>JAOTQQ010000012.1:29165795-29195556 GCA_026546715.1 Gallinago undulata | reverse complement strand
GTCTGGTGGGAGGTGTCCCTGCCCAGGGCAGGGGGGTTGGAACTAGATGATCTTTAAGGTCCCTTCCAACCCAAACCGTTCTATGATTCTATGTTTCTATGATCTTTGCTATGGGAAACACTTGAACACTTTTGTTCTGCAACGAGTAGTCACGGCATGTTATTTCTTCTCAGCATAACAGGAGAACATGCATGTACTGAAAACTGCCCACAAACCGTTTGATATATTGTTTGCTTTATCCTTTCCTTTTTTTCCACATTTATCCTGTTAAGTGTCCTGACCAGACTGTGTTTACATGCATCCCCAAGCAAGCCACAACTGTTGCTAGCTACATATCATCTTTATAGTCCCATTATCTCCGCTTCTCTGAATTCAGTCTGGCCCGCAGAGTAATTTGTAGTATTTAACACTTGCTGGTAAAGAGTCTTCTGAAAACCTTCCAATCAATGTGCCCTGCCTGCAAGATAAATGTTTAGCTCCTCAGTTATAGTAACTTACCTGTTAATTTTCACAACTCGCTCTGTAGCATCTGCTTCACTGCAGAGCCTCAGGTGCTGTCTGAAAAGTAAAGTTTTAACAATCTCAGCTATGCAGAAGCTGTCTCTTAAATGTTTGTATATTACAGACATACAAAAAAAAACCCCAGACCAATGTCTAGAGTGTTCTTTTGCAGTTCAGTGAGTTCTTTAAATATTTTTCTGTTTACACTAATATCACTGGAGATACTGAATTAGAAAACTATCTCTCTGGTGGAAAAAGTAGTTCATCTGTCTCTTCTGAAGGAATTTGCCTTATTTATAATTTGTATTCTATATTATATATGTCACTTTGTAATGTCCCTGACAAATAAAATATTGAAGTGGAAAAAAAAAGCTATTATGGGCATTCTAGGTAATAAAAGCTCTTTTAAAAATAAGTGCTTATTTTTTTAGACTATGTCTTTAATCTTCTAGAAAATAGTAGATAAAAACAACTTCAAAACCTGCACGGTGCCAGGTTTTATGACCGCCAGTGCTCCTAGCAATTCCAGTGATCTCAGCACAATAGTGTTCAGAACTGTTTCTTCAGTGTTTCACACACATATTGTTACTGCATCCCTGTCGCTACAATAAATTGCATCACCGAGAGACCACAAAGCTTTAGAAGTTTAGCATTTCCCCTAAATAGTCAATGGAGCTGCCATCCAGTCTATCTGCCAGAGATTAAAAGTTGCTCATTTCAGAGGTATAAATATTGCCGGTTTATTTCTGAGGGCGTATATCTGGAGCAGGTTCACAGCTTCTTTCGTAAGGAAGGCTTACTAAAAGAGACATCCTAGAGGCAGCAAGACTCCAGCAATCATGAGCTTTTCATCCAGGATTTCTTTTATAAGAATTCCCTGACTCTACACTTGGTAAATTTGGATATGGGCTCTTTCAGGTTACAAAATTAAAGGTGAGGTTTCTCTAGTAATGGGCAGCATGATAGATGGTCCTTCAAAAGGAGGTGATAATCCTTTCAAGGAACACATGACAATATTTGAAGTCGAGTGGGATTTGGAAAGGGGCCAAACTATAAGCACACAAATTGTGTGAGGTGGTCTCATCCCTGCTAAGAAACAAACGAGCAGCTGCAAGTTGGTCTATCTGAACCTTGCAGCTGACCTTCAGGCTTGGCTTAGGGTGGCCTGTGGTCTGCATCATGGCCCAAGACAGGTGTGATTTGTTTTAAGCATGTTTTCAAAGAAGGAAGAAATAATTTCTGATCTTGTTGCTCCCTCAGTCCTAAATGAATCAGGAGTCTCAGTTGAAGGTTACTTCAATTATTGAAGTTATCTTATTGAATAAAATGCAATGACTCTGTTACATTTTCTTTTTTCTATTTTCTAGTAAACACTCCTACTGTCCTCACTAAAAATAAAAATAGTAATAACAGTATGCAGTGAATTGAGTCTCTGTTTCATCCAGTTTCCTAGTCCCATCAGAAGAGAAAATCTGGCAAATAGTCTTGTGCATGCTAAGTAATAAGAGAACACCATGTTGTTCTCAGTGCAATTATGAATATCATTATCTGCTAAAAATAATTAAGCATCTCTATACAATCTTGATACTTTTAATAACAAAAAAGTCTTGTGGCATTTTATCAGATTCACAGACCTTTTAAAATCTTACTCTCTAAAAGTGGGATTCATACAGTACATTCCTGGAAATGCAACCAGATTTGAACAGAAGGACAAATCTGGAGAAAAACAAGGAGAATTAGCACAGCAGACAAGGAAATCTGGAAATTAAAACAAGCCAATAGTTAAAAGAGTTGGTTATTGAAGAGAAAACTGGCAATGGCTAAAACGAAACTTGGGACCAAATAGGAGACATAAAAAAAATCTGAAAAAAGGAGGCAAAAAAGAAAATCAGAGTCCCACTAGTCCCTGGTTCATAGAACCAGGGAAGCTATTATTTCCTAATAGCTCATTTAAGAAACTCACTATAGGATCTAGTCATCAGTATGTTGTTACATCAAAAGGACCTTTTTTAGAGTTTTTGATGGCAGTAGGGATAGCAGTAGTTACAGTGGCAGAGAGCCATACAAGGAATTCTACAAATTTAATGGTGGATGTACATTTGAGCTGCGGTATCTGGGTATTGCCAGCATCTAGGCTCTACTTAATATTCCATATAGATGTTGCCTTTTATGCCCATGGTCTAGAATTAATCAATTTAAAAAATGTACAAAGAAAGCGAAAAATATGGGAACAATCTTCAGTTCTTCCTGTAGCTTCTTCTGGTGGCCTTTGGCTCTGCAGAACACCTTTTGAACTTACAATAATTCTTCCTCAGGGAAGGGTATACACAGGGAAACCTCCACCTCCCCCACCACACAGTCCTTGTGTAGTAAACCGAAAAAAGAAAGCCTTTCTCAAAGGAGACCTCAAAACAAATTTATTCTGGGACATTAGTCTTCCTGTAGGAACCTCTCCCCAGCCACAATTGTTCCAGCAGTCCACGTTCCAGAATGTTATGGCTAGGTAATGTTTGTTCAAGACGTATTGCTACCCTTGTATAAAATATTTAGGTCATTCCCATAACATTCCCAATATGTAGCAAATATGTATTTTGTGGTCTCCATTGTTTAAGGCCAAAGTTTGAACTAAAGTCATGACAACATTTATAAAGTACACAATAAGGCGGTTATCTTGATTAGGGCAGAACCTGGTAGTTACCTTGTGTGTGTTTTCCCCTTGTTGTACTTCCCTTTGTAGCTACACAAATGGAAGAAACACAGCTCAGTGGTTTGGGTTTTGTCTTGTTGGTGTTTTTTTTTCCCTTCATCTCAATTTTTTTCTATTGTAGGCAGAGAAGAATAAAGAACACTGCCAGTTTAGGGGTTTTGGCCTAAAATGTTACTGTTCTTATGGTTAGAAATATGGTTAGAATCATGGCTGCAGGTCACCTGAACCGCTTTTATTAGATGAAAATAACACTAAGTGCAAGAATTTCAGATATGTTTGTGCCATCCTATTCCTGCTATGGTTACTGATGCTCTGACTTTGCTGAGTTTGTTCCTTCAGCATCTATGTACGTAATCAGCTGAACAGCTGCTACCATAAAGTAATTTCACACAAGCATGATTAGTGCCATTGAACTTGATGATGAAGCTGTAGATAGCTTAGGCTTGTGGTGGCTAGAACAACCTACTGTCACCTGCTCCAAGTCCATAAGCAGTGGAAGCCGCATGATATATATGTATTTATATTTACATATATGCATCAAACTATCCTACAAAGATATCTATATGCCTAACATACAGTCATATACTAATATGTCAGTCATATTCTAACATAATAGAAATAACCAATAATTTCTAACATCAAGCTATATCCAGACTTAGAGCAGAAATTTCTGCAGATGAATGAACTATTCTGGTTTAAGGCACTGTGCTATGGGGGCAGGGGAAGGAAAGAACATTATATCCTTTTTTGCTGTTGAATTACTATTATTAACACAACTCATTTAATAGAGATTCTTGGTATTCACACGGTGTAAGAACACCAATATTGGTAATAATTGTGCTCATTTAATTGAGCCTCTTTCATGCTGATAATGTATTTGCATGCATGCAAACAACAGTTACTACGTTTTCAGAAATACTTGGTAAGAATGCGGCAATTTACAGAATCAGCTTTGAACAGTACTCCATATTCTATCTCACCTGTGCCTTCTTTATGAAAGAAAACATTTTTGAGTAGATAAGTCATTTCTATCTCTTAAAAAACACAGAATTCAGTGTTTAGTGTGGTAGTATTTCCCAATCCCTTCAACCTATTTAGCTTAACAGATGTACAGAGGCACACAGATGGAAACAAATCAGTCCTTTCCAAGCTTGTTGTTCAAGGAAATAATCAGGACAGCAAGATGATGAGACTTTTCCTGTCTTCTCTCATAACTGAAACTATTGCAATGATGATAGAGGAAGAAAAATCATATTAATGTCTAGAAAACTTTGGCTTCCGTGTGGGTTATCTAATACCCAGCCTATCTTGTTCTCAGAAACCACTTCAGTTAAAGAGAACAAGTGTCTCTCCTCATCGACTCTGAGCAGCGTGCTGCTTTGCAAGGGCTTCTTTTGAAATTAATGGTTCATCCAAACCATGGGTGCTGCTAGTCCCTGAGCATGGGTGCAGGTGGGATGAGGCGAGCTGCCAGTGAATATCATTTTCTCTCTTCTTTTGTCTTCCCTTATTTCCTATATTCCAGTTTACACTGGGAGAAACACCAGTAAGAAGGAAAGTCAGTGTGTGCAGTGCATCAGGGTAGCTGAACTGCAGGATCAGTTCCAAAATGCTCCAGTCCAGGGAGAGATATTACTGAATATACAAAGTTAACAGAAGCTTAACCAATGATTTTGCAATTTCATCACACTTTTCTAAGGAGTGATAAGATTCAGGGGAAAAACCCCACCCCGGTGGTGCTCATCTATGGTTTGATGAGCAGCCACCTGTACTGCCAGATGTACAGCTCCTCGGGCTTTTGTGCCTTTCAAAGTCAGCATTCTGCAATCCAGCCCCTCCGACCAGCAGCCAGGTAACAGTCTCACACACCCGGCACGGCTCACGCAGGAATTTCAGCTGGGATTTGGACCCTACAGGACTTTCCTCGGGGGAACTTGTCATGGCATGCTTGTGCTGACAGGGGGCTTTAGAAAGGGAGTAATTTATATTACTTCTTGCAAGGTAAAAAGCCTTTAGGAAAAGTAATAAATAAATAAATCCCCTTTGTGAGCAAATCCCACCACCGAAAAGAAAACAAACAAAAAGTCTCTTTGTTGTTTTGAACAGATATCAATGGTACATTTTTCATAGCTTCTCTTTTCTTTTCAAACTTCCTCCTGTTTGAAGGATTCTGGAGATTTTTTGTTTCCCCTGATCCAAGGATTACTGACTTATCTCTGTTTTATTCCTCACAAATACTCTTATCCCAATATACCCAATCTACAAGCACTTTTCTCTATAGCTTTGAAGAGGTATGGGGAGATTTTACCAGCACCATTATTATCCCTTCTTTCTCACTTTTTAAACTCTTTCTTTATTGCTTTCTTTTTATCTAACTCTTTTTATCTTTTTTTTTTTTAATCTAACTCTTAGCTTAGGCAACAATACAAAGCTAAACACATTAGTCGTTGAAAGTACCTCCATCACCCTTCATCAGAATGTGTTTTGTTTCTTCTGCAGCTGTAGGCTGCACAAAGACACATTCATGAGACACAACTTTGGGTATTTTGAAGGCATGGGGAAAACAAGCAACAAGATCAAAATAAGCAAAAAAAAAAAAAAACAACCCCAAACCCCTCTCAGGAGTAGAAATATCTTCTTTAATTGCTTTCTTACTGAAATTAAACTGTATTCTTCAAGAACGAATGCTTAAGGTGTCTAAATTAAATACATGGGAAGTGATATTATATGTAGTTGAAATAAAAACTTATTTTTTAATAGCTCTTACGGCAATGTTTACATGCAGTTTTACATACTGTGACAAATACAGAGGGTGAAATCAATAATACTGACTTGTAAACACAATGGAAAATTACAGCTGTAGTGTGTAAGTTGAGACCTATTCTTATGACGTAGATTCAATTATGCATTTTGAGGGAAAAGGGGTTAAGTGGGAGAGAATCAGAAAAGAGATTGATTTGGGTTGAACTGAAACAGGAATAATTCAGACTTGCTAGAAAAATTAACACATCCTTATCTCCAAGTTTCTTTTCGAAAAGAAAATTCCTTCGTTTAGGCATGGGTTAATGTGTCCAGCCTTTGGAGTAAACACTAAAAAGCACTGAAATATTCTTTCTTTTTTGTTTTTTTTTTCAATGTCAGTTGAAACAAAGTCGGGATTAATGCACAGTGGATATGCTAAAATAAGTGACTCTCATTCACATAATAAATAAACTACTCGCATCCAGCTCTACTCAAAATGGATGCAAATCTACTTTTTGCTATGGGTTTATATAATACCATACACAATGAACGCAACACGGTTCAAGTCCAGATTTTGAATGGACTCTCACCCACACTTTCCATGTGTTAAGTATCCATTTGGAGCTACCAAGCTGAAATAAATAGGCCTCAGTTTATATTCTGTATCAAAATTTAATTTGAATTATGCTGGGAAGTAGAATCTTGAAAAGTCAGAATTAAACTGAACATCCTGCCTGAACTCTAACAAAAATGAAATACCTCACATTCTGTAGCATCCACTTTACAAATAAAAATAACACAATTAACATGCAATACAGGTAATAATAAAACCAAATTAAAACCCCAGTAGCTATATATTGATGTGCCATTGCCAAATTTCTCCTCAAAAGCTATTGTTATTGGATTAAAAGCAATGAAAAGTGGTAAAAAATTTCCCAGGGAAATGTTGTTTTTAGGGAATCATCACTTTGAACAGGTTATGCTACAAGCAATCATATGGATAATAATAATTTAAATAAATAATAGTTCCTGAGCCATAAACATATTGCACAAACCCTGACTAGGCAAAACCCTGAGTCATGCCTGTTCACCTTCATTCCATGTTTTCACCTTGGAGGGAAACCAAGTCAGCCTCCTCTCTCAGTTCTCCACGTAGAACCTCCAGGAATCAGGCGTTTCAGGCTCAACAGAGGCACTGAGAGAGCACGGGATTTTCGGGGTTGTTGTAAGCAACTTCAGATGGCAACCACAGTATGAAATCTGCATCTATCCTATCAACCACCACAGCAAGCATTTAAAAACCTCTATAGGAGTGAGCTAAAATTCATAAATCCGTGTAACCTTTGCCTCTAGGTGAAGTTCCAATGGCTCTGAGATTTCAGCATAAATACTGCAAACTCTTATTATTAACAGGTGCTTGTTCACCTCAGTTTGTGCAGGAGGAAAGAGAATATTAGTAATATCAGTGTAAATCCATGTTATATGTATGGTACAACTAGCTAGTTACAAAAAAAAAAGTCATAAAGGTGAATATATAGAAAAGTCCTAAAACATAGTGCTGATACATAATCCTCATAGAATCAGGCTATATGGTAGGAATGGGCCAATAAATATTAATATAAATAAATAGAGTAATAGCTAGAAATAAATAAATATAGTATCATGAAAATGAAATGGAAAGAGTAGCCTGGAAACAGCACACAAACTATTTCCAAAATCAAGCTGAACTGATCTAAATCTTGGAGGCAATGAAGTAGAGGGGAGGATAATCTGATCATGCAGCAATCCTCATGACCCCTTTATGTTGATAAAATGGGATTATTCCTCTTAAGAGGAATTAAAACTTATGAAGGAATAAATATGCTAAATTGTGCTGAGATGAAAATGCTTATCAAATCATATTTTGCTGCAAATAGCTGTGCTGAGAAGGCTGCCCGTGGGACAACACTTGCCATTACTGCATTACCACCTGCTTCCGAAGGCAAGGTGCTGATTTTGAATAACCTGCTTCTGCAGGAATCTATTGATTTGCTCAGTGTGTTCTTCTCTTTTCTTCAGTGTTTAGCTGACCACCACGAGAGCCCTAGGTTTTCCATTTACTTCAGCTACGAATAACATTAAGGAAATATCAACTAGCTTTCATTCCCGACTGGTCTAAGTTTGCCAGACTGAAATATGTAGGTGCTATTTAATTTTCATATCAGAGGTGATATAAAGGCCTGGATGTTTCAAGAAAATTTAAATCGAGATGCCTATAACTTAACATTTTGAAAGAAATCCAACAAATCCAGAATTTCTGATACAGATTGAGGACCCAAGATTGTGTGTAGTGTGTGTAAACACTGAAATAAGGTTAGAAAGGTCAATCAACTTTCATGGTTTGAACTCTCTGGAAGGCAAATAACATTTTTACAAGAACAGCAAATGGACCAAATAAAAAGGAAAATAGATGCAATGAAAACAGTAAAGAAAATATTTTTCTTTAATTACGTTGTATTACTGTTAACCATTTTCCCTTCAAGCTTTTAGGTCATTACAGTTGTGTCTTCTTTTGGACACAACTAATCAAATTGCCTCAGCATAATTTAATTCTTTTGGGCATAATAAGCTTAATGCTTTATATAGCAGCACTAAACCTGACAACAGAGTCCTGTACACGCCAAGAGTAATTCGTCATCATATAAACCATCATGTGCAAACACCCCAATTCAGACAAAGCCATAAACGATTTCAAGCAGGATTTCAAAGGTGTCAGCACGTGGCATGACACAAAACTATTTGTGCAAGAGAAATTTTCAGGCACTAAAGATATATTTACAAAGCATGATGCATTTTTTTTTCCTTTTTGCAAGACTCCACTGCCCAGCCCAGTATGTACTGCACTTCACACACACTAAATGCCCAGGGGCATTTTCAGAAATTTTTGAGTTAAAATAAGTTATCAATGACTTGAAAATAAAAACCCTCAAACAATTCCTTACTCTCTTCCCACCTGTGCATGTTTCTCAGTAGTAATGTTTTCTGGGAGGAAAATGGGGGAAGATAGACACTTCATAGATAATTTTATCATAATGCTGAAGGCTATCTGTAGCTGGTATGCAGTATATAAAACCACGAAGTATCATTAGGCCTGTTTATCTCTTTTTTAAACCCCAAGTGACTTTTAAGTATATTGAAAAGCCTCCTGTGAAAAAGCAGGTAACCTATTATTTAAAAGAAAAATCTTATATGTATAAATATATATTTAAAATCTTGTTTAGCCACAAAGATCAGCATTTGTATTGATATTATATGCTTAAAATAGCCATTTATTTTTTGAATAGAGCTACTATTATTAAAATATGTTGACAATATCTTTTGAATCTGGAGTTCTTTTCCTAAAAAGTTCTCTTAAATATCCTTAAATTGAGAGTCTCTTCTTCTCAGCTACAATAAAAGACCCGTTCCAGTAGGACTATTTCAAATATCAATAACAGGAATTGCTGCCTATGGTAGGTAGCGATAATACTTTGGATTATTGGAACTGAAGGTATATTTTGTATTCCAGTCCACCTTTTACTTTTTTTTTTTTCTTAGGCTGCTTCCTTTGCTTAATAGAATAGAAAATACCAGAGTTGTGAGCAGACCTGAACATTTCAGGATTTCATGTCATGATGTAATTGTACAGTTTTGCATGTGAGAATTATTCTGCAGAAAAGTGAAAGCCATTTTTATGGTTTTCACGCTTATGCAACATGCTGAGCTGACATTTGAAAAATACATTTGACTCATATTGGCTCCTATTCTGGGGAAAACTTCTGGAGCCCCACAGTGCATGAGAAAAGAAACTTTTGCAGACCTTCTGAGTTGACTAGGAGGTGTGACAAAGTTCAACCACTTCCCATCCCCAAATAAGACACCAGTTGTGTCTCCTTTTACTGCCTGTATAGCAACTGGGCACTAACTTATGGTGAAATACCGAGTTTAAAGGTTGTTCCAGACAGAGTAGCAGAGACATTGAATCCCTCTTTGCATTAGACAGTTGGGAAGATACTGAAAAAAAGGTCATTTTTAACCAGAATATAGTCCTGAGGCCAACATGAGGGTGTAAGGGTAATGTCATAGGAAAGGGTGTCAGCTCTCTTGAGGATTAAAGCAAAAGAACCAAAGGCTTCCACCCAGAAGAGGCTTCCACCTCTTCTTCAAAGGGAAAATTTGGCCTGTCCCACTTTAGAATCCATCATAATACTTCTGTATTTCATCTAAAGAGCCTATAATGTCAAACAAATGCTGCTAATTGTTGTAAGGCTCCAGTTCTCTTCACTGCTTTGCTTAGAAAGGGAGAGTGGAAAAAAGGGGAAAAAAAAAAAAGATGTGACTATAAATAGTCATTCCTTCATTCAACTTGATACATTTGCTTATTTCATTATTTTTACCAAAACAAGGGAAACCAAGCAAAGATTTAAAAAGAAAATTAAAAAAAAAAAAAGAGGAAGAATACTGAGGTAAGGTGTTTCCCGAATTTTGTCAGACTTCTTTATTCTCAGAATTTCTTTTTCTTTTTGTCACACAGAGTCCACACAGAAACACACTGGCAGTGCTGACAAGTCCACTCACTTCAGGTTTACTTCCCTTTTCCCTTTAACGTAGTAAGAATGGTAACAACAATAACAAAGATGTCCCAGTCCACCAGTTTCACAAGAAATTCAGCAAGTATCTGTGGCTGGTGTGTACAAAACAAAAAGAGAAATGCACTGTTAAATTATAGCCTTTTCCTAACCTTGAAAAGATTTCTACTATAGCTTCAGTGGTTGAAAAAGATGTTTGTTCTGTTTGGTTTTTTTTGTTTTGTTTTGTTTTTTTATTGTGCAGCAATATGAAACAGCTACTTAGGAAGACAGGAAAAGATGGAAGGCTGAGATCCAAACCTGCTATTCAAACACTCTCAGGATCTGAAAACATCCAAATCCAGACATGAAAATCCCTGGATGTCTATGGACCCTGAGCTAAACACTTGCTCAAAAGAAGCTGGTATGTACAATGCAAACTGATGGCTAAGGTCTGCCTGTATTTAATGGTATTTATTATAGCTTTGATAGGCTAAAATGTTAACTTTCTTTCTTTGCAGGAGACCCTTCTGAAGTCCTGAATGAGGACAGCACGTCCACTTAAGAATACTGAGCATGTGTGCATTTCCCTCTGGGGAAAAAAAAAATAATAAAAAAACTCCAACAACCACATTTGAACCCACACTTTCCCAAACAGGGATTGATTTCAGAAGACTCTCAAGGTTTTCTCCAGCAAATGCAATGTCTCTATTAGTGTGCCATTTAACTTGTCTGTCACACCAGGGAACATATAAAACAGACATTATTTAACCATCATCCAAGAGCAACCTGCTTTTTGATAAGAAACCATGCAAAAAGGAAGCTGAATTCACTTTGTCCTCATCTGTGTCCAAGGTGATTGGATGTATTTAATCTTGCAGGACTGGCAGTGAGGAGACTGGGGCTGTAACCATCCCATTAGCATGGAGGAAGCTACACCCTAAAGCAGAATAGCCAGCACATAAACTAAAGGAACTTTATTTTTTCATAGTAACAGGTTATAGATTGGAGAATCCAACACTATGCTACTGTATGGTATAGTCACCAGACAGAGGTTGCAGCAGATAAAAAACATAAGATACCTGAGATACTGTAAAATATATTTCATACAAGAAGAGTATCTCCTGTAAAGTGAGTTAAAATGCAGAAAGAAAAATGAATAACAGTTATTTTGGCAATGTGTACCTTGATCCTTTTGTTAGGGATTATTCAGTGATTTACTTAACACAGGTAAATCACCTATGGGGCTTCTGCATGGGCTTTTCACTATGTAAACATTGTCAAATATGATATTCTGGCCTTTATTTTGTGGTTTTGTGTTGTTCCTGTAATGGGAACAGTGGGAGGCAAGACCGTCACCTCAATCTCACTGTAATCATCACTTCTCCAGAGAAAGCAGCTCCCTGAAAATCAGAAGTATTCACTCCACTTAGGTGCTTTCCCACAAAATCCTTCAGATGGGAAGCTTAAAGTAAGCCCTTAAAGGGATCAGATTGTGTTCTCTTTTATGTTCTTTTCTTTCTCTGAGAAAAGGATCAGCAAAACATCTGCTGTAGGGTATCAGGTAGTTAGAAAAATAGGTTTTTGATAGGCCTAAAGAAGAACGAGAGGGGAGATGAATCCTAGAAAATGGATTTGCAGTGTTAACTTGCTTCTTGAATGTAGTTTTGTAAGCTACCAAAGATATTCTGTCATATGTACCATTTATCACACATAAAAATATAACAAAGTTAGCTTAATCTAAAGCAAAAAGTAAAAATTCTGGGATTTACAGTAGTCTGAGAAACCTGAAGTCTTCCTTCTTATGTAATTCTTGAGAAGTCAGAAAAAAACATAGAAAGCTATGGAATAAGAAAGCATGTGACCATTTAACGAAACAGTCATTTCTTCAAACATCTCATAAAATTTGGGATAGCCCTCAAACTGTCAGCTGTAGGACACATCAGCTGTGGAGCAACTTTGACACTGTGGTGTCATTTTATGCATGTTTTCACAGCCTGTTCAGGTCACGCTGGATGGTGGCACAGCCCTCTGGAGTGTCAGCCAGCCCTCCCAGTTTGGTATCATCAGCAAACTTGCTGAGAATACACTCTGTTCCCTCATCCAGGTCATTGATGAGTGTGTTGAATGGGACTGGGCCAAGTATTGACCCCTGAGGGACACCACAGGTCACAGGCCTCCAACTTGTCCCCGCTCCATTAATTAGAACCCTCTGAGTCCTGTCACACAACCAGGACTCAATCCACCTCACTGCACTTTTCGTCGTCTGAGAAAAAAATCCAAGAGTCCTAATAGAGTAGGCAAGCAAAATTCATTCCCATAGAGCACACCTACGTTGTTTGTCATATATGTTTAAGAAACGTCTGGGGAAAAAATGCTAAAAGAATGTTATTTAGGATGTAAAAGCAGCTGTTGAAATGTAGCTCTCATAGATTATGGAAGTGACACTTTCATAAGTGACTTGCTCTGCAGAAAGTTCTGGGTTACACAACTACCTACTGCTGCCGAGGTTTGGTTGCTCACCCTTAGAAGTTCCAGGAAAAATATATGAGAAGGAGAATACATAGATACCTCTCCAGAAGTTTTGTGACAATAGTCACTGATGTCTGGGACTGTTTCCAGTAACAACTGCCCCGAGGAAATAGCACAATCAGCAGCTATGAAGTCCAAAAATGAGAAATTAGCTTGGCAGAGAAATCAGTAATTTTGAGGAAGGGAGCCAACTGAAGAGCACTTTATGCATCTGGCATCTGGTGAATAGCTGCTCTGTATGGCACGGAAGGGTATTGTGGGCAAAGATTTGAAACAAACTGGAAACAAGTGGCTTAAAAGCAAGCCTTCTGGGGACTGAGAAAGATTGATAACAATATGGAAAAGCTAAAATATGAGGCTCCTGGGAAAAGGGTGAACCACAAAAAAGACATTGCTAGGAATATGACTGGACAGAATTAAGTATCATTTTCCAAAGCCTTAGTGTGAAAATAAGCTAAAAACACATCTCTCTTAGTAAAGACAACAACTGAAATTATTAATGCATTATTAATTACATGACAATAGGAAAAAAAGTTATTTTTAATTTGCTGGAAATATGAATGTTAACGTGTCAGTTCTCAAAGCAAACCAGTTTCAGTGCCAGTGAGAACCATGGAATTGGGATCTACAACATTAAAGGGACTCTGAATAATGATTTAATATAGGGCTTTGTCTGGTCTTAGATGAAAGAAGGCTGTGAATAAAGTAATATTCTTTAAAACCTAATGGGATTAAGGCAGCAACATGATGCAATTTGATTAATCTTTCCAGTAAGAAGTTGAATGCATCTGGTTTTCACTGCCATAAAAGAATCACTCTTTTCTAAGTGTTTTTTATTTTGATGGAGTATCCAATATAACATGATGTGGATCAGCTTAAAGGCAGTTGTGTTTGATTATTTTCCTCTCTTTGTTTATTATGTTCCTACTGTTATTTTAAATAAAAGGGTCTCTGCAATGCCGAGGAGAACAAATTAAAAAGCTGTAATTAACAAACTCTAGACATGGGAGACTCCGAATGTACACAAATACAAAAGAAGTCTTGAGCCAAATCTGAGCATGATGAGTAAATTATTCTAAGAACCATTACTGAAGTATCATCAGCAATGCCAGACTGCAGGGAACACATTGTAAATTGAAAGCATGACCTTATATTTTCCCTAAATGCAAGCACTGAAAATTTACAGAGCCTGTCCTGCTATTAATTGTGAGCTCCTAGATCTCTGTTAGAGAACCTCTGACCTGGGGCACCACACCAGGTCCAAGATTCCCTTTTTTAAATCCTGTGTTTTGGGGTTTTGATGGTTTTTTTCCCCTACCACACTCTACAGGACGATGGACATCTAACTATGGCCTGCAAGGCTCCTTTGGCCTTTAGCAGGAGCAAGTTCTCTACTCTTTTGCCTTCCAGTTTTTCAGTTTAGCCTCTGATTTTAGTGTTAGCCTTTTAACCAAATGATTGCTCCTGTTTTCTTTGTCTTCTCACTGAAAAGTCTACTACATTCCTAAGTGGGCACTGAACATTAGCACATGAACATTGTTCCTCAACAGGTGTTAATGGTGATCTCAGAAGTCCTCTATCTGACTAAAGGAGAAGGTGATATTTCCTTTCTGTCAGACTCGGTGGCTTCATATAGACAAGAAAGACAAAAATCAAAAGGCAAGTGTGGGGATACAGTCTTCTTCAGCCATTCTCCAAGCCCACAGCTTCTGTACAAGTGCAAGAGCCTCCAAGCTACTTTTGAAATGTAAACATTTAATGATGGCAAAGAAAATAGGAATTTTCCTTGGAACGTTGTAGTGCAGAAGCCAGGTCAGAGGATTCAGAGAGCAGAGCTTTTTGCTGCTTTCAAGTTGTCAGGTTTAGCTTGCACCAGAAGCCCCTGTGGTCCCTGGGGAAAGCTTAGAGGCTGCTTACACCTCACAGAGAGAAGAAACTACCCTTGGTTGATGTTTGTGAGGTGTTTCCTGCAGCCAGAATCCCATCATAATCCAGAAATCTGGTTTCTCTCCCCTAGCACCCAGGCAAGCTCCCTCTGCTGGGGACTTCATCGTCTTCATAAGGGAGAAGTTCAGATCTTCCTTCAGAAGCCAGAACCTTACCTCAGTATTAAGGGAATTCTTCCCTCGTCTCTTGACAGAGCCAGGGATCAGGAATAGCTCCCATTGCTCCCAGTTTAGGCAAACTTGGCAAGAAAGAGCAGCGTTTGTCTCTAAAGTGTCCTTCTTTAAAAGCTTCTTTAAAAAAACATGTGCTGGCAGTGTTCTGGGCAGGGGAGGGGGAGGGAGGGAGGGCAGGGTGGTTATTATCATTAATCTTAAATTTATATTTGAATGGTGAGCAGAAGACATTAGTCCTTTAAGGCAGGTTTGCATTCAGTGCTGCCGTGTTGGTGCTGAGATCTGCTGGACTGCAGCAAAGCATTTTTGGTTCAGTGTTGGCATTTCCATCGGGCATTCTCGGTAGGCTCCAAAAAATCTCTAAAAGGGTGGCTGACACCCCACCGCACCGTTCCCTTTTATACAGCCCCTGGCACTGCACGGAGGGCATTTGCCTGGATATATTTCAGACCAAAGCAGCCTAGGAATGCTTTAAGGCTTACTTTCCTGATCCCTTCATCCATCTAATTTAGACAGCGGTTGTACCCACACTCATTTTTGCCGAGTTAAACACTCAGGCATATCAGCTCAGAAGTGAAAATTTCTGCCATTTCTTGACATTTATACCACAGAGATGTTAAACCACTTTATAGACAAGAGGTTACTATATTTGTTAATCAGATAACGTGACGGAAATCCAACCACGACTGAAAAAATTATGTTTTCATTCTAATACCAAGTTCTCACTGATACAGCCAAATAGAGAAATATAGATTTGAAACTACACCCGTTGCTTCTGAAGCTGACAAAATCTTCAGCACAATTTCTCCTCCCACTGTGTCTTTCTGTGCTCCTGTGGCTTTTTAAATCCATAGGCTCACACACCCACACACGGCAACGAAATGAATCATTTTACTCCACGACTTCCCCCATGTCTAGCAAAAAATAATAAAAAAAATCGTTTAAAATTGAATAACCAGACTCTTAGCAGTCAAGTGTATAAAAATGAGAGAAAATCAAGGAAACATGACTTCTCAAAATGTCATTGATACCATAAGTTCCATAAAGGGCTCTGACTGAGGTCGCAGTGGCATATAGAGACAGTGCTGGTCAAACCGTCGGTTCCCTGCCCAAGGGAGGCTCCCTCTTAAGACCATCTGATCACTTCCATACAGTCCCATGGAGGTATCAGGCATATACAATTGTAAAGTTTAGCTCAGCCTATTAAAATGTCAGAGGCCAGGGAAACACCCACTTCCCTCCACCACTCCTTTCTTCAAGCATCTCAAACCAAAAGCGTTCTTTCAGTGCTGGCTATTATCAAGAAAGCACATATAATACTCCTACAACCGCTGCACAAATGAGCTCCATTTCAAACTGTAAAAACAAAGAAATCCAAAGAAAAATAGTTAGAGAGAAACATAGCACAATGCCACTGGGGAAAGCTGTAACCAATGATGAAATAGTCTTTCTGAGGATCATAGCTGAACACATCAGTCTTTGAATACCATGCTGCTTACTAAACATAATACATACTTCTGCTTTTCAGTAGTAGGAAGCAGCCAAAGAAAAAAAATCAGTCTAGGAGGAGATAAGACATCTGTTTCATTAACTACTTAGCTGTGGGAATACATTTTTACATATTTTAAAGAACCAGCCGGGATCTATGAACACATATTTTTATTTCCCATATTCTCTAAAATATAGAATGCAGTTTGCAGTTTAATTTTAATAATTAAGAAATGAAGTTCCTTCATTCTTCACTTTGAGGGTGGCAGAGCCCTGGAAGAGGAGGAGCCACCACACTATTTATTCTCTCCTGAGAATTCAGTCGGGCTAGATCACATGAAGAATCTGAAGAGGGCCACTGTATTTTTTAAACCTGGAGAACGCATTGAGGCAGCAGAAGGGTTGGTTTATACAGGGCTGCTGTTACTGACTGGGATGAACGCAATCTCCTGCAAAGAGCTCATCTTCTTATTACCTTTAAGCAAGGCTGCAGAGAGGTATTTTACCCTTAGAGATGGTTAAGCGTCTGCCAGCTGTTTTTCCAATGAGTCTGAGGCAGGGAGATAACAGTCTTTAAATACAAATTGTCTTTTTCCCCCTGTATTTCTTTTCACTTTCACTATGCAAGAAGTACATTTCTTCTTCTTTGTTAGATGCCTTTTGATTAAATAAGTAAACTAAATAGCTTAATAGCTATTTAACAGCTTAAATAGCTACAGCCAATAAAGGTATATAATACCAGAAAACTCTGACAGATTTTTCTAGACCATAATCACTTAAGAGAAGCAAACCTCTCCCTCCCTTCATTTCCAGTCTACCTACGTGGTTCTTTCCCTAATGCAGTTAAACCACAACACTCGAGTTTCGTTGGAACAAATTATAATGTGAAAGCAATTCATTATGCTCCCTGCCTTCCCGTGTGATAGCCACACAATATCTGTGCCATTAAGATAAAAGTATCTGTTCAGAGGAAGCAATGCACAGCCACAAAGACTATGTATGGGTAGGAGAAGAAATCTATTGGTAAGAAGTACTACAGTCGTGGTGGCATCCTGTAACGAGTTTCTTCTTTTCTCTTTGCCAGAGTGACAACCCTCTTCAGCGTGGCTGCAATCAGGATATCAAGCAGGATGAGGATGAGTGCGCTCAAGCAGAACCTCTTGCCCATGGTGAAAACTGCAGGCTCTTCTTTCTCTATAAAACAGGTGTTGCACAGAAAGAAGCAGTACAAGGTCCTACATGGTGCAAAATTTTTCTGGTAATTCAAAATTAGGACTGAAATAGAGAATAAGAATATTTTGATGGTAATTCTGGTGCATCCAAAAGTCTGGCAGAACTCTTAACTGAGAAGGTAATAGAAGCTGGATGAACAACTGATGATACCAAATTCTGTGACATGAAAAAAAAAAAAGCCACCAGTTTCATCTTTTTAAAATTCTTCTGCATAAAAAATGTTAGTGTATTAATAATTTCATTACGTGTGTTTGCACTGAATACATTTTGAAGTTCCTGTAGATATACCAATACACGATGACTCAATTAAGGCAGCCTGAATTTGAAAATCTTCACAAGTTTACCTCTCTATTACAAAATATTATTTTTTTTTTTCATGTGAAAATTCTCACACCAAAACTGTGGAATTCCAGTTCTCCTCCATGTTAAAATACACAATGACACTGTTGTTCTCGACTATGGAGGGATTCCAGGAAGCCCATCAGTATCCATTGTCCTGTATTGCAAACAGTAACACTGTTTCTCCAGGAAGATAGTGTTGGTCTGTGGTACTAATTCTACTGGTGAGAAACAAAACAATTCAGTTTTATGCACATACTGAGCAAGGAAGAGCTGTTTCTCTCGCTCCAGGTGGCATGAGTACACTTCTAGGCAATCTGCAGGTGGTCCTAGACTTCTCATTCAAGATGCTGGCACAGGCCTGGGCTGCTTTGAGATTGGAAATACGAGGTGAGGCTTCAATTTGGTGAATAAGAGGTTGCATTTCTTATCCAAGAGAATTGTCCAAGCCATCAGATACGGAGGAGGGTAAGGTGGCTACTTGGTAGATACCATGGAGCACGTAGCAGAAAGGTCAGGGGTCTTCTAGTCCTTCCGGGAATTATGGAGAAAGTGGGTAGAGAAGCCCAAGGACACACAGGCGTGGCTATCTGCTCTAGGTATATGAGTTTGGACACTTGGGAGATGCCACCAGCCATAGGTAGCTCCTGCCAATGAGTACTCATGTTGTGACGTGTTAGACAGTTCCCATTACAGCCCAATAAACTGCACCTGAATAAGAAAAACTCTCTGCTCTTAGGACTTAAAGCTGTATTTCCAGTTGAACAAGTGTTTCATAGTATTTTAAGGAGCCTTTTCTCTCTATGTAACAGAAATGGTTATATTTTATGGAATAATAATTTTGATTTTATCTTTTTAAGTGATAGAAATAGTCTCTCCTGCAACAAGAGTGGTGTATACAATTGCAACCTGGAAATTATGCAAATCATACCAGTGCAAATTTCACATCACATGAAACCTTTCATTCTAAATAGAAAAAATGTTTGATCGTACAATTAGTGGGTATGTGCCAACTCAACTGCAACTGTGCAAATAGCGTTGTCACATGTCTGGTGATGAGTCTATTCTTACTGGAGGAGGTTATAAAGAATACATATTTCATCCACACACCACAAAATATCTACATTTCAGCAGATGTTTTCTCACAGCAGAAATTTTGAAAACAAAAGCCTGTCTTTTTAACCACAAGATATGAATCACACTGTAGTAGCGTGAAAACCAAGGTTTTAATATGATGCACATTCAGAAATAACAAATAAAGAACAAAGATAGCAGTCTGTCATGATAACTATCATTCTTAAGAATTTCTACAGGAAATCTTCTTTGCTCTATGAACAAATTAAACTTTACAGTTTACTTATGAATGAGACTGATTAAATTCTTCCGTCTCGGAGTAAAAGGGTTTTGAACCATTAATTATCCTTTTTTTGCAGGTATTTCTAGTTTATATTTAGTCTATTTCAAATTATGTGTGACTGAGTTTTATGAAACGGAGATGTTACTTGCACTTAAGTTTTAACATTGAGTACTTTGGAATTTACAGATTTAACAATAATTTCCATTTCTTGAATCGTTCCATCACTTTTTGCCATACCGTTTTCTAGATTGTCATTCTTTTCTTCTTGTAGCACTACAGTTTCATCATTCCAGGACTGGAGAGTCACAACCTGCTTCTATTCTGACCACCTCATATCTGTGAATTAAAAAAACAATAAATAAAAAATCTGAATTTCTGGGCATCTTTGCTTTTAAATAAGGTTTGTTACACCCAAGCTGCTAATTCTGTGAATGGATGTAACCTTGCGGGGAGGTCTCTAACTGGGGACAGCTGCCCCCCACTCTGCAATAGGACAGGGATATTGAAGGCAGCACCAGCACCAGTGCAGGATGGTGTGCTGGAGAGATGCTGGATCGGTGCTGTGCCGTGACCTGTTGTGTTCCCAACGTGCCTGGAGCTGGCTCTGGGACAGTGATCTCCAAGGGGTACTGCACCACCCTCCAACATTTGTCCCCTTCCATTGTACTTGCGTTGTGTTCAACGCTTCCCTTTCTTCCCCTTCCCTGATACACTCATCCTGCTCTCCTTCTCCAACACAGAGTATTTTCCCTCAGTACTAGTGGCAGTTACTCAACATTAGAATTTTTTAATTTCATCATACAGCCTGTGTTGCAACTGTGGCATAGATGGGTGAGGAGGGAGAGGAGAGAGACGCAACGCTCAAAGGAGAAGGTGCACGCCCAGGAGTTACACAAAGTCCCCGTGTCCCGTCTTTGTGAAGGAGCCGTGACCCTGACTCACAGGCAGGTTATTATTTTACCTTCCACAGACACCTAAAGTCTAACACATCTCTGAACATCCTACAGACAGTGGGTTAAGGTTAGAAGACGCGGATCAGTGTGTTGCAGAAATTAAATTTATAGAAGTGAAAAAAGAAAATCTGAATGTTAACAAATATATGTTTTGTTGTTAGCAATAAACCAGCAGAGATGCAAGCAAATAAAATTCATCCACCCTCTCCAAATTATTAGAAAAAGCTCTATTCTGGACCTATAGTTTGGTCTCATCACATGTTTTGAGATTTTTGGGCTGTGGAATACAGGGTGGTTTGGCAGAACAAATAGGTTTACCCTCCTTTCCCCAGCTCTTGTAAAGCAAATCTGAATTATTCTTCATTTAACAATTAGAAATGACATAATAAGCATCTATGTATTTAACAAAATCCTAATTAAAATTAAAAACATGAAGTTAATGCTTATATCCTTCATTGTTCTCACATACTGCAGGGCAGAAACCAAGCAAATAAATAAAGCTGAATGCAACAGACCTCTGCCTTCAGCTAAAGTTGGGATTATTAATGCATGCAGACAGGTCAAATACTGTTGTGTTTCACATCAGTTTCTTCTGTTTTACTTCCATATTTTTGAGAGCTTCCCTTAGGTAAGGAACGCATCTGTTTATGTCTGAAAACAATAGATGTGCTCAAGCTGGAATGTGGAAGAGGTTTCTCTGCACAAAACAAGCACAGCACTCTCCTGGCAGGCTTGCCAGAGGGCACAACATAACTAAGAATATGAACTGCTCCACTTACCAGCTCTATACAAACAGAAGATTTTTCTCCAGACGTGCCCTTGATGACACCAGGAGAATGTATCTGAAGCTAACACTGGAATATTCCCATTTACTTCCTAACAGGGGGATAACCTATCCATCAAACTCTCAAAATCAGGCTACATCTAGTGTAGTATTATTCAGATTTTTACAGGGCAAAAAATAAGAATAATAAAAAACCCAGTGTGCCTTATCAGCAATAAACTCATGCATGAACAGAGCTAAATGCTGGCCACCCTACAGTCAGAGCTTTTGCCCTCAGTTTTAATTAAATTAATGTTTAACCTTAAATTTCTGCAGTTATTCACGCAATTAAAGATGTAGTCTATTGAAAATGAAATCAGGTCTGCATTAACATGTTAAAAAAACCCATTTGGCCAGGCTTTAAAGAATCAATCATGAAAAGGTTACATGTACACTACTAGTACGAGATCAGTGTCAGAGATAATACCTTGGCAATGATATTTCCTTCAAGCTATGGTGAGAAGAGAAAAATACATTTTTAGTGCAGTCATTAAGTTAACATCTTTCATAATTAATAAAGAATCATGAGTCAGTTTCTGGGAACAACATTAAAGGAGCTTCAGGACATGGTATTTGAAGAAAGAGAATTGGGAAGTCGTGTGATATTGTGGAACTGCATTTCTTAATAATTCAGGCAAGTGATTTTAAGCAACTTTTGAGGGGGGGTGGTGAGTCCTTTTAGTAAAAGTGAATCACAGAAGTAAGAGATGCTGGGATCTGACCATCAAAATGAAACATTGTCGAGTAATAAAAATAACTAGCAATATAGTTCTGAAATATAAGCAAACCACAGGTGGAGTAGTCACAGGAATATAAAGCACAGACTGATCGTTTCCTGTTTTATCCAATGAAAACTTAATGGTTTAGCAGGTGATACTGGCTAGAAAATTACTACTTTTATATACATGCATGTTTATAGGTATACTTAGATATGTTTATAGCATTTGTTTAAGATTTCAAAGAACACAGTTATTAAGAAACCAACGATGATGGAAATCCTTCTGTCTAATTCATGTGCTTATTTCAGACATAATTTCAGCAAAAGGTTGGGGCTGTAGCCCCTTCTTCCAGGACTGCTTTTGCTTTTATTCGGTGATGATCTAACACAAACGCATACATACCCATAGCCGTGGCATTTTAGCTGCCTCCCTTCTCAGGATACTCTAACTGCTAGCCTAGGCTGTCTTTCACCTTCTTTCGTTTTTACCCCGTGACACCTCCATTCCTGGAAGCAGGGCTGAATCAGCTTCAACCACCAGAGCAGCATCTCACTGGGGACTCTGCTCAGCCCTGTGGTTAGGAGACAGATACTGGACCTCATGCTCAATTCTCTCCAGTGTGAAGCATCCAGTACTACCCACTTCCTACATTAGCATCAACCTCCACCAGACTTAACTGCACACACGAGCGTACCAGACTGCTCAGGTTTTCCTGCAAGACTTTGACGAAGCAGCTTTCCACCCACAGGAACGCCGAAGAGGAGGTCGGCCCCTCTCTCTCTCCAGGGCAACCACTGTGAGCAAATGTCCTGAAATGCTCAAAGTGTCGGGGGGGTTGGGAGGGCAGGGGGTGGGGGTTGTGGGGGAGAGAAGGAAGGAAGATCTGAAAATTCTGAAATATTCAGATATTTTTAACCTAAGGATATCATATTCAAAGTCTGGCAGTCCCTGAAATGGATGAAGTAAAATTAAAGTTCCCAGATCTTCTTTTGGGCATAATTCAGGCAGATTCCACTCTACTTTATTATGAAATTCCTTATGTAATCATGTCTGATAAGAAGGCTAGTCCAGTTTGCTGCAAGGACGAGGAACTAGATCCAATGCTGTATTTTCATGCTTCTCTAATTTACTTGAGCATTACTTCCTAACATTGCTTCAAAGGAAAAGGAAAACAGATTAGTATGTTCCCCTCCTTCTTCTTCAGCCAAATTAAAATTCTTCCCTAAGAAGAATTCATCCATCAGAAAATTAATAGAGACAAACAATAGTATATTTGATAAAAGTACATTTAAAAATAGTATATTTTATTAAATAGAAACTAAAGAATTTTATAAAAGAGGGGAGAAAGTAAATGTCAAAGCAAGAGTAACTTATCTTCTCAACTTCCTTTTTCATTCTGCTTTTTTAAAAGTCTTCCTGAAATTGTTATCATTGTCTCACATTCCAACTCTATTACACAAACGCTCTTACTAAGCCTTTTTTTTCCTCTAGTAATCTTTTTTCCCCCCTCTAGCACAAAGATGAAAGGCAGGTAATTTGTCTGCAGAGTCTCCAGAATGATGAGAAGCAGGAGATTCTGCACACATGATTAAAGAAAACATCACAGAAATATGTCTGTCAGTGACACAAATACTGTTTGGAACAAGTCCTTGATCAGGTCCTATATTTAAGATATTGAGAAAAGAGAGTAACGATCTGTATTTTACATTATAGGAGGATGTTTCCACTGAAGGCAAAAAAATAGCAAAATGTTTTCTTTTGCTTGGGAATAAGAACCCCAAAATAATGATCATGTCTCTACAATAATCTAGAATAGAAACAATCAATCCAAGGAAGCTCTATGAGTATATTTTGGTTTAATTAGCTATTTTGTAAATATATTCTTCCTAATCTAAGAATAAAATTTGAAACTTTTGTCCTCAAAAAGTCCTAACATAGTAAATGTCCTAAACATTTAATTTTTGAAGCTGAGCACATCTGCTTTATTGAGCCTATTGCAAATGTGAGGTGTGAGTTGTAGCAGACACATCTGTGCTCTTCTCTTTTGATAGAATTTCAGCCCAAAGTTTGGAAACAACCAAAGTCAGATTACTCCTGCAGGTGAAGTAAATAGGTCTGACATAAGCAACAGAAACAGACAAACCAAATTACTTTCAAAAATATGTCCTTTTAACTGAAATAAGTTGTCCACCTGCTTTTTGTTTCTGTTGTTTTAAGACTCACTCTTCACTTGAAGAGAAGTTTTCTTCCCCGAAGGGGAAATATAAAGAATGGGAACTGATAACAAAAGACAACAAGCTTTATAAATATATCCAAGGGACACAAGAGCACAGTGCCTCAGGGATGGAGTGGAAAAAAAAAAGAAGAAGAAATTATTTCCAGATATTTCTAAATTGTCATCAATGACAGTCTTTCAGTGAGTTGACATTGTTTGAACTTAATCTCCTCCCCAACAAACCCACAAACCCCTCTAACTGAAGAAAATTCTTTCCAGTTCCTCTGTTTTCTTTTGCATCTCAGAAGGGAACCTGAGGTATAACTGAACAGGTAGGTAAAGAAAAAATCAGCAGAAACTAATAGCTACGGTTTCACTATGCAAACCAGTCTGAGACTTTCAGTGGAGCTCCTAGTGAAGCCTGGGATGTTCCCACCAACAGTTCAGGGCAGGCACCAGCTGGGCCCAGCTGCTGCCCAGCTTTTTATTGCCTTTGTGTTCTTTCCTTCCAGAGACAAGCAGTCCATGCAGGTAATTCTGTCCACATTGAAATAACTCAGATTAAAGGATGGCCTTAATAACTGTGCTTATTCTGTTTCATAGGATTGAAGGAAATGCCATTCCTCTGCTTTTTTTTTTTTCTTTTTTCCTTCTTTCTTTTAATTTTAGAGTGCCAGACAACCTAATGTCTGCACAGTACAATCAAAAGGTGACTTCTCAGAGACCACCTCCACCCCTTCCTCTAGCTCTTCATCCAGTCAAGTCTCCTTCTCCAGTCTCTCTTCTTACACCCTAACCTCCACTGCTGCCAGTACACCCTACAGTTTTTTTGAAGGCTTGATGTACACTCTTGCAGTAAAAATAAGTGCAATTCAAGGCCTACATTTACTATACAAAACAAACCCTTATTAGCTATTTTGCTGATAAATCCTGTGGCAGTTATGTGAAATACAGTCATCTCAGACATCTGGGTTGATTTATTACATTCACAACTTTCCAAAACATAAGCATACTTCAAAAAGTGTTGGCTAAACTTATTTGCCTTCTTTATTCAGTGAATAATGATAAAAATGAAGATAAGGCTGATCATGGCTGCTCTGGTTTATTACATGAGCTGTCTAAAACAGCCTTCCCAAAAAAACCCCTCAGAATCTACTATCATCAAGCATTTAAAAGGTGAGAACAAATACTTGCAAAAAAAAATATAACATTGACAGAATTAAAGTTGTGGAGTCATAGAATCATCATGGTTGAAAAGACCTTTAAGATGATCAAGTCCAACCTTTCACCCAGCACTGCCAAGTTACCGCTAAACCATGACCCTCAGCACCACATCTACACATCTTTTAAATACCTCCAGGGATGGTGAGTCAACCACTTCCCTGGACAGCCTATTTCAATGCTTGATAACCCTTTCAGTGAAGGAATTTTTCCTAATATCCGATCTAAACCTTGCATGGGACAACTTGAGGCCATTTCCTCTTGTCCTATCACTTGTTACTTGGGAGAAGAGATCGACCTCCACCTCCCTACATCCTCCTTTCAGGGAGCTGTAGAGAGCAAGAAGGTCTCCCGTCAGCCTCCTTTTCTCCAGGCTGAACACCACCAGCTCCCTTGGCCTCTCTTCATAAGACTTGTGCTCTAGACTGTTCACCATCTTTGTTGCCCTTCTCTGGACTCTCTCTAGTACTTCAATGTCTGTCTTGTAGTGAAGGGCACAAAACTGGACACAGTATTCAAGGTGTGGCCTCACCAGTGCAGAAGTTACTCCAGGTTGCTTCCCCTTAAGCATTCCACAGGCTAAGACCTGCTTTGTCTCTGCTGCTGTGCAGTGCTTTGACATGCTGGTGTGATTACACTGTGTGCCTGACTCTCATCTGGTCATTAACTAGGCAAAGTAAAACACCTTCAAAATGTGGGTTTAAGTGTGAAACACATAAGTCCACGGTTTCAGATGAAGAACCTTAGTTTAAAAGTTTGCATGTTGATCTGGGAGGAAAGTAGACAGAAGAAAGAAGCACTTCTGCAGGTGAGTTTCTCTGTCATCAAAGGATAGATCTTAATTTAAGAACATATATTAGGATGTTATTTGGTAGTTTTTGATGGTGAATCAAATGGAGCCCTGCATGATTCTGTCTACCACCTATACAAATAGACACATTGGTTTCCTGTAAAGCTTATCAAGCAAATAGAAAGGGAAGACTCAAGGTAGAGGAAGTGGTAAAATAATTATGTATTTGAGCTGTGTGAAGGCAGCATTTTCATGTCTGTTTCACAGAATCTCAGAATCATGGAATGGCAGAGATTGGAAGGGACCTTCAGAGATCATCTAGTCCAACCCCTCTGCCCAACAAGTTCACCTAGAGCAGTTTGGACAGGAATGCATCCAGGTGGGTTTTGAATTTCTCCAGAGTGGGATACCCCACCACCTCTTTGGGCAGCCTGTTCCAGTGCTCTGGTACCCTCACAGGAAAGTTTTTCCTTATGTTAGATGGAACTCTGTCCCCATCCTCTTGACACCAACCCTTTAGATATTTATGAGCATTGATCAGATCCCCTTTCAGTCTTCTCTAATCCAGGCTAAACAGACCCAGGTCTCTCAGCCTTTCCTCATAAAAGAGATGTTCCAGTCCCTTGATCATCTTTGTTATTCACTGGGCTCTCTCCAGTACTTCTGTCCTTCTTGAACTGGGGAGCCCGGAACTGGACACAGTGCTCCAGATGTGGTCTCACCAGGGCAGAGCAGAGGGGGAGGATGACTTCCCTTGACCCGCTTGCCACACACCTTTTGATGCACCCCAAGATACCATTGGCCTTCTTGGCCACAAGGGCCCATTGCTGGCTCATGGTCAACTTGTTGTCCATCAAGACTCCCAGGGCTCTCTCTGCAGAGCTGCTCTCCAGCAGCTCAGCCTCCAACTGGTGCATTGGGTTATTTCTCCCTGAGTACAGGACCTTACACTTGCCCCTGTTGAACTTCATTAGGTTCCTCTCTGCCCAATTCTCTAACCTGTCCGGGTCTCACTGAATGGCAGCACAGCCTTCTGGTTTGTCAGCCAATGCTCCCAGTTTTGTGTCATCAGCAAACTTACTGAGGGTACACTCTGTCCCCTCACCGATTAAAATGCTGTATAAGAGTGAACCCAGTGCTGACCCCTGGGGAACACCACAAGGTGTTCCTTGTTGCTGTTACAGGCCTCCAGCTGGACCCTGTGTCTCTGATCACAACCCTCTAAGCTCTGCCTCTCAGCCAGTTCTCAGTTCACCTCATTGTCCACTCATCTAACCCACACTTCCTACACTTACCTGTGAGAATGTTATGGGAGACAGTGTCAAAACCCTTGCTAAAGTCGAGGTAGACACCGTCCACTGCCCTCCCCTCATCTACCCAGCCAGTCATTCTATCGTAGAAGGCTATCAGATTGGTCAAGTATGATTTCCCCTTGGTGAATCTATGTTGATCACTTCCGATTTCCTTATTGACTAGAAAGGACTAAAATAAATGGGGAAAAAAAAAAATATGGGAGGATGTTGAAGGAAAGAGGGTAAGAATCAAAGTGCAAAATGAAGCTGAGGAAAAAACAGGGAGGTAAAGAGACAGTAATCACAGGACAGAGTAATTAGCCAAATCAAGCAACATTATCTGAATGCAAAGCACCTGATTTGGTTTTCAGAGATACATCTGAAAGTTGGGCACTTTGTTCCATGCTCTGCTCCAATTTTCCCTGAAATTTCAAGTAGTAAAAGGAAGGTCACCTCGTAGATCTCAGTGGGCTCCAGAGCTGGAGCCTCTTCTGTACTGGGTCGCTCTCTAGTGATGCTGGTGATAATGGAGGCTTTGCTTGTCTCTGTGGGACAGGTATCAAGGATATTAAAAAAAAAAGTGGTGGACGTCAAACACACAGCAGACATGCACCCTATATCTACAAAAAAACACATTTAGAAGGTAAAGATATGACAGAGTCTGGATAAAATGAATTATGCTATTTCCTGCTGTGCATAAAAACTGCTCTTTTTGTTTTCTCGTCCTATTTTATGTATGTTGTTGTTTCAACCCAGGTAGATTCTCTGAATGCAATACTTCAAGAAGAAACAGGTAAGGTACAGCAAACAAGCTAACACCCTGTGTATAGCTGCCTGAAAATTCATGCGCTGAAGTGATCACATACATCATAACATGCTGCTGACTCACTGTGAGTACAAAAAATTTCCCCTCAGGGACAATAATACTTTATCTGTTATCTCTCATCTGCAAAGAGAAAGAATAATAACCTTGAAGTCATTGCAAACGATCTCCACCTGTGACACTGATGAAACTGGCCAGGTGAAGCTGTAGAGGTTGCAGCTGTAAAATAAACACGTCTGTCTGGAGAAGGCTGTGTATTCAGACATAGGACTTTGTTTGAAGAAGATAAACAAAAGGAGAATGTTTAGTTATGTTTTCTGTGGTGGAATATAATGAGTCAAACAATCAGAGTGTATGTTGTAGCTGAAAAAAAAAAAAATAGAGACAGACAGAAAAGAAACAGCATCTGTCTGAGTCTAGTATCTGAGAAACAAGAAGTTCCTTTTCTAAATAAGTTTCTCTTCTTAATAACTTCCTAAACTCCCAAGGTATACTTTTTATTTTGCTCCTTAACTAAGGAAGTAGAAGCCAAAAAAATAAAAAATATTGCACAATATCACTAAGGAAAGACTACATCTGTTTTAGAGATGCATCAGATTAGTCTGTAAAAGCAGAAACTTTGTACTTGTGAAATGTAAATGTCAATATAAGCACTTACTATATTTGAAAACACGTAAATGCTGAATATATATGTTTGGGTTAGTTCATCAAAACCTACAGAATTTTTCTCACCATTGATCCAGAATCAATGAAACTTTATTGGATACAGAATGGGGCAATTGTGTGCTCCCCAGCTTTCTTCAGGTGGGCTACCAGCACGGTGAGACAGAAGGTACCACTTGTGTCCAGTTTCAGCAAAAATCCTTAGGGCAAATCACTCTCCTGACTCAGGGTCTCATTTTAGTGCTGACTTGCCATAGTTTTATTTTACAGGAGAGGGGAGTCCACCAACACAGGTATGTAAATTTGTTGTACAATCAATTTTTGAAAGCTGAGAAATTTTTTTAAGACTTTGCCTTCAATTTTCATCCCTGGATCTGCAGAGAGATTCATTCACCACCATTCAATGCAATAGGTATGGAAGAAGAAGCTACTTAACTCCAGTAAAGACATCAATATCCATCAATTTCCAAGTTGGCAGAATGTATTTACAATTTCATAAGACAAAAAGAGAGTAATAGTTAATAGCATTGTGTTATTTAAAAGCTTTGAAAGCTTTTGCTGGAAGCAAACCTTTATGATTCTGGGTATGGAATAACCGAACAAGATCTTTCACAGTTGAATGTGCTTCTGTAATTTAAAGCATGCACAAGAAAACTC
>JAOTQQ010000012.1:29120049-29165695 GCA_026546715.1 Gallinago undulata | reverse complement strand
CTGGGTATGGAATAACCGAACAAGATCTTTCACAGTTGAATGTGCTTCTGTAATTTAAAGCATGCACAAGAAAACTCGAAAGTCAAGAAAAGTAGTGGTGGTGGCCTTCCCAAGATAATGGTCTACACACTGATTTAGTCCTACTATTTATTGTGCTCTGGCATGGCAGCCAGAACCAGTTTTGAATATGCTAATTTTCTTTTGACCAGAGGTAAACATTTTGCAAAGGGGTTATTAGAGTTTAGATGATAAAAAAGATAACATGCAGTGTGGTGCTTCTCTTCTGCAAAGCTTGTCTCAGTAGAAATGCAAAGGTTAATACAGAGCACATAATGTTATGAGTCTATAAGGCACACTTCATTTTCATCATAGCCCCTACACTGTCACTTTGTCATAGCCCTAGATAATCCTAAAGCAATTTTCTACCAATAAGCATCATTTGCATATTGTAACTCAACTATTCTATAAGCCCAGGAGTGTTTTATTGTATGCGATAGCCACCACAAAGGCCTGGATAGATTATATTACTAGACTATTGCTAACTCAATGCAATCAATAACAGAAAACAAAACCACAGCCAATACAGTTTTTGGCAATAGATACCCAAATGGTGCTGGAAATATTCACATCTAGAGATCTTGAGATGGAAAACGTGCAAGATAAATTTCTTCACTTGCTGTGAACTTCTTCTTGTGAACTTGCTTCACTTCACTAAAACATTCTCAGGCTCTTTCTGGTCCTCCCTACTCAGTGAATGCAGTTTGTCCCATGGCACTAACAAGACAAAACCAAAAGCTTCCGAGAGGGTGGACCTGGTTGCTGTCCAATTCCAACTGGTATGTCAAGGCAACAGACCCTAGACCTTCAGCTGGTCCAGGTCTCATTGAATGAACTCTCATTGAATTAAGAACCAGTGTAGAATAAACTTTATGTGTTTCTTTATAATAAATATTTTAATTTATGTAATTAAATCAATTCAAAAGTCACAGTCTGAACTCTGGTATTGTTTTCGCAACTTCTGTTTGAAACAATTTCAACACTCATGCTGATGATAATGAACTACACAGACACATAATGGACCTATGTATGCCCATGTATACACATGCTCTAAGTAGATAACCTTGTTCCCTTTAACAGCTTGCCATTTCTTACTTTCACTTGTGGCATCATGTCTTAAGTTTGAGGGAGACCCCAGCTGCTCAAACAAATGTATGCTGTTGCTTTGTTTTGAATGGTTATCAAAATCCATATATTTATTCACAGTAGAAGACACTGTGGTTCATTTTCCAGCACAGTGTGTAGTTCAGCATGTGCTTACAGTTCTTGTGAACTCACTTGTGAGTGAAACCCAGAGCTCCCTGAACTGTGCTGAACTTGGTGGTTCTGCTCCTGACCACCGAGAGTTCATGCTTCTACCCTCATCCTCTCTGTTCTACAAAGAACTTGGACACTCTTTCGCTCTAAGTGACATTATCTGAAAGAAACAGTAAATGTTGATTGTTAAAGCTTCCTGTTTTCACAGCATTACGAGGTTTAGTAACAATCTAATCCTTACCAAGCACTTGTGAATGCTGTGAAGCGTTCACCTTCATCCACCATCTTAAAACTATCATAATTTCAGAATCTGGAAATAAAAGCCAAAAATCAGAAGCAGAACTCTCTTAATGATTCATTGGTGATTCAGAGTGTGTCATTTATCTTCTATTTGTTACCAAGGGAACTTGACACCCACTTCCTACCACATCATCGCTACAACTAAAACAGTGTCAAGCCACAATATGGCTTTGCTGCTCTTTATGACTGCCAAATGCCAACTTCATGTAAAAAATAACCGTGTAAAATGGGTTTTCTTAATATCGTCATTAAGTTTTATGGCTTAGAGCTATCAGTGGCCAGCTAGAGATCACACCGGAAAAGAACGATATAATCTGCTGCTTCCAATCTGTCTTCTGCAAAACCCTTAAATTGGTTCTGCAAAGTGATTTGAACTATAGTAAACCCTTAATCCTTAATTGTGCAAGGGGATTGATGGGTTTTTAGGGAAATATTTTCTTGAGTGCTGAAACCATTTCATGAAGAGAAAATAGAGTAAGATTGGAGGTACTTGAAAGTGGTTTTCTGGTTTATAAAAAATGCTCTGGGTGTTTTGGTTTTGTATTTTTAATGTGGTTTACATTCAAAACAAATTAAATCAATCTTTTTCAATATTTTCAATTAACTGAACACTTCCCTTATCTTATTCACTGCCAGTGAGCTTGGCATTCTTGTCACCGGGTGAGGATAAGGAACTGAAATGACATCCAACATATTTTAAGTGACATTTTTTAGGCTCAAAAAACTGTTCTCCAAAGAAAATATCTTGCTAAAGATTTTATAGCCTGGTATGATAAAGATATTTTAGACTGATCCTATGCTTTCTGACTTGTAAATCATTTCACCTGAAATTATTTCAAAACTTTTTAGAAATCCCAGATGGACTCTAGACTGACCTGTGGAATCACTCAGTGATCTCCTTTGCCTTCTTCAGACAGATCTCCATCAATCACTGTAGAAGAAAAAGAAAGGTTGAAGAAAAACAGTTTCTTAATAAACAACAAAATAAGTTTATTTTTTACATACGATAGTATTTACCTTATCAGAGTATTGCAAGGTTTCTCGTGTGTTTTGCCTGTTAGAGGTCTTGTGCTCACTGGGGGCTGGGCTTTGCTGGATGGATCTGTCATGAGAGCCTTTAAAAGTAATTTAAACTTGTGTCTTCTACCAACAGCGTAAAACCTATTCTCCAGGTTAATCTATGCTCTGTGGCATACTTTCACTAGAAATTTTTCTTCTTCTTAATCATTTTTTAATTTCTCTTTGCCAAACCAAAACTTTTTGGTTTTTACTAAGTTGCGTTTTAGCAGAAAGAAGTCTTGGCAAACCAGATTTAGTGTTAAATATGGTGGCTTTGGTCCAGCAAAGCACTTACACTTTTAACTCTAAACAAAGACTTAGCTCCCATTGTTCCAGATACTTGAAATTAAGTAGAGGGTTCCTTTAATATTAGGGCTGTAATAAGACAGGAACTTAATGAGAATATATTCTGAGGCAAACATATTGTTACGGTTCAAAATAACCATGAGTAACATGTTCTAGGAAATCATTAAGGTTACAGTGTTTTGGTTTAATTTGTCAAAAACAATTAGAAAATACTTGGGAAAATATTTTCAAACTTTTTCTTTATAGTTTGTCTCATTCCTCAAGAATTGAAAATTAAAAGTTCCCTAAATTATTATCAAAGCTGAGTTCCTCTAGAAAGAATAATTCTGCAATACAAGTAGCATGGCAGCCAAGTGTATTCTCATTTTATGCATGTTTTCTTTTTAATACCATATTATACAATATCTTTTTGCAATATGAAAAGTACATATGCATAAACATAAGGGTATGTAGAAAAGCTATTTGCATGTTAATAAGAAGCTGTACAGATTTTTAACTATATTTTAAATATAGTTAAATTTTATTTAAAAATAATTTTAAATATCTTCAAATATTTTTCAAATATTAATTTTTAAAAATAAATACTAATTATTGATTATTTAAAATCTTTTTAAAAAGAAACATGAAGGCCATGTGAAAACCAGGGATACTTATTTTTCTCTTCCTGTAACTGTGTGTTCACTTGAAACCAACAATATAACTTCTACCGACTTTAGTGAGACTAGGACTTGACAGTAATCCAGGACCTGAGAACATTTCTTACATTTGATAAGGACTCCATTTGATCTCAGGTCACTTGTAAAGTTTTCTTGTTGATTTCTTCTGAAGTAAGGGATTTTCACCCATAGGAAAAAGGATAATACTGGGTCTGGTGCTTCTGGGAGAACAGGCTGCAGTCTTCTGAGTCTTCTCAATAATATTTTTATGCCCGGAAGGGAGGCTGAATAACTCATCCCTGTTGTGAAACTTTCCTTCAGTTCCTGCTAGAAAGAATGCCTTGGGGTTTTTTCCCCTTTCCAAGCACCAGTTATTGTAAGCCCAACTTAAAAACACAAAATAATGTATTTATTGTAGTCCGACCTAAGGATAATTTTCTGAGTTAAGGACAATGTATAGATACTATGCTAATGAGGTGACATTTGCCTCAATGCTGTAAGCTGCTCATATGTTTAAGAAATTTTAAGAACGTGGTTGTCATTAAGGTACCATCATTATCTCATAATCCCCTACTTTACACCTAATATTTTTTTTTGTGCTCAGACTGGGTAAAGAATATTAAAATGCTGTTAACTATCATTTTCTTTTCTGCAGAAATACCTGGTGGCTGCAGTCAGACCTAGAAGCCCTTCACCTGACTCTTCTTGAAAGACGAGGTCCTTCCTTGGTCCCCTGTCATCTTCCCAAATCCTCACTGGCAGGAAAAGTTGGAGTCCACTTGTGCAGCCTTGTCAATTCAACAACAATCTGCGCTGCCACTGAAAAGGGGAAGGCTGGTGTCCTTCTCCATGCCAGCTCTGGTCTTCAGGTGGCTGCTCCAAGAACGAGAACGGGGATTCAGATGGCCTGAAAAGTGACCTGGTGAAGGCAAAACCAAAGCAAATCCAGCAAATTGCACTTCGACTGGCTGAAAGCAGTAGTACAGCTGCAATCACAGCACAGCTGGTGTTAACTGTTTGAGGTCCAACCTGCCACCCAGCCAGAAAACACCTCGGGCTTTGGCTTTTCATGGACTGTCACTACAGGGGCCCAAGAGAAATGGACTGGATTTCTGGGTGGACATATACATCCATCTCAGCGTGGAAGCACATAGTATTGTCACTGGAGGCATTCATGTCGCTACCTGCTACACATCTCCAATTTTGCACGTCAGAAATGTTTCAGATGACTCTGACTAACCCTCTTTTGTCTCCCTGCTCCACTTTCATCTCAAAAGCAAAATTAAAACAAAACAACAGCCCGGCATTTTCAAGGTTTCCCAAATAAAAGTTATGTTGTATTGTGCATTGTTATGTAATCACGGTTGAAATTAATGTTTTGTTTTGTGGGTTTTTTTTTTCCTTGGGTTACTAAATCCATGCTTTGAACTCCAAGTGTTGGTATGCATTAAAGTCAGAAAAATATCAAAAGTTCAATGCTCGAAGGCATGTCTCCCTTTTTAGGCAGTGTTCAGGTCTTGAACTTTGGAAGAAAAAAGTCTCTATTTTCCCAATGCTGCTGTGACGACATCTGTGGCTGCCAGGAGATCTATATCCAATAGCCCAAAAGGCATTTTGAGATAAGTTAGATTTAATTTTTAATGTGAAAGAAATAGCTTAGTCCATTTTTTTAATTCCATTTAACATCCATACACATTCTCCTTTTCTCTTATATTACCCAAAGCACTGTCAGCACTATCTCCAGCATAATTTCTGACACCGCATACGAACTCCCAGTGTAGAACTGTGCATTGAATATATTTTCTTTATATTTCTTCACTGTCTTATGCCAGAGCTCACTAAAATGATTCAAAACCAAAAACATCCACTCAAAGCAACACATAGTGGAAAAAAAAGTAATATTTATGGGCTGCTTTACTCAATGTTAGATGATAGAAAAATGTAAAAAAAAATATCAGTCAATTGCTGTTTTGATGCAAACATTAATTTTTCTTGGATGTGGGTGAAATAACTGCTTTTGCAAAATGTAGCATGTGTTGTATACGTAACAACATATTTTTTTTCTATATACTGCACCTGCTCATTCTAGAAGGCAGCTATAGGTAGCCACTGTTTTGTTTCAAAATAATCTTTTTCAAGGAAACTTTTTCTTAACATGAAAAACCTAATCTAAGAACAAATCTGTTTTTTTCCTCTATTTTTCTGCCTTTTTATAAAAAGATACGTTATCACGGAATCCTCAGTTACCACAAGCGATGAGTACATGAGTTTTATACCTTACCTGAAGAAAAGCTCCCCCAAGGATACAAAGCACTCTAACACCGAGGGAGGGGGTTAAGTCATTCTTGGGGTAAAGTGCTGTTCACAGAGGATTGCTGTCAAACATTTTGCAGTCATTTATTTATTCCCGATGTCACCCGTCTTTATATTAAACTAATAAAATGCTTATTTGGTGGTGGTATATGATCTCAGCACAACGTGGCTGGATGCAGGCCAGCTGCTCTGCTTGCTAACACAACCGTCATGTGAATGTGGCTTGGCCACGTGCAGGCACTGATTGAATGATTGGATAACCTGAGAGTGTGGTGACTTGATCTGATCGATTCTTTTTGACTGAAACATTGAGTTGAAAAGAGAGAGGTTTCCCATTAGGGAAACTTTTCACCAGAAAAAGTTTTATCTTTTGAGAAATATTTAGATTTTTTTAATCTCATATTTTATTCTGATATAATATTTTTAAGTCGAATGTAAACTTTTATTTTATTTTTAACAATAAGTGGAACTATGCCTTGAGTTGCACTTTACATTTCAATTATCTTTGTAAAAACCAAACACTATTCTGAAAGGAATAAAATATAGAAGTTAAATGTATAAGTAACCTTTATTTCTTAAAACTCTCAGTGAAGTATTTTAATTGGATTATGAGAGCTAGAAATGGAGAACTAGCCCACTTAAAGTTGTAATAAAAAACGAAAGGGAATTTTATCACCCAAAAAAGTCACAGCTCTGGTTTTCTTAAATTAATGGGGCTGCATTGAATCGGAAGGTCAGGAGAACAGAAAAGACTGTTGAGACCTGATGGTACTGCTGGGGTGCAAGAAAAGGTACTGTCAAATTATAGCTTTAAGTCATCCCTTGTAGAAGAACTAATTAGATATTTCAAAGTAATAGATCAGAGCTCCAAAGAAACCTCTCTGAAGTGAGCTGGAATTTCCTTTTGGCCACCAGGGTTGGAGTCGACTTGAATAGCACTTTACTCAAAGGATGGTTTTACCTTCTCTATCGTGAAGCTGTGCCCACTGGGCAGCTCAGGAGCACAGCCCATTGCACCTCCCTGCTTCTCCTACTTTGTGTGGTGTTTTCAATAACCAGCTGAAGGCATGGAGCTGCAATTACAGTGAAATCTTCTTTGATGGAAACTGGGACAGTTCCTTCCCAACTGACAGACCATTTTTACTATTGTATCCATATTGTGAATGTGTTATTTTTTGTTCTTATAAAACTGGCTTCCCAAAAAAAGGTGACTGAGCAAATTGCGCTGCAATGACTGACCCACATCAGGAAATAAAAATAAATCTTTTAACTTCAAAGACCTAAAGTCTTTTTAAATTGCTGTACTGAAGAAATTAGATTTATAAGTATCCCATGTTCCTCAGGCTTCTAATTGAATTAGTAAATTAGAACAATCTTCCCATTTCATCCAAATGAAACTATCTTGGGTAACATTGCCCAAGTGTATAGCTGCATTTAGGTTAGGTAGTGGCTGAATATTTTTTCATGGTAACTAAATCCTTTAGCCAGCGGACATTACTGTGGGATTTAAGAAAGATTAAACTTCTAGGATCCTGCCAAAAGCAATAATTAAAGTAAATAAGATCTGCTTATATAAACAACTGTCATTTTATTTTAACTGGGACTTTTGCCTTTTACTAGTGTCAAACAGAATAACCTTCCAAGGGACTCAACTTTCCAGAGGTTCCCTTTAGTAACTATCTTTTCTGAAATGTTACTACAACACTTCATTTGCATACTCTGCCCCTGCTGAGACAAAACTATAAACTCTTGAGAACTAATTATCGAATGATAAATCAGGTTTTGAACAGAAAAAATCCTGAAATTTCCACAGAGTAAAAGGTTTTCAATGTAATTAAAAGATCAGAAACATGAGAAGGAAAAGGAATGGCTATAATGACAAAGAAAATAGTCCAATGGGGAAGAGCAAGAAAAATCAATAAAACTGGGCATTGGAATAGGCTGCCCAGGGAGGTGGTTGAGTCACCATCACTGGACGTGTTTAAGAGTCATTTAGATGTGGTGTTGGGAGATATGGTGTAGGGGAGAACTTTGTAGAGTAGGGTAGATAGTTGGACTCGATGATCCCAAGGGTCTATTCCAACCAAAATTATTCTATGATTCTGTGATTCTAACCTGTGCCTGAGCTGTCTGGGAACTGAGGTGCTTGGGACACTCAGCCTCTTGCCCTGTAAGTAGGTATAACTCATCTGGTCACTGTTGCTTATGAACTTCAGTAAACTGAAAGACAAACAGTCATTTCTCCAAGACGAAGCCCAGGATACGGGCAGGTTGGGCAGCAGATGGGTCCATGCTGGGAGAGGCAAGGTCTATCCATGAGAAGCATAGTGGACTCCTGAGAATTTTGTGCTCTCTCCTCTGTTCTCCTCTTAATCTCCCTCCCATGCAAAACACACACAGACCCTGCCTGGATCTGCCCCAAGACAGCCCTGAAGGTCCCTCGTCAGGAAAGCAAGGTGGGCAACTGGGAGAACAGTCCCTATCCCTCCCTCAGTGCAGGCAGGGAACCAGGCTCCCGAAACTCGGAGTGTGTGCCCAACCAACTGGGGCTCCTCAATGACCACACAACGGGGACAGACATGACACAAACCTTTTTTGGCTTCTGTGGAGACCCAGATTACAGTTTCATTGACGGTGGGCCCCTCACACTCATTTTTCCCTGCTCTGGAGCCCCAAACCCTCCCTGGGACTTCCTGAAGGTTGCAGTGAGCTCCTATCCAAGTAACCCATGACCACAGCTCCCAGTTTTATGAAGTTATTGGGTACTAATAGGAATTCGAGTATGTGGCCCATGACCTGCTACTTTTAGCATGTGTTTCATTTGTGTTTCTACTTTTCATTGCACTATTTTGGCAGGAAAAGAAGGAAAAAATTGTGTCAGGCTGCTGAAAATCCATTCTTAGCCACCCAGCACTTATTTTTCATTCTCCTCTAAGTCCTTCTTGGAGGACAATGGTTTTAACTCTATTTTCCTATCCTTTAAATAAATTAAAAACATTGTATTAAAAACAACACCAGCAATGTTTTCCCTAATAGACAGATAGACATACAGGCTTTATTGGCATAATTAAAGGCAGACTGGTCTTTAAAAGCTAACAATTTCCACAGAGTCTGAGAGTCTGTCATTGAATTAAGAGGAAGCAGCAGATGTGTTTCATGATCTCTTTGTTGGGGACCTGCCCTCAAAACTCAGTGCCAAGTTCCTAGGTAAGCATAAAAGGGTCTTAAACCTCCCTCCAACTCTCAGCACGCACATTACCCCAAGCAACTGAAAATCTGACTGAGTTAGTTAAAAATCTGTCTGGTGAAAATCACGCTCTGAGGAACTAGAAGAGAAAGGTGTACAGGAAAAAGTAGCAGCAGGAGGGTGTAAGAAATTTTAAATTAAAGAGACCATCAACTTTTTTTACACAGATTATGTTCTGGCTTCATGTCAGTTAAATTAGCAAGACTATAGACGCCCACCTAACAGATGCTTTACAGTCTTAGAGAGATTTACAAATGCAAAACATGCAGTACAGGGAATCTGAGATGCTATTTTGTATGTCTTTTTTATAGAGTTACTTGCTCTTTATAATAAATTACATATAGAATAATTGTTGATTATTGACCCCAGATGCACAAATATAGTGGTCATGAATATCATGTCTCCTCCTTTAACCTACATCCAGTCTGACATTAGCATATTCCCTTGTAGGAGAAGGAGACTTGAACATTGCTCTCTGGACAGAGAGGATACGTGAGAATTGGGCTATACTTAAAGTTTTGTTGATTCTAGCATTCAGTGACCACATCTGTCTGTCACCAGTCCTCACAGCTATAGGAGTACACAGAAGTGGGTAGAGCAGATAAGTTTATTTGGGAAGTGTGGGTACTTCTGTGGGCTAGGCTGACAGCCCTGCAGTGTTGATGTAGCATGGTGTTAACCAGGCTTGTGTCTCCTTCCCTCCTTCCAGAACTTCTCTGGGCCTCATGTTTCTGATTCTGCTGTTCCCCTCTCTCTCTTCCTCTATACTTCAAAAGCTTTATGTCACTAAACTCAATTTTTAATCTTTATTTTCCATGTACACCATCCCAGACAGGCTGTGCACAGTTTCTCCTCTTATGCCTTGCTCAAACTGATCTTCTAAAAATAAAATAGTTAGGGAAAAAGAGTGATCAAACCCAGGGTGTAATGGCTCTTTATTAACCTACTGACCAGGATCACTACATCGAGTGACAGGTGACAGCCAGAACCTTGAGTAGTTTTCTGAAGAAAAGTCAGGGTAGGGAATACACTCTCAGCTGATAAATTCTTTCTACCGTATTTATTACTGGCATGAGGTAAAGAGGATTTTAAACAGGGAAGAATTTACTGGGTTACAGCCAGAGCTGTTACTGTAATAGAGAAATTTGTTGTTCCCTAGAGCAAGTTTAGTTTCTTTTAGGGACAGAGGGCAAACAGTGCATTTCCATAGCTCACTGCCCCCACCTTATTTCAAAAATACTGGGGAAAAAAAATTTTAAACATGGAGAAACTGCCTGCCTCTTAGGACTGCTTTCACAGATTTAAAGACAACTGAAGGCCCACGTGCCTTGCAAGCATAAGCAGATATTTTCAGAAATTTCTTTTTGGTGAAAGGAATGACACCACACAATAGTCTTCACTTAGCCCTCTCCAGACAGCAGCACATGGGTAAAGCATGGGTTATTTCTTCAGTGCCCGGGTTTACATGCTGCAAGTGTTAGTGGTGGTCACTAATGTCCAGCATTTTTCATGTTCAACCTACCTGATGGAAAGGATCTGAGCTTACGGGAGATGATAGAGCCCTGTTTTACAAAAGTGCTGCTAACCTTCTTTACTATAGATCTGCATGACTTCAAGTACATTTTGGTACTGGGGCAGTCGATCCAGTTGATGGTGGTTATACTGCTTCTGTCACACGGCCATACAGTCATAGAGGCTCCGTAAGCTCATTTAAGATCTTTATATAGGGCTGCACTGTGCAATGTAGTGCACAATTTAGCCAATCAACGTCATAGATGGTAAGAAACTTTCAGAGCAAGTGGAGCTTCTCGTGATGATAGGATAAAATCTCCTGCCTTGGGCCACAGCAAAAAAACATCCTACAATATGCCCCCAGAAAAAATAACAGTATGCAGAAAGGTGTTAGCTTGTAGCTTCCTACATATCAGCACTAAAAGCTGTGAAAACACAGCAAAATTTTGGGATGACAGGAAGCAGGTTTACCTCGGTCAAGTTCAACAAGCTGTTGGTGTAGTCATGATGTGAAATACATGCTTATAAAATACTAGCCATGGAAAAGAAACAGTCAAACATCTATCCATTCCCTCCTTCAGAAATGTCAGCACAATGCAAGTGCCTAGTCTTTCTAGAGGAGCGCTCTGCCTCCAAACCTGACTCCATCTAGACACCAAGTGTGAGGAGCAGTCGTCTTTGCTGACAGCTGTAAATGACCACTGTAACATTCAGAAACTCAACAAAACCGAAAGCGTGACACGTCATCACGACATAAAGCGTTAGGTACTGATGATCATACGACTGCAGGAATGTCAAAAGAACTTGTACAGACACGCAAAATAACACACCTTCGGGATAGAACAAATACTTCTGGGAACAAGAAGAGTCATCCAGCCAGTGGTCCACTGACCTGAGAATGGTGTTGCCAAGAACACAGCAGCTTAACCACAGAAGAGGACCCATAACATTCTATCATTCAGCCTCAACAGGTGAGCAGTTACTTATGTATTCCCCGGAGTGAGAGGAGTTACATCCCCAAGGGACACTCATAGTTTGATTTAGGAAAATACAGTGTTATCGTATAATAATAGTGCAGTCATACAGGCAGCAGAGCCTTTAGTTAGCACAGTCCTCACCCTCCCTTTCTGGGAGCAAACAGATTTACAGCTGCAGCCATTTGTCAGAAGACCAAGCTGAGTAGGGCTGGGAATTAAAATCATGAGAGAGTTCATAACACAGGCAAAGCAAGCCCAGAAAGTGAGCCAAAGGAGGGGCAGGTTGAAATTATGGAAAGCACCAAAGATTTCTTTCTTCTTTCTTTCCATTTCAAAATAAATGTATTTCTGATTCACGTTGAGCAGTCTTTATATCAGAACTCATGTTATTTCTTTGTACAAAAGATCTTACAACTATGGAAACTGTCAGTATAACTTAACATGGGTTTTTATTAGTCTGGTGCTCTTCTTACTAGTTTCTTATACAATACACTATGGGTCCTTCTCTGCACCCTGCTTTGGCTGTAGAATTCCTTAAGTGTGTGTAAAACATTACCAGTAAAAGGCTGGGAAGTTATCTAGCTTGCCTATCTCTAGTTACACTTTAATGAATCTGGCTGGGAACCAGGGAACGAGCTTGCCCATTTCGTTGGCAAGTTCCTCTTCTGTTGCTTTCTGAAGGCAATTGTAAACTGAAAGTGCAGGAATGCCCCACAAAAAAGCCCAAACCCATAACTTTAAGGCAATTAATTTCAAAAAAAATACAACACCATTTGAACATTTTAAACATTTCCACTCTCAATATTAAAAATTTAGTTTTCTTAATTACAAAAGTCATTCCAGAGCAAATAAGGATCATTCCATGAAGGTATCAGAGAAGGTTGTTTCTGATATTGCCCAAAAAAAGCTATTTGGTCTCTTGCAAATTACCTGACTTACAGTTTTTAAAGCAAAGTGAATTTTCATCCAAATCATTGCAGTTCTCCAGCCTTTTGATTTATTTTTTTAAGCAACAGTTCCTCTTAGACTGTACAATACTTGTAGAAGGCGAATGGGATGGTGTATGTACCATCCTGTGCAATCCTGTGCAAAAATAGGAAACTTTACCTCTAAGTGACCTTCAGCCTTCCACGTAATCACCACATTCTGGATGGACACACTTTTCTAGAGGAACTGACATCAATCTCAACTTGAAATAAAATAATTACAGTACTTTAATCACTTAAGATATATACCTTATTTATCTGTGCCATTTAGAACCTGGTAAGATTACAAAAATTGAATGGATTCTGACCCCGCTCACTTTCTTATGATCAATGTAAGAAAAGAGCAGTTCTAGCAAGAGAAAGCAGAGAGGACTTGTTGAGTGAAACAGAGCCTTTGTTTGGCCACTACAGCCTGTAGCAGTTGTCTATACGATGGCATCAGGGGGGAAAATGAAAGCTTTATAAAGTCAAATTGCCAGGGATTTTGCAACCTGGAGCCATCTAGTAGTTGCATTTGATGGAGGATAATCCATCCTGACTGCGTAAACGTACCTCAGTTTCTTTTAATGTTGAAGGAGAGTAAAGCATATATATGTGAGAGGTAAGGAGTATATTTTAGGATTAGGAACTCTGTGTTTATGCAGCAGTTTCAGAGCACCTTTTAATAATTTGGAAGAATATTTCTAATGCTAACTACGTCTGACACCGTGACACTGCCAGGTCTCATATTTCAAGTATTTCATGTTTGCCAAACACATGTTCAAACTAAGGATGCCAGCAGGGAATTTCAGGTTAACTTGTTCTTTTTTTCACATTAATGCTGTTTGTTTTTTCCCTCCACCTAATCCCCAAGACCCAAACATTATCATCTTTAATTTTGATTTCTTATATGTTTACATTGAGTGGGAAGAAGTAATGCTTTCTTTAAACTGTTCAGCCTATTTTCACTGTTATAATAAGGTCCATCCTTTTTGCCCAGGGAATGTACAATTTACACAAGCTAAACCAGCAGTTTGCATAGATGTCATGGAAATTTATTCTCGTTTTACAAATATGTAATGTAAACACTGTTTATAATGTAATTAAGGAGCTCTGAAAAGTAACTCAGTCACCAGATTTGAACTAATAGGGAGGGAATGGAGTGCTAATGGATACCGCACTTGCAGAAAAATGTTCAGAGAGAGCAACTGGTTTAGCAAAAAGAGCAGCAGCAAAATACTCACTGAGTTCCTTTCCTTGTCTTAATCAGTGGGACTAAAACAGGGGGCAAGGGTGCCTTGAGCTTCCCTAAATGTGTGCCAGCTGCCACAAAAAGATGTTTGTCTGAATGAAAACAACACCAGTTTCAGCGGGAGTTTCACCAGGATTTCAGCCAGTAAGAACACTCCAATTTTGGCTCTGAAGAAAGAGTTGTAGTGGGAAAAAAATTTAAGGAAAATTAAATAACGGTAAGCTGAGTATCATGGCCTGGAAGTAATATTTAATGAAGAGGTGCAATATGAAGATTCTGAGGCATAGAAGGGAAAATGATGCCATTTAAATACCAAAACCTCAGGGATATACTAGCTATTAAATGAAGATGAACAGCTCTACATCTGTGCTGGACTTGAAACAAACCAGGGTTTATAGGGATCTGTTTAAACTCTCATGTTTAACTGCTGATCCACAGCTTACTCCACAACACAGATGCCTAACGAGCAGATATCTATGTTGGACAACAACATAACTGAACATATTTAAATAATTTGCTAAGAAAAATAAAATTTTATGAGAAAGGAGAGGTGCAGAGACAGCTGAAGGGCCAAATTCTGTTCTCAGTTACACATACGTAATTCCACTGATTTCAAATTCATGTACTTGCATGTAAACCGAGAGCAGATGCGGGGAGAAAAACAGATTTGGTCTGAATTTGATCAGTCTGCCTCAGCCCAAGACGAACCTTGAGAACTGCATTTCTAAATTTTGGGTTTGTGTTTGTTTAATTGAGAGAGATCAACCTGCATGTTTAAGGTACTGTGAATCAAGTAATCACTCATGAACACTATTAATTCACTTTAGCTGCATTTAATATTTTCTTCAATGCTGAGTAACTCTGGATCCAATGGAGACGTATTAAAACACAGTGGGTCAAATTCTGCTTTAATCTGCACTAGCAGAAATCAAATGATTTCTCCAGATGTGCACAGTGTATGATATATTGTTAGACACTAGGAGATACGCAAGCAGATGACGCCACTAGGATAGGTCGGTACCTACTTACTGAAAATGAAGTGAGAATTTTACTCTGATATAATTTCACCAAGCTTGGTACTAACTGTTTAGAATAAGTGCTTTTCATTATCTTTGATATAGTTTACATTGAGGCAAACAGTATTCTCACCTTTGATACCACGGAGAGCTCAAGAGTTTTGCAGGTGTAGGATACATAACCTGACTTGTGTAGGTTATAGATCAAAAATAGGATAAATTACACTTTCCGTGTAGGAGAAAGTAGACTTCTGTGGGTGCTATAAAGACCTATTCATATGCATCAGTCCTTAAATTAGAAGCAATCTACTTAGATAAAGAACTTTATGTATTACAGCAAATGTTTTGATCACTAGAGTAGCAAGCCTGTGGTGTTTACATTCTCCTACAATATCCTGTAGCTACAGTGTTTATGAATCTTCACATCCAAATTCATTTTGCAAGGAATTATTTCCTTCTGTGTAGGGGAATTTTAGTTTTTTCTTGGAAGCATCAAGTTTTAAGTTGTTTGTTCAACAATGCTGACATCTTTTACAACCCAGGTTATTATTTCTTAGAGTAAACAAAATATAAACTTTATGCAGTTTATGCTTCCATCCATATCCAAATTCAGATTATGGTTTTTTTTATTCTTAACAACTGGGGAATACCTTCAAAGAGCACAAGGTACTTGTGGAAGAGAGTGTTCTCTGGTTTGAGTTTTAAATGATTTTGGCGTGAGCCAGATGTTTTTAAATATACATATCAAAAAGATAAGACATGGAAGAGTGCACCTTCAATAAATTTACATCAAGCCTGGTTGTTTATTGCCTTCTCCTATTTTAATATATTTGCCAGAATAGTAGTGCTACGCTGAGAAGGGAAATTATCCCTATATTAGAAAAGGAGTCTGGAAATTCAGAGCTCTGAATTTAGTCTTCCGTGGCATTAACATTCCTGTGGCAGGTTCAAAAACAGTGAAAGAGAAAAAAAATCCCTAAATGTGCCCTTATCACCCAAATCCAATCAGACATACTTTTTTGGTGTGCAGATCCGGGATACCATGTTGAAGTTATTTCCTTTTCAGCCTTTGCTGAAGATACCACGTGCTCCAACACGATCTAGATCGGAGAGCTTTTTATATAGAATATGTCATTCAGTTTTGCCTGTTGCAAAATAGCACAATGCCCCCTAGGTTTTCAAATCTGATGATTTTCCCTTTTGTAGACTCTTGAGTAATGTCATTTGCTATTGACCACAACAGGAAAGAGCACATCAAGTTGCTGACCTATAATAGTGGCTCTTAAGTTCTAGTACATTTGTTAATACTGCAATGAACTATTATTTAAGATGAATGACAGCATTTAACTGGTTTGTAGGTGTACTGCAACTTGCAGGTACGAGTTAATTTATTTCTGTATCATCCCACCACATCATACCACACATCAGTCCTTTAAAGAGACCTTTTTCTCAGACTCATTGTTCCGTGAGAATGCTTACCACAGGGCATAGGAAATACCTCAGTAACAGGGAATAGACACCCAAAAGCATCCTCAGTATTAGTAAAAGAGAGAAACAATTATGCAGGGGGTTATGATTCAGAGCCACTGACTCCGTTGTAACAATGTCTCCTTTATCATTTCAGCACAGATCGTAGTCTCATGCCAAGAGAAATTGCCGAAAACAATCAGAAAAATATCCAAGTGGGCATTTGGAGCAACAACATTAAAGCATATTCAGAGAGTGCGTAATGCACATTTGCACCCGTTTGTTATGTTGTCTGGGACTCAGCGACCTTCTTAAAGTCATTTCAAGCCCTCCTGACCGGGCTGAGCCTATTTGCCATGCCTTAGCGACTTGTAGTTCTGACTACTTGTATTTGTTTTGGGAGAAAAAAGTGTTTTCTTCAATAAATGTCTGCGCGATATAAGCAGTACTGCTTCTTCCCGTGCTTACCTCGATTCTGAGTATAAATTTGGCAGTTTTGTTCATTGTGGCAGCCTCAGAGCAATGATGGGCTCTGAAACCACGCTCTCTCAATAGAGCAGGACTTTGGGAGCGACGAGCTGCATTCAAAATGCAAGTGCAAACCTGTGAAAAATGGAAAGCTCTTTCAACAAGGTACCTGTCTTCAGAAGAAGAAATTGCTAATTTCTGCACCCTGTGCAGCTCCTGAGCAGTCTCCTGCAGAACTCATTGTATCCCCACCATTAAGAAGACATGCATACTATTTACTGTAATTAGTCCGTCATGAGGTTTCCTCCTTATCTGCCTTCTCCAATTAATATAATTAGCCAGTAACAATTTCAGAATAATAACTGCTTACTAATATAATAACAAATACCAGGGATGGAATTTTCAAAAGAGAGTAAGGAAGTCAACTCCCCTTGAGGGTTGTGTTTTTAAAGGAAAGAGTTCACACGCGATTGCTTTTATGGAGTATTACTCACTAATTAGTAGCAAACTACAGAGCAGAATCCGCAATTTATGGAACTGGCTGGTAGCTGAAGCACGATCTTCATCAGAGTAATAGATTATTGATTTTAGAGGAGAAAATTACTTCCCTTTTTCTCTTTCATTAAAAGAGAGTCAGATGATTGAAGAAATAAAAATGGATTTCTAACTGCAATCATAGTTTGTGTTCTGCTCTACTCAAAACTTAAACGGAACAGGAGTATTGTTAGATTCTCCCTGGTGTCTTTAAATTCCTTCCATGGGGCTTTAAAAATGGGGTTTAAAAATACTAAACACCGATGCGAAGACGAGTCCTCAATATTTATCGACCTGGTACAACCAGACATCACAGCGGATTCACAACCTCCTGCTAGTCCTAGATCACCAAATGCATCCAAAAGTTTTCAAGTGCTTAAATATAGGCATATGGCATCCTTTTATACATCCCTGAGTGTCCGATTCATCAACCCAGCACTTAAAGTATGACAAAGGACAACTTGGGAGACCCCCAGCCTTCAGGAAAAGATGGGATGTGCTGAAGCATCTACGATGGCACCAGACACTCATGAACCAGTAATGTCTTCTGAAAAACAACAAGAGAAATAGCTTCCCATTATAGCAAAAGTGAGAATGCAGACTTTGCTTATGACCAGAAGATGAAACCTCAAGTCAGAAAATAAAAATAGTTTGCTGGACTATACGGCTTATTGTTGAGTCACTTCTATACGTTTTCTGAAGGTGTCTGCAAATTCTGTTTTCCCAGGAATTTCAAAATGTCTGCACAAGTTTCGTAGGATTAATCAAATTATTCAGCACCACATCTCCCAATTTCCTACTATGACACATTCAAGCCAATGGGTTTCTGATTTCAACTAGAGTAAAATCTGTACCACTTTGAATTATATTGTTTCTCATAGGCTTCAGATGGCATGAGAGAAATGGGGAATAGCCATACCTCATCTGTGTCACCTCCTTGACCATGAGCCATGTCATTTCACTTGGTAAGAATATATTCTTCATGCCTTTTCAATCTTCAGCACTTCCAAAAATGGTCTTTTCTGAGTTTTCATAAAGCCACTTATTACACAATTAACTTAATTTATCAGGAAGCTATTTCACTTCCATTTTTAAGACAAAAATAAAATGTTTGCAATAAGATAGCTCCCTTCATTACTCTGTATATCTGCAGCCTACTGAGCCAGCACAGTTCATAACGCAATAACTGCCTGCCATTGGGGTTAAAGAAGTATGAAAAACATGCACCTCACTTCTCACTGCTTGAGAATTCCCTTCAGAACAAACTCAACTGTTGGGGGCTAGGCCCTAAAACCAAGATTGGTTTGAAAAACACAAGAAGTTACGTAAGTCTATTCTTTTGCAAGGAGTCAATAATTAAATCAAGTAATTATCTAATTCCATGTCTCTTTTAATTAAAGCATCTGATGCAGGAAAAAGTATCTGATGTAGCAGCAAACAAACACCTTGAAAAGGTGTTAGTTGGTATTTTGTAGAAATGTGTATCAAAAAGTCTTATCTCCCTACAAAAAGCCACGCTTTTGCAAGGAACATCTGCTATGAATTTTCTCTGCCTAAATTGTGGACTGCTAACTGAAACTGCTGATTTTTTTCTTCTGCCAACAGCAAAGCCCTTAAGCCTAGATCATTACTGTATTGTATAAGCTACAGTCATGCTTACACACCTGCACACCTTCATATGAGCAACGCTTTTGGGACATGACTTATAAATGCACCCATGACAACAGAACTTCTGCCTTTGTTTACTGTCTGGTTTCTCATTCCCTCATTTGAAGTTTCCCAACAAGCCTGGCCTGAAATGGAGTTTATTCCAGCGGGAAGAGTGGAAAAAAAGTTAATGATGAATAATTACGTTGTTTGGAATCTGATGTTCCCAAAGTAATAAAGTCTTTAGAACAAGAGGTAGCAAATATTCCAGTTTTCAGTGTTTTTACAACATCATTGAAATGATATGCAATATAAAAAAAAAAAAAATGCTTTCAGTAAATTGGCAATGGCACCCAGTGAAACTTATATAACTGTCTGGGTTGAGAAGAATACTTGTTTGAATGCCAGTGCTTTCCCAGATCGTGTCAGACACTCCTTTCATGGCTGTAAAAAAAATACCCAGAGCCTTTCCCATCAAATGAAAATAAGCTGATATTCTTAATCTTTTCATTAATGCTAGTTAAAAGGAAGCTACAGAGAAGATTAGCTGAACTTCTTCGTATTATCTATCTGTTGAAAGAGTCCGCTGTTCCAGCCCCAGAGCTTAACAAGATCCATAAAGTAGAATCTGAAACAAGGAGGAGCCCAGCATGTCAGGAGTCATCTATCGTACTATTCATTTAATGCAATCCTTTCAACAGCTATGCTCCTAAAGACAGGCCAGCCATGTTGCATTTTAAAAGGGCTATTTTTGTAGAACAATGTTGCCCAAAGCATTTCCTGTTCTTATCGCTCCTACAGCAATATGTCTGGAGCTCATTACCAGTAGCTCCTACTTTCAATAGTCAATCTTTTGCAAAAAGATGTTCATTCATGTTTTCTCCCCTTCCCCACCAATTTGCCTTGTGAATTATCTGATAATATATCACTGTGGCACTGATTCGCTTAGGAAAACACAGAACTATTCACAGATCAAGAAAAATTGTTGAACAAAAGGCAAATTCTTAGACCACCCACTCACTGAAACTCTGTAACTTGCAGCTAAAAGAATTAAAAACCTTGAAGGAATTCATTTGCATTTTATTTTTCAATGTTTGTCAAGTAAGTAATTAAGTGGCCATGTTGAGAAGTCAGACTATGCGTGTTTTTTGTTTCTCTTTTACTGAAAAGTATATACTAAGAACATTTGGTAACAATTTTGTGCGTGTTTGTTCTGTGCTGATGGCTCCTACATGCTAGTTGGTATGAGCACATGGAATTATCTTGCTTAAATATAGTATCAAAAGAATAAAACAATATAAACTTAACTCATTTTGGAAGCTTCGAAGATAAAATTAAATTCACAGAAAACGTCTTGGATGTGTGGATGAGGATAAACTAATGAAAGGGACTCTATGATGTGGTGGGAGAAGGGAGTTTATGAACCAGGATGTCTCTTTCAGGACCACAGTCTCAGAGTCTCATTATCCTGAAGTGGTTATGGGAAACCTGAAGCAAAATGCAGAGAAAAAAAACTTGCTTTTATTGAAGCTGCAGCTCAGCAGCTGCAGTCACGTGCAAGCATGTGACTATCTTTAAGCATAAAGTGAGTCCTATAAAGAGAAATCCTGCCTCCACTGAGGTTACATTTCACATTTCTCAGAAATTCTCCAGGGTTCAAATCTCTGGTCTCAGCCGTTAACTTCAGAAACCTGCTGCACCCATGGCCAAGCCAGCAGACTTTGCCAGCAAGATTTGTCAAAGACAGTTTTCACAGAGGAGTCTTGCAGGCTGGTGGGAATTGCTTGCCTGCATCCCTGCTCCTCGGGTGAACTAGATGTTAGAAACAAGGATGTGGTGTTCACAAAAGCATACCATTTTTATGCCAAAATCAGTGGAGAGGGACAGATTTCTTAGTTACATGATGAAAACTAGCATTAGTGGGACAGGCTAAGTTGGCTTTACAGGGATCACAGACTTCAAGTTCATCCGGTGACTCTGCCAGCTCCATGGTGACCTGAGACAGCCAGCCTGCTGGCCACATCACACCTACCCCATGCCAGCCCCTGGAGGAGCTATCACACCAGACCCTCTGCCACACCATTTTAGCAGGGTAAATTAGGAGTAAAGAAACCACTTTTTGGGCAGTGGAGTTTTTTTCCGCTGGTTTAAGGAGATGAGCCTAATTGCAGTGTTAGGGACAAGCAGAAGTAATCTGATGGAGGATGAGAGGTAAGGTGGCACCACAGCAGCCATTGGCTGGATTGTCTCAGACATGGAATTCAAACCCTGTTTTCATGACTCAGATGCTAAAAGAATGAATGTAGCATTGAATTCAAGTCTGAAACACAGAAACTTGATCTCAAATTTTGGATATATTATTGGAAAAAAAAATATGCAGAAAATACACCATTGGTGTAAAAAATGTGAATTGTAAGACACCAGTGCTCCAAAGACTTATCCACAGGCTTATGTGTCTCTCTCAGGAGACATACTCCCAGGAGTATACTACTTGGTAAGAGAAATATTGCCGTCAAAGCCAGATGTGCCACATCTGAACATGTGAGTTACCAGGATGTATTTCTAAGTGATGATCAAAGAGCGGGTAAAAATAGCACATTATCTAATTTTGAGGATTTAGATTTTACAGTGAAAGACCTTTCAAGTGTTGCCAATAATTAAAAACAAAGGAAAAGCTCGTAAATGAATGGAAGTCATGGAGACATGAAGTGTACTGTGCTCAGAAGTGACAGGTCTCCTGTGTACCAGTTACTGCGGCATTAAGGACGCGATAATTACTTCCTAAAATAATTTAAGAAAACGTGTGTTTTTTCAGTAATGGGCAGGCTGTTACTGGAAGTAGGCATACATGTACCACTATTTGTACGTATTACAAAATCTGGAGAAGTGCTCTATTCAGGAATTCCCCAGCACTGGCTCTGCAATCTGAACCTCTGAGTCAGATTCTGACTTCTTTTGTACTCATTCAGCACTTATATAAACCCAGTCAACTTAACTGAAAGACCTGATTTTTACAGTGTGGGATTGCAAGGAGGCTTTATTCTCTCGAGAATGTTTTCGAGGTGGGGAAGTTAATGTCCTGTAAACCAGGAGGTTGATATACAGTCCAGTGGTTTCTTCTGACCTGGTCCTCACAGTGGCAACCTAAAAGCTAAGAGGTCTACCCTGCCTTCTGCACGTGTTGGCAGGAGCCTGGAAGAAAAGAAAGGGAAGGTAAGAAGCTGAGATGCTCAAGTTAAGAAGCTGTTTCCCCAAGACTTTCTGTATTATCAAAGGGTAAGGCCTGAGGGAAGAGCCGTCCCTTTCCTTCCTCACCCACTGCACCAGCCTAAAAGAGGTGAACCTCCCTCCTTCTTGCCAGCTCGGTTTCAACTCATGTTGCTTCACGAATCTGCTTTAGAACGTGGTGTTGATGTTGGCACAGGGCAGGGAGAGGTGGAGAGGAGCAGGAGGGCAGGATTGCCTTTTCCAGGGGCATTGTATTGTACGTCCTCGTTTTATTCGCACTGATTTTCCCGTGTGAACAATTCTTGGCCTTGAATTTCCTCTCCTCCTGGATATTGTTATTGACCCACCCAGTCACACAAGTGAGAAAAGGATTAGGTGTACCTTGTCCGTGTCCACTCAAAGCAGTGGAAAAATCCATAGTAAGCTTTATTATTAGAGAATTATGAATAATTTGTATCATTACAGATTAATGGAGCTGGACTGTGATACAAAAATCTTACTTTTCCATGCAAACACATCGGCTTATGTCATACTTGAAGCACAAAAGTTAGGATATGTCAAGAAATGGGGGGGGAGGTGTGTGTGCTGTTTCTACCTCAAACCAGAGATTGCCAAATATCTTACAAGAAAATTATTTCTTAGCAAAAAGATTTTGAAAAGTTTTAGTAGAAGCATTACATTTTTTCAGAGCTTATTCCAAAACAAATGTTTAACACTGACACCACTGAAAGATTAAAAAAATAAAAGTTTAAAAACTGCCTTAAATTTACACACTTCAAAGTAATCTAGATTTAAATTGTTATAGCCTGAAACAACTCTGCTGCTCTCAATGTGAGAGGAATTATGTCCTGCATATTCAGACATGTTACAGGACATCTACTTCGAGACAGTTTTCAAACCACTGCTTTCTCTTCTTAAGAATGCATGAGCTGAAATTCATGCCTTAACATTTGCCCAAACCACTGGTTTTTTACGTTATTTGTATCCGATACCACTCATGAACTAAGAATGCATGAAAATCTTCCAGCTTTTGAACCTCAACAAACTTTGCCATGAACAAGCCAGAAGTTCTGAATTTGTAAGAGAATACCAAACAGGGTGAACTTGGGCCTGCTTTCCACAATTTTTGATGCAGGTTTGGTTGAAAACTTATTTTCAGTCAAAGTCCTCTTTCTGCTTGCTCATCACTTTCTCTGCATTATTAACACATAGCAACGAACTCACATACTAGACTCACCATATTGATGATTTTTTTTAATGTCAGTTTGCTTTGAAAACTTTGAAACAAAAGCATTCCACTATCAAATTTAGGCAGGCATTCATCTTTTGCTGCGTTGCATCATTTCAATTTGTTACAACGTGAGAATTAGTGAGAGGATGTGTTACATGGTATATAGAAATTTCTTTTGTTTAATTAGTTCATACTGAGTACATTTTTCTCCCATGAGCCATTTGATTAGCTTATTTAAAGCACAGTCTACAGGACCACATGAGGTGACTAATATGAAAGGTAAACTTGCGTTTAAGAACAACAACATACTAGGAAAGTACAGAGGAAAAATTCCCATTGGCAGAGGTCTTTTGTGTTTGGAAGCTGATTTTCCCATTTCTGTCTGGGAACAGCACTGGAAATGAGGTTCAAAGTAGCAAGACGAGTACATAATGTTAAAAAGCATTAGTTTACACAGCAATTCTTACTGGGCTTTGCCCTTCAGTCGTGCCTCTGAGAAAACAAATTGAATTTCCTGATTTCAAATGGCAAACTCTGCTATTACATACTTTGTGATTTCAAAGAGCATCTGTCATCACACAAAGACAAATACATTTCTTGGAGAAACATCTGGTGCTTTTTTAAACAAGCCTCAGGCCAGGTCTGCGCAATGAATGAAATATGTACTATAGATAGAGTGTTATTTAGTGTTGCTTTTCATTTAATCAACTGTGTGTGGAATGTTTGTATTGCGTTAACTATCTCTGAAATATTGGCTCTCCTACCACTTTGGGCAATTGTTGCCTTTTATAAAAAACAAAAAAATTGTGCTTTGAGTATAACAACAAAGAGCAGTAAATCAGCTCTACTTGATTCCCTAGTTCCTTTCAGGATAACTGTGGGAAAGGCAGTAGATGTTCACACACACTTCTTTTTTAAGAAGGCGAGTGTTTAGTCTTTGTGCTTTACAGAAAAACAGCAATAAACACTGTTCTTTTGGCTGTCTGAATTTGCAAGAGAAAAATGAATATATATCAAACCCCACCCCTCAAACTGAGCTAATATAAAAAATCTGTACCATATTTCAGAAAGGAATACAGAGGAGGCTAATCAACATAGCAGTACCCCTGATGCCCCATTTCTCATATTTTGTTAATTTTATTGGACACTTCTTGCTGTGATGGCCTTAAACCAACTAGTAGCAGGGTCCTCACCTTCTGATAAGGTGTCACAAGCTCATTTGTAATGTTGCTCTTCTGCTGAAAATCAGGGCAGTGATGGAAGTTGAAGAGCATCTTAATCATTCTTCGTGCTTAGGCTTTGTCATGTCTCATGCTTGACCAGTTCCTTCACAGTAAATTTTATAAGTAGAGTGAATGGACAGGGGCAGTGTCACACACGCCAGTAAAGAAGCTGCTGGGAAACTGATACATGGAGTTAACTGATGTATGAAAGTTAATATGAGAGCCAAAAAAGAGAGAAGGGACAAGGGACAGAAAAGGTGCCTCGTCCAGATTGTGTGGAATGACCATAATGAAAAATTCATACTTGGACAACACTTTTCTTGAAATGAAAAGGATGTGCTCTGTTTTTGACTCGCTCTATTGCCCCTGTTGGTGGCCCCCAATACTAGTCCAAATATTCTCAAAACCTGACTTTTAGATACGATGCGGGCATGTCTCACTATTCCCTTACACTACCCTGGAATGGCACACATTCCATTAACAGAATTGACTGATCCATTTAAGTTGCCCTCCTTTCACTGTAGGGAAAAGACCAGTATTTCATCTGCATCCTCTAAATTCACATCCTGCTTTTAGGTGAATTGTTCAGCAGTCAAAAATGCAACCAGCACTCTAGTGTAAATATACTCCATGCATTTGGAGGACAAGGAACCAAAATAGCAAGTATGCATAAATAGATAAGTCATGAAGCACTAAAAAAAACTCCCACTGAATGGCAGGATCAAGCTTAGTATATGTCTACATTCAAAACAAAACAAAACAAAACAAAAAGGACAAACAAGTCCTCAGAATGTATAAACAAATAATTGGAACTCAGATACAAAGATCTATTGCCAGACAATGCAGCGTCCTTCTCATTGAAGTGTCTTTTGCAATCCTGTCTGTGAATTAAATCTTCTAAGCCAACCCTTGTTCTCATTAAGGATGACTGTCGACTAAAAAAGTAATTTTGGACTGAATGAGAACTATCATGTTTAAAGGCATAAAGTAATCTCAGACTAACAGGGGTCAGCAAGAAGCTTCCATGAATAGAAAGTTATTCCACACAACCTCCTGCACAGCTTTATCCACATTCTTCTGAAGCAAGTGAAACGTGTCACTGTTGGGCTGAAAATTGAATGTAGAGAATAGTGATCTGAGAATAGAGATCTGATTTGGGCAATTTAAGAGCTTTCTTCTCCTCTAAAAGTGGGAAAAGAAACGCAGTGGACATCAAATGCTTCTCTGGAGCTGAATTCTTTGAGCAAGCACAGAATTTTAGGAAGAAAACTATCCCTTTGGGAGGACAATGGCAGCCCCGCTGACAGCATTCTATAGCACAGGCGTTCAAGCTCAAATTACAAAGAGCCTTTCCCCTGTCCAAAGAGCCCTTCCCCTGTCCAAAGAGCCTTTCCTCTGTCCAAAGAGCCCTTCCCCTGTCCAAAGAGCCCTTCCCCTGTCCAAGCCATCGCTGGCACACTGATTGTACCCATGCCAAGCTTTACACTGACAGATTAGGGTGGGCATTCGCCGCAGCAAGTTACAGGGCATTTTCAAGTGTATTTGTCACCAGATCCTGAAAAGGTTTGCCATCGCTGATCCAAGCCCCCTCATTTCAAATGAAGGGGGGGGCTATTAGTCCAGGAATGTGCGATAACACGTCGAAGCTGAAACCGTTACTCTCTGCTCTCAGGAACCACGTGAACATGCTGCTTGCACACCCTGACTCCCACCCTTTGTAGGGCCATTGCTGGAAAAAAGCTGCAATCCTGCCCTAACTCTTGTTTATTTTATCCTACCCTGAGGCAGACATGGAATCTGGGGATGTGCAGGAAGGTTTATCCTTTCAGGAAGGTTCCTTATCCCTCTGAGCAAGAGCAACCAATGTCCGGTGCTTCCTCTCAGCACTCACTCTCACCATCTCCTGTGCTGGAGATCATCCTCTGGGAACAGCAGCCTCAGGTTCCCATCATCTTTTTCTTTTATGACCATCGTTTTTGCCCAGTAGTCTTGGCATTAAATTAAACCTATGATCCCAAAAATATTCCTTCTCACGCTAAGTCTACAGGCATAGATTAGTCCTCCATACTCAAGTTTGGATTCCGGTTCAGCTATAGTTCAGACGAATTCAATTATACAAATGAAATAACAAAATTACTTAATTTCCTTAATGTTGTCCCCATAATGTAAAGTTATCAAACCGAGACAAACGAAAGGTTAAATAGGCTCAATTACAAGTCAGAATTATGTATGACTACATGGTATGGATGCAAACAAAGGTGATGGGGGGAATTTAAACTGCACAGAACTACAACTATCTTGCTCTTAACTAATCTAAAGGTAAGAAATATCACAAAGTAGAGGAAATAACTCCAGTCCAACTAATGTAAATGTATAATGTAAATGTATAAAATATCCCACAAATGTGTAGTTCTAGGTATTAAAAATGTGTATATAAATCTGTATGCGTGTATATACTTTTTCGAGCACCAAATATTATCTGCTTTCTCTGTTATTTCCACAGATACCAGGCTACTATGAGGGACTGAGCAAGCCAAATAACCCCCCAAGATGGGCAGGGGAAACTCTCACCTAATCAGGGCGATCGCGTCTAGTCCAAGTAAGAACATCCATTTGTATTGAATTTGTACTGATTTAAAATTGCCTTGAGAACTTTTCTTGCGAACAGCTTCTTCTTGTGGGATGTCCACTGCCCAGCAGCCAAGTACAGCTCTGTGAGCCCCCTGGGACTGTAGTGACCATCAGCATCTCTCGGGTGGCTCAGTTCTGGGAGGTTTGGGCCAGTGAAACTGAGCTGTGAGTCATGGGATGAATCCAGGGGCATCTTTGGAACAGGGCTCTGAGGGGAAAGTAGGGGAAAAAAGGGCAGTTAGACCCTTCCCGAAGCCAAACAAGAAGGGAAAGGAGCTTGACGTGGTAAAAGCCAGCAGGGCAACGAGATGGTCCTCGGAGGCAGTGACGTAGTGACAGAGCGGTTGGAGAATCAGAAAACTTGTAGTGTGATTTTCAGCAAAGGAGAAAGATACGGGGGGATTACGGGAATCAAACTAAGACATGGGTGTTTTTTATACTAAGGTTCGGGATTTTTTTTAAAATCCCTTTAATTTCCTCATTCTTTATTACTAGCAGAGTGTGGGCTTACAGAAAGTTTTATACAGTTCAATGACTAATATGTGGTAGGTACGTTGAAAGATATTTCCTTTGTCTTTTTAACCAGAAAATGACCTCATAGGAGTATTCCCCATAATACCTACCAATAAAAATGAGAAGTTAGGGACATGTTGCAACAAAATATGATTGTCACTGAAAAAAAAAAAATACCATGGCAAGAAAATAACAAAATACACTGATAGTCACTTTACACATACTTATAGCTCCCACTTAAGATAAAAACTATCAATCATACTTTCCTCCAGGTCCAAGTTTCTATTTTGACAAATCTGTTCCATTATTAAAACTGGTCATGGTACTGCTTTTGTTTTAGAATATTTCCATTAAAACCATTTTATCCTATAAAATGTTCTTCCATCAGGACTTATTGAGAACTAAATCTTTTTGTTATAAAGTAATTCCAGTAAAAAAAAAAAAAAAAGAAAGTTATTTTTCACTAGCTCTTTGTATTCAATGGAAAGAAAACCCATTACTGAAAAAAATTATTAATTTCACTCACTTTTTAACTGGAACAAGCCCTCTTCTAAAGCATCAAGACCTTAAGAAGCCACTTGTATAGAATGATTTCCAAATTAAAATAGAACAACCTATGGCCAAGGAAGGGTGACAAAATACTGAGACTTTGCAAATAAAACTGAAATTTACATTAAATTAATCCCACATTTGAAATCTGTAGTTCAACTGTTTATGTTAATTTGTTTTAGGTTGATAAGATCAACAGTTTAAAATGGATTAATATAATCATGGAAACAGACATCCAACATGCAGAGAATGATATAATAAAGTAAGTTAACCCTAAAAAGTAAATTACTTTATTTGCTTCTTTCTTGAACATACTGTTACAGATGCAGAAAAAAATATTTTGCGGAAAGTTAAAAAATGCTCTAGAAGGACAAAGAAAATCAGGGAACCTGACACACTTCAATAATTGAAGTGCAGATGATTTATAAGCTTGTTACTGGTCAAGAATTAGGAGATAAAGGGTGTATAATAAAATCCTCAAATGTTTTTGTAAGCTAAGACAGGAATCTCACCTACAATACAAACCCAAGTGCTAGCTGGTGGGCATCCTGCTGTGTACTGGAACAGTGACACCCCGTGCATACTATTTCTGTCCTCTTATTTATGCTGTTATGCAAACATCACTGCTCCCATTGTAAACCTGGGGGGCTCAAGTACAGCACGGTGCAGATGAGAAGACCAGTGAGCCAAATTTTCCTTTCTTTGGAGAGCAGATTTGAGCCTCTTTTCCTGCTGGGTTAGGCTGTGAGTCCCTGTGAGCCCCGAGGCAGCCCCAGTACTGGCGGAGGGGCTGCACAGGAATCTGGGAACACCCCATCCCAAGCTCCCTGGTTTTAGTCAGTCCTGCAGTTAGTTGTGCTCCCGAGCATCTGCTGTCCTCCTAGCATCTCCCTTTCAAATCAGAGGGTGCATGAGATTGCTTACATCTCTCTTCTTTTCTCCATACCACATAAACTTCCTTTGACCTCAGATGGTCCAGCAGCTAAATATGTCTCTTCTGCTCTATAAGCACATCTCTCAGATTCTCCTTTTAGTCCATCACTTATTTTTCTTGCAAAAGACCTAAATCCTTTTCATCCTCTTTGCAAATTTCTAATTTTGTCAGTTATGACCTTTTGATCTAGTCACAGGTTCCCAACTCTCCTTTTTTTTTAATATATACATCTATATATTTGGAGGAATCTTTTATCTCAGCTTCAGTCACTACTGCTCACTGTTCACATTTTAAGTCCCAACATGACTGGGGCTCTCTTTTGCTTTAGCAGATACTTCATAAAGGCCTAATCAACTCACAGCTGACTATTAGCACATTGAAACAGTTTATAATTTTATCGTGTCTGCCAGAACTTACCATCTGGCAATAGACATCTTTCACAAAACAACATCCATGAAATTCCAATGAAGAAAGCAGAAATAATTTACATCGTATACACACTTACTTAATATACGAAACTGGTGCTATTAGTTATTATTGAAAATAATTATTCCCAGCATGTATTAGTAAGTCATGTATCAGATAACATATTTATAGGTAATATATATCCTGGAACTAAAAATAATCAATTTTTAGAACTTTGTTTTTACGTGACAGTTTGGAAACTTGTAAATTCTTCTGAAAAAGACTGAAGTTTGCTTTGTTTTGGTTCAGTTAGATCAGGTAGATCTTATTTTCCATACTTGTTTCTCTTAACAAAAACATGTCACCGATATCAAACCATACAAGAAATCTCAGTTCTTTTTAGTTAAGACCAATTTTAGTACAAAGTTGTGGGTGAGAAACTTCTGGTTTTCTATTATTCAAAGCTTAACTATCTTCTTAATTAATGAACCAAAAAAGTAGATCAAGCTTTAGAAAACAATCATCACGTCTGTACCGTAAAACGTACCCGGTACTTTCTGAGCAGTTACACAGTAGTGACTTGATTGCAATGTTGAAGTTTACCACAGTTATCTGGTCATCTAGTCCAAGAGTAGCAAAGGAAATATAGTTAATTAACAGACAACGATTAACAGTTGTTTTCTTCTCTTTAGTCTAGCCCAAAAATTTTTCTTTCACCAGGTTAGAATGTAGCATCATGATCATCCAGCCTGGCCTCCTCCATGGCCCTTCTGTGGTGTTTCATCTTTGCTCCTTTGAAAAGGCCAGAACTGCTGGTCAGGCTAGAACTTTTTATTTTAGAAAGATGCAGGTTGTAGAGTTTCTTCCAAAAATCTATATAAACAAGCTTGAAGAGAAAGCAGAATGCAGATATTCATTTAAAAATGCGAACAGACAATAGTTATAACTTCCACTATCGTCTTCATGAAGCTGGACTTGGGAGACACTGCCAATTTGGAGATTAGGAACAGCAAAAAGCAAAATAATGTCTGTGAACAAAGTGATCATCAGCTGGTCATTGATGCTAAATTCTCTTAATTTACACAGGGTGAAGAAATGTTACCAAGCTTCCTGTGATTAAATGAAAAAATAAGGTTCTGTAACAGCAGACAGGGTTTTGGCAGGATATCAGATAAATAAATCTGTATGAAATCACGTGTGTCTAAGGTATTTAAAGCAGCGGGTTTATAGCAAGATGAAGAAGCCTCAAGCCACACAAAGCATGACATAGAGATAATCTTCACAATGTGAATATGTTAGCTCTTTTCTCACTTGCTACTGCTTTTGCAATGTGCACTATCCTGCTATTCTATCACACGGATACAGTCAAGAATTCTAGTCTTTGTAGCAATAAAACTGTGTAGTAGCACTCCATTTTTAATGGAGACAAGACCATGGACATAAAGATGTCAAGAGGTATTTTTTTCTGCTGTCTGTTTGTCTGTGGTGTTACCTGCATCACAGTAAAAGGCAGGTACACATTGCAGTAACAGCTCTGTTAAAGATGTTCACTAAGTAACTTCCTAATGCAGAGGCAGACATATAAATTTCCCTCTCATGTATCTTCTTAATTTAAACAAAGTTTAACCTAAATGGCCAAGCACATTTTTGACTAAGAAGTAAACCCCTGAATCTCCATCACTTCATCCTTTGCTGGCATAACCATTTGTTCCAATAAAGAAATAGCTCAGTTTAGTATGGAATTGAGGAGGGTCATTCTTCTTCCTCATCCAGGTCCTGAATTCCAATATACCCAGTTGACATATATCTTTGTACTTTCAGCCCTCATGACTGTTGCCAAAATGATCGGTCATCTTAAAAAAGTGTAATTAAGCTCTATAACATCAGTGACTGAGCTGACACATGTCGAGTAGCCCAATCCTAAACATTTTTGAGAACTGCTCAAAATGTGTTCAAAATTTCAGTTAAAAACCAAAACTGAAGTGTGTTTGCTATCCAAGTTCATGACTTTCTTAATTTTTAATGTTAACTTAGTTAAACTTTTATCTAAGTTGAACTTAGATAAACTTCTTGGGAAAAATTAATGGTTTGAGCTTTTAAGTGTGTATGTGTACATATACACACATATAAAAATGCGTGAACTGGACAATAATTTCTCATTTATATTGTGTATGATATTACAGATATATAGTTGTGAAATGTTTTCTTATGAGGGCTGTGTATACAAACAGAACTAGCCAAAAAAAATAGATTTTTATAAAATGTCATAGGTGTTTTATTCACAGAACTGTGTTGAGGAGAAATTATTCATATCCATTAGATGTTTCAAGTCTAAAGATTGATATCAGACTCTCACCAAGGTGAACACTCAAAATAAAAATAGGTTCCTTCTAATTTCTATGAGAATCAAGATCTAGACCAAGAAATTCCAGAGTCTGTATTTGATGTTCTATTGCCAATATTTAGTAAGATAACTATATTGGAAGTGTGGCTTTCTATGTAGGTGTATATCCTGAAAAAATAAGGAAGATTGACAATAAATGGGAATACCGGAAGGCTAAAAGAAAATACATAGTAATTATGTCTGTTATCAACACAGTTTGAACCTTGATACCTCGGAAGATTCATGCTTTGCTCTGACTTTACAACTGATGTCACTATGAACTGAAAAAATATCATGTACTATTCCCTTCAAAGAACTCCATTGAGTCCCCAAATTTATCAGCTTAAAAGGTGCCTTAAGTCAAGCTGTTGACTCCAGAGTGCTAGAGATGTAAGCATCAGCAGACGTGTTGTCCAGCTACTGCTACACACTCCCTACTCTCTCATAAATCAATTCTGAAACAGTCACTTACAGGGATTTTACACAGTAACTTGTTGTCCAAAGGACTTAAAAATACAAAGGAAAATAAGGACAGATCAATCCCAGGAGAAGTTCATATTCTTTGTTACAATTATCATGGATTATTAAATATAATGTCAATGTGCAAGATTTAAAGAGCAACAATCCAGGATGTGCCTCGTGTTCTGTAGCACATGCTAGACTAATGCCACAGGACAAAATTGATAAGGTCTCACAAAATGTCACTTCTTGCTGAATTTTGTTTACAGTTGTTGGCAATTATGCATGTAAAGATAGGCTATTTAGGCAATAAGGATTTCTAAAGATGTGTCATGTGTTCATGGTTAAATATGCTAAATGTCACATTAGAGCTGACATGGCTGTGGCTCAAGGCACAAACACTGTCAAGCTGCCTATGACCCAGATGTGGTAGATGTCATCAAGTTGATTGTTTCTCTTTGACTGGAGTTTATAGTGCATAATATTGTGTATCAAATGTCCTGCAAAAGTGCTGCTTGCCATGAGAGAATTTTTCCTCCCCTCTTGGTATTTGGTTGTAGTCAAGTCTTGTCACAGCTGCTGACAGACGGTGGGGATATGTTTCAGTCAGTGCTAGCTTCCCTTTCATTGGGAAATATGTATATCTACATGTATATATTTTTACATATATGAGAAAAATAGACATAAATAAACTGGAATAAAATTAAATTACCATGGAAGTGCACTCCTCAAAGAAAAGCAATGGCTCTACACTGTGTAACCTTATTATAATAGGCAGACTTTCTGGAGAAGTTGTGAACGTGTGGGAAAGCTAAGATTTTTTTCCACTAAAGCCTTGTTAGACTGCTTTACAGATCAGCTGAAAGTGCTCTTTTGATGATATTTTTCACTCTCCAGGCATTGGCTTCATCCTTTTATCAGTGGAATGAATCAACAGTTTTAAGAAATAGGTTTAAAGAAATTGATTCTTCTCAAAAGTAATTGTTTGGATTCTTTCTCTGATTTCAGCCTTTTATTTTGGCCTTCTAGTTTCCTCCCAGGCTTCAGTAGCAGTTGACTCAGAAGACTACCTCTGGAGTAAACCATTTTGAGTGATGATTTATAATATTTTAATTATCCTTAATATATGGCTTTTTAACACAGCTGGACCCGTATTGCAGTTGTACTGGGAATCTGTACTTGCTGGCAGAGACAATATTCTTTTCTGCCAGACAGATTTCTATCGCCACTCATAACTTTTTTTTCCCATTAAGTGGGATATTTATAAACACTGTTTCAAGCATGCGTTTGCAGCATAAGTTATCACTAATTAATTCCTTGAGGAGCCGTTCCAGTTCATCCTAGAAAATAGGCATTTTTCATGTTTTTTTTTTTTTTATTTTAGCTCTAGAAATTAATGATAAAAATATTTTTTTAAAAATTGCTTTGGACTGGAGAGAGCCTTTGAGTCATGGTTGGTGTTACTCCCAGAGAAGACCCAAGAAGGCCTTTTAATATTATGTCATAAAATGCCTTTCTGGTTTCCACAGAGAGCAAGCTAATGTGATTTGAACTTGACTGAGAACATTTATCCTCTCATAGAACATCAGCTCTGATTATGGCACTTCAAAGAGGGCAGAAGAGAAACAGGTCTTTGCCTCTTTTTTCTCCTAACAGGGAGGCCCTTTTGCTTGTTCAGGTGAAGACCCACCATGACCCACCCATATCATAGTGCCTTAGCGACCCTGAAGGATCTCCATGGGGTTTTTGCACCCTTTCATCTTTGTGTTAGGCTGAGGCACAGTCTCTTCCCTCCTGCCTGGGACAAAAACAAGACTACCAAGTGATATAACCAGTACTCGTTGAGAAAGCCTTGATGGAGCCATTTTGTGTCAGAAGACAACTGTTTCCTATAATCATGACCACACCAGCCATAATTTCTTTCACTAAACCAGAAATGGGCCCTGACGAATATCAAAATGAATGTGTTACAATTACAGAATGAAATGTTTGACATTGAAAGCCTTTTTGCCTAAGTATAAGGTAGAGGCAATTATGCATATTACGCATTGCAATGGAAAATATCTTTCATTTGTTTGGCTTCTGCTGCCCCCACCACATGAGCATTTTCAAATTTTGGAGCATTTCTTCTAAACTGGAATCTAAAAACAAAATGTTGAAAAGCAACGGTCTCTCACAAAACAGCTTTTCCATCCTGAATACATCGAGTGCTCTGCAGAGAGCTGGGAATTATAGCTCAGTTCTGTTTTGTCTCTTCAACTGTCAAAGCTGAAAGGAGAAGCACAAGGTCCCCTTAGTCCACTGGGGAGGGTGTTTAGAGCTCAGAGGTTGCCATGATGGTCTGAGAGGAGAGCAGAAGATGGCTATCAGCTTGAGGCACAAGCCTCCCAGCCTTCCACGCTAGGTAAGAATTAGGCCTAGTAGAGTGACTGTCTCCACACGGATGTGGGGGAATGGAGATACTACTTGTGTATTTTTGTGCCATCAAGATCAGACACATTTTGACACTGTGTAGAAATAAAGCATTTTTAGTCATGTCTTGAATACTTCCGATGTAGATTATTTCTTGCCTAAGAATAAATGAAATGCACTGCTCAAGTTAGGATCTGGGTGTCCATGAAACTCTTTGGCCAGAGAAGAGCCCAAAATTTCTGTCGTATTCCCTGCCAGATCTGTAATGAGTAACTCACTTGTTCCGTATAATTTAGGTGCCTCAGCAGCTCCATATTCCTAAAGAACCGTGAAGACAAGCAGGTGGGAGGAAGCTTCTCCACTTCTGACCCCATCCCATCATTAGCACCCCCTCACAAACATATACAGAGACTGACAAAAAAAAGCGTACTCCCACGCATTTTTAGCAAGTTACCAAGTTTTACAACACAGAGCATGCAAGACCAAACTCGCTAAACACATGCTTTATAATTGTCTGCTAAGAAGTGTCTCACACTGTCTTCATGCTCTTTTTACATTTTTGGAGGCAGTGGAATGACACAGAGTCATTCTTATGTTACTCCTCTTCTTTGAAGTGCAACGTGAGCCACAGATCTAATGCTTCCATAAGGAAGGCATTTATATAAGAAAATGATGTAAATCATAAATCTGGAAACTGTTCTTCTGACCAAATGAGCAGGGGTCTAAAGTTGGGCTGTTACTAATGACTTCATGTGAGTTATATGGGTATGGCCAAGGTTAGGATTTGGCACTTCTGGGGCTGAAATGCCTGAGTAAAACTAACAAAAAAAGGTTGCATAACAATAAAGAAATCAGTAGACTTTACCTCTGTATAGGTTTCCCAACTCTGCAAAAGTAGTTCAGCTGACATAATTATATGATTTTTTGGCATTTTGTAAAGATCACAGAAGAGGCTAGCTGGTTTTGATAAAATAGAAACTGCCTCCTAGGGGGAAATTAAATAATACCTGACAGCTGAGAAGTATCCACATGACAGAAAAAGCAAGAATCAAAGCAAGTTACAGGATTCCAGACCTTCTCTGAAAGCATTTTTTACTGATTCATACCAAGCAAAATTTAAAATTTTAGCTTGTTTCTGAACATGTAGTATAACCTGTCTCCACATAGACTGCCCCAACCCACTGCTGCCCCTTCTCCCTTGAGCCAAGCATCTGTGCCTGTGCTTATGCCAACATCTCTTCATCTCTGTTTGATCTCTGAGCATGATTGACCTCAGTCCAGCTATGTGGGTTCAGTACTTGATGGGTCCTCATTTCTTGTTGTGACTTGGTGTTCCCTGTCACTTTTCCAGATGTAAATAATATCTTTGCATGTCTCTGTTTGATTTTAATCACAAAGTTAGCAGTGTTCATTATGGTGATAGGTAAGAAGACTTAGAAGAGAGAGAAGGAAATAAAGGTAAAGCGTTGGCCAAGAATAGAACTAATGGTCAAGTATTAATTAAGGCCAAGAAGCAGCACATGGACGCATTCAATTCCCATCCTTACAGTGTCTGCCCAGAGAGAGTATTGCCAAGACATACACACATAAATATATTTATTATTTGTTGCTACTGATGAAATCTGGGTTACTGAATTAAACACATAAACTGAATTAAACGCATAGAGTAGCAAAGTTCTCATAATAAAAAAATAGATTGTTCTGTAGATAGAAATTTCTGGACAGAAATTGGAGATGAGAACAAGATACAAAGAAAACAAGTGACAAAGTTGAAGTGATGGGCTCAAAGGAAAACATTAATACAAAAGCTGAGGGAACCCAAATGTTTTTCTTCTATTATTTTTTACAGGATTTAACTGTTCGGTTTCGTAGACTCAATCTGAAATTTATTGTTGCCAGTGGAAGCAGACCTGCTGAGGTTGGCCTTGATTTTGGTTCTTCTGTTAAGATCACTTCTGTTTTCACAGATTGTGCTGTGTTTAAAACAAGACTGGCTGAGAGATCTTCTGTAGTGTGTTCTCACTGGAAAATGCCATTTCTTCTAAATCAGCTCTTTTTACGAGAATGAACAAGCTTCAACTTGACACTAGGCTCTTGGCCATACTATTCTTGAAGGCATTTCATGTTTTATTAATAGTAATTCATACAGACTGGGGAGAGGACACTGATTGGAGCAATTGGCTCATGTTCACCTCCCTGATCTGCTGCTGTCAGCGCTGAGGTGAATGCCCTGACTAGCCAGCAATCCTGGGAAAAGCTCTCTCCATCTCTGTTCCAGAATAAACACCCTCTCACTAATTTTTTCAAAATCTTTGAAAAGTCTTTATGGTGTCCCAGAGAGTGTATGCCTCCTTCTATTCTAGTCACACTCTCTCTCAAATGAAAAGAAAACCAAAATGGAAGGGTGCTTTCCCTGTCACCCGTGCTCTCTTTCACCAGCAGACTGATGTCCATGGCACACTTCTCCTCAAGATTTGCTTCTATTCCTTCAAGTTCCCATTGCTTCCAATAGCCAGTTGTGGAATTCAGGCTGCTACATTTTTAGACTCTTGGAAATCTCTGAGTGAGGTTTCACCTCCAAGTCCTGTTCTTTACATACATTTTGAGATGAGCTAATTCACATAGAAAGCCAGAACAGTACATAAAACATCCCTAACAATCTGAATCAGTGATGTTGTGTATTTTTTGTCCTTTAATCATTACCATGTTAATGCAATATTCTGGTATTAGGCTTACCAAACAATCTGGCTTTGCAATCATACCCAGCACAACTTAAGCATAAATAAGGATCTGATTCTAGCACAGAAATTCAAAAAGTTTCTCTGTAAATCTTCTTTTTTATTATTATTATTATAATAATAATGACAATGATAATGCACCACCACATAAAGTTAAACCATTTGAACTGAAATTCTCATAGCACTTCCCTGTTGATTGCTTTCATAAATTTGCCCAAGATACTGCACTTGTTGAATGGCTTCCAGTATCAAGTATGAACTTGGAAAAATCATTCCAGGTTTTAACACGGGTTAAACAGCCCTCTGCACTGTGGTCATCTTGCTGCAGAACAAGGTTCCCACCTTCCTCTGAACGCAGCTTATGTCTGCTCTAAAATGCCTAGCCCACGCCAATTCAATGTCAATTCAGGTTTTATTCTGACTGTTCTTCCCATCAGAAGTACAGATGGGGCATTTGAGGAGAACCAGCATCTTCTGGTAACACCAGGTCATCTGTCTGGGTTGCAACAGTGATTTTAGGAGATGTTACATAGGAGTTTTCACCCACCGATTCTGACTGTAATACTGCAAAGATTAGATGGTGTTTTAGAGTTTGGAACCTAAGCCAGAGCAGCCTATTTATTTTACTGTATGAACAGACTTTTTTCACACTTTTTGATCTATGGGTAAGTGTGACAAATGATAAAAAGTTTAGGAATGATGGCTTAAAAAACTTTGCCCCCCAAACACATCTTGTTTTACTCTAGTATTTCCTCTCTATCCATGCTTTTATGTCCTCTTAACCTTATAGACTCTAAAGGAAATGGTTTGTGGGAAAAATGTTTCCTAGCAGTCGTGATGAGCTACATAAAAGAAGTCTTCCTTAAACTGCCCCGAGAGGGTATAAAATACAACAAGCATATGCAATTTTGCATAATCTTAAAAAAAATAAAAGTTAATTTGAAGGTAGGCCAATGTGGGCTTTGCTCTTTGATTCTGTTATGTACATGTAAATAGATCTTTATGTCTTGATGTTTTCTAAATGTGATGTAAATGCACAGGTGTTTCTCTTTTTCTCTTTTTATTAATTTTTTCCATTCTTAAGAGAAATGATGTGGTACAGACCACAACAAACTGTACAAAACCCCAGTAGGAAGGCCAGTTCTTTAGAAATGCCAGTAATTGCAGAGCAGATAGCATAACATGCAAATGATTCTGTGAATTTCAGCCACTTGCCAGCCTTTGGGGCCTTTCAAAGAGAAATTTGCAGCCCTTCAAACAGTGCAGACAAGGTTTTGCTCCCCAGATGGCAACTGAGGTTCTTTTTTTCCAGTCGATCTTGTCCAGACATTGGTGGACAACCTCACCATCACCTGCTTCCTTAGACAGGGTTTCTTCCTTTTCTAAAAAATAAACAATAGTCATTTGGTTGTAGACCATAAGAGCTTCAAGCAAGCACTGTTTATAAATCAGAATTCCCAGTCTGCAGCAAATACAATTAAAAAGAAGAGTTGGTGTTGCAGTTAGTTTTGGGAAAGTGATGCAGAAGTCTGCTGCACAAAACAAAACCCTGATTTCCTTCTCTTCTTCCCTCCAACATCTTTTCTTGCCACAGAAGATTTTTCAGAGTTACAGCAGTTATCTTTCAGAGCAGAGTAAAGCCCTCCAATTCTTTTTTATAATGAACTCTGTGGAGACCAGTCAGATGGGGACTGGAGGCTGTAAAGCCACCACAAGAGTCAGTAGGGATAGAGACCTTCCAGGAAACTTTTGGATTAGATGCCAGGAGTGGAATTTCATTTATCAGTTCTAGAAGAAACTGAAAAGCAGAGCAATGGGAGACATCAAGCCGATTGAGGGTGATGTCAACACCTGCAGCCTGGAAGACAAGCCAGCAGAGTGGAGGCAGGCTAACCTCTAGAGGTTATCATGTCCTCCATCAGGTAGAGCTTTCCTTGGGATGAGTAGGAATTGCCAGGTTTTTGAGCCCAGCAGCCTGTATGTCATTTTAGGAATAAAGGGAAAGGCAAGGTCTTTGTGCAGCTGCAAGTTGCGTGACCTTAAGACCAGCTCTGCTAACATCTCATCCAGTTGGCTATTGTGAGTAACAAGAGGCACAAAGGATGAGTGTGTGAAACACCAGCCTCTGGGAAATGTTGTTGCAGATCTGTGTGCAGAACTGAGGCGATTTCAACTCCTCAGTGTCAGCTCGTTGTTGTCTGGTGATATGCATGAGCAACTGCCACTAGGTTCAATAGCACTTGCAAGGCATGTAACATCAGGGGAAACCTGTCCCCTCCCTGCTGTGCCACAGCTCTGGGCTGGGAAGGAGAACGGGTCATAAGGAAAAGCTGAAATCTGAAATCCGCAGCTTAACTTCAGGAGCAGTATCAAAACTAATACCCATCTTTGTTAAGAAATAGCTATCCAACCCTTTTTTATTGAGAAATCAGCCCGTAAAGCTGTCCGTTTGATCCTGAAAGACGTGTTTTGATCCCAACTCCTTCCTCCCATCTGTTCTTTGCACTCCTGATAGCCACTGTCATGTTATATTTTCCAGGTACCAGTCCCAGGTTACAGCTTCGCTTCGGTGCCTATGGACTAGCCTACGAGAACTGGCAGCCCTGAGCATAACCAGCTCCCCCCGTCATCCCCCCCTGGCTACTAACCATCTCTCTGCAGCTGAGCAGCTTCTCTGATCACCAGCCAATGGCCTCGTGATGTTGGGCCGTGCAGCCGGGCTACGCTAGAAGCATATTCCACATCACTACCTGCCAAAAGCTTAAGGCTTGGCTGGTAGGCATCTTCACTCGCAGGGAGATTTCTGCTGACATAATATTTTGACAACAGTGAAAGAGAACTAGGGAGGCATCAGACACCAGGCATCGTGTGCCTGCTCCGCCGACTGCAGGTCAAAGTCCGTGCTAAATGAAGCGTGGTCTGTGCTTCGAAAGCCACCCAGAGCTGGCCACAGAGGCAGGAAAGCCACGGAGAGAGAATAGGACCTTGTGGAATGGACGCAAATCAAAAGGGAATGCCAGACTGTGAGGTCTGTGTCTTTCTCATCACTCACTAAAATATGGCACCATAACGGACAGAAAGGAAACACCAGATTGAATATATATAATGAGAAGGGGCTGAAACTGGAAAATGGTTATGGTTCAGTCTATTCAAGGCAAGGAGGCCTTGCTTTTTACCTCCTCGAAAGTAAACATAATCCCAGTCAGGTAAATTGAGCTATCCTGACTCAGAGGAGAGTGAAAAAATCTCAGAGGAGAGCACTAGTCTTAAGTCTTTTTTTCCTGGTACAAATTCATTTCTCTATCTTTTTTCTTTTTTTCCCCTTATTATTTTCTACTGGTTGGAAAGGGGAGATTTACAGATAAGGAAGCTGTAGAGTCTTTTTCTTTTAACTTTACAAAGTTTCCAATACAAACAAAACCCCTTTTACTGCAGAAATGTTATTTCAAGAAAGACATTTGCTCTGAATTTCCATAACTTAATTTTATACCATTGAATACTTTTCTGTCTCTGACTTCTCTGCAGAAAAAAAAAAAAAAACAAAATAAGGCTTTGGGACCCTGAGTGAATTCCAAGATAAAGGGTATTATTTGTTTGCCACATATTATGCTAATGACTGGTTTTCAGAAATAATTCTGAAATAATTCTGTCTTCTCAATTCTATTGAAAATTCCAACTTACCTTTCCCTACTGACTCTTTACTTGAAAGAAAAAAAATGTAATCTCTGTTACTACTTATTATTGGGTTTGGATTGTTTACATGGATCTTGCAAGCAACCAAAACAACCACCGAGCAGATCTGACATTTTCTTCCTTCCCCTTTTCTATAGATATGAGGTCCTTAGGACATCACAATGTTAATAACTTAATTTTCCCAACCTTCTGTAGGAACATAAGCATTTCTTTAAATTGCATAATAGGAAACTGATTTTTTTAAGAGATGAAATGAATTTTGGAGTCAATTGATTTTCAAAGTTGACAAAGGGAGTTTGGGTTACTGAGCACCACTGCAAATCCGTTCTGTGTTTTTTAAAGGGAACACTCAAAATTGATATAAATTTTTAAAAGCCAAGACCATTTGTGTTACAATCCAAAAGTACTTTGGCCTGGTTGTCAGACTCGTCCTATAACTGTAGTACTTTCACTGGGTTGTTTTTTACTGTGTATTTCTAATAGACATATACCAGACACCTCACTGTGAAATACTGTAACAAATATTGACCTAATTTTACTGCCAAATGTAATCATGTGTGATGGCTGCAGAGAAAGGAAGCAGTCCTGAAGAAGCTACAGTTGTTTAACTATGGCTGCTTCAGCTTTTTTTCCCCTGCTTTACACTCCCCTTTTTAAGGGAAATAAGAACCAAGGCTGTAGGAAAGCTGTGGAAGTACCTGTACAACTGCTCTCAGGCAAGGAAGTGACTGTAGTGTGGGAAGTCCTAATTGAAAGACATTTTGAGAATTTCCAAGCTTTGATTTATTTAATTTTCTTTTAGTTTTAGATTTTTATTCAAAGATTGCTGTGCTCAGAGTAGCCCAGCTTGGCCTTTTAGCCTGATGAACAACAGGGAAGTTGATGCCTGTATTAGGGTGGGCTCAGGGGTACCTTTCAAATCTCTCAAACACGGTGTATTTTTCCCCGCATTTGCCATCTGCGTAATGCTGTGGATTGAAATGGTGGCAGGAGAATATCAAAGGCAAAATTCACAAGGTGCTGCGGCAGCAGGTTGGGCAGCCCTCGGCCCCATCAGCCTCCTCCTGCATCACCCTCCCTACCAGGGAAGTACAGTCTGTGATAGCTCTTCAACCATTGAACAGATAGATCATCCAGGGTGAAAAAAACAACCAACCCACCCCAGAACCAGTGTTCACTCTTCAACCATTGAACAGATAAATCATCCAGGGTGAAAAACCAACCAACCCACCCCAGAACCAGTGTTCGCTCTTCAACCATTGAACAGATAGATCATCCAGGGTGAGAAAACAACCAACCAACACAAAGCGTGTGGTGTCCACACAAGGTGTCTGGTTAAGTGCCTTGCACTGCGCTCATCGCGTTCCGACAGCCCTCAGTGCCAACAACACCTCCAGCATCCCCAGCCTCTTTCACCGCAGGAGCCGCCAGAATGAAGGGGAAAAAGAAAATGTGAGGAGAGCAGCCAGGCACCAGGAGAGTGAGAGAGGAGAATAGCCCAGGTTGGTACCAAGGGGCAGTTGCATTTGTGAAATGCTGAGTTGAGAGAGAGTTAAGACACAGCTCGAATAACATGATTGCCCTTTAGCATTCTACCTACTACACTGATGTTAGTGAATAGCAATTTAATGTAATTACTAGAGTTTTGGTATTTTTTCATTTTATTAAAAGCTCAAAAAAGATAGAATGCACTAAATTGCTTGGAAGGAAAACTAGCATGCTAAAATTAAACTCCTAGTAATCTTCCATCCTGAGAAAAAATACCAGTAGGGTTTGTTTTATCTGCAGTTGCAGAAAAGGTAGGTAAAAACAGATTCAGGACAATGTGAGCAGTAGTGGGCCAAATGAACTCTTCCAACACAAGGAATATACCTGCTAACCTGAATGGCCCTTCCCATTCCCTCTCTGTATTCTCTCTTACTGCGCTGTCCTGAGGCAGCCTGTCCCGAAGATGGATGCCTTGGTGATCTCTGAACGGATGGTTCAGAATCTCCCAGTCTTTTCCTGTCCTGTAAGCTCTGCAAATTTATATTCATATTCGGATGATGTGTAAACCTTCAAGCACACTCTTCAGTTGAGCAAAAAACTAAACGAAGCGTGAGCCATCCTCTTCTGACTAATGAAATCCTTGTAATGAGGTGTTGAGCACTTTCTTTGCAGCTAAGTGTTTCTCAGGACCTACCATGGCTGGCTTCTCAAAGTGAAAGTTTCATTAGCCACTAATGAGACCTGGGCTGCCAGACAGCCCAGTGTGGGCACGGACTGTATCTGCTGCACCATTCAAAGAAATAAAATGCTCAAATGCATTCGTTCTGGTAAGCATTGTAATGTACGACCTCCTCACAATGACAGAAGAGAATAAATGTGATTTGTCCCAAAGTTTGCTGACGAATATGAGAGGAAATATGTTTTAGACCAGTGACAGATCTGAAAGGACAGTATATTCCAGGTGAATGAGGGCTAGGCAAAATGTCTCCTTTCAGATATGTTTCTACAAGTTCTCTTTTTTTTTTTTTTTTTTTAATTCATGCTGACAAGCATACACTGAATCTAGCAGATAAATATTTTACTCAGATTTTATGCTGTCACTGACATGTTTGCACAGCAAGAATCAAGTCTGCTCCTCATTTCCAGGGGCATGCCAAAGCAAGCGCCAGCCTACACAGCCCTGCTCTCCAGCAGGCAGAGGTTTCTCTGGTGGCCTTGCCATCCCTGGCAGGTACAGCAGGGCAGGGCTGCCACAAGTGGCTAATTACTTGTCAATTCCATAGTCTAATAAACCAAATGCAACTGGTACGAAGGGGCAGCTGCCTGGGTGATGGCTGCCTTTTGGTATTCCACAGCCTGCCAGGGAAAGTGGCCCAGGCTGTGGGAACCAGGGAATTAGGTTCCTCCTGCCCAGAGCTGTTGCTGCCTGAGCAGGGTGGGGAGCAGTTGGTGCTGGCTCGGGGCTCACAGGGTGTTTTACCAATCGTGTTATTAACCATGGCTGCCTTTTACCAAGCCAAAAAAAAATAAAATATTATTTGCATGAATTATTACTCAATGCCAGATAGTTTTCGGAATCAACCACAGGTTTCAGGGCTTGCTAGTTACTGGTAGCATTTTAAAACATGTGTTAGGCTGCTGTTCCAGTGAGATTTTATGGCAATTCAATCTAGAAATACGATACCACAAGTCTAATACCAAATGCACAAATAGGAGGTTAGGGCACAGGTGCTATTTCCTTTGGGTCCCCATCGCTCTGTAACTGAACCAAACACAGCCACAACACTGGCTCTAGAGGATACAGGGAAGCAGTGTTTGAGGGCAGTCGGGAAGATGTAGTAGTAATAGATAAATAAATCAGTTACTCCTCGGTTACGTAAAGTTACTCTTTACCATTTTACTGGTGAGTAAGACACAAATCGGCAACCTGCAGTGAGTTTTGTTCAGATGACCAGCTGGTTCAGCAACAGTAGAAAAAGACATTGTGTAAGGACCACTGGGCTGTGCTGCCAGCAGAATTTCTGTGCTTTTCTGTTTAGAATAGCGGCACCTTCGGCTAAAGGTGCCAGGTACTTTTTATCCCTTTATTAGTTGTTCTCTCTTCCTCTCAGCTTCTTTCACACACCCTTGGTAACTGAACACAAGAAGCACGGTTCCCAGGAGACCAGTGGTGTGATAATAATCAGCTCTTTATGAAGACGAGACAAAGCTGGAAGACGGAGTCAGTTACTGGCACTGAGCTGTTGGTACAAGGCGCTGCTAAACCACTTCTGCTTAATCCAGAGAGCTCCCAGTCAAACAAAAAGCAGGTTCATGTGCTGCTGATGCAGAGAGAGATGAACCACAAGCTTTGCTGACAAGCTTTCCTTTACCTTGGCATGGCCCAAGATTTGTCCAAATTATGAAATAATTGGATGTTAATTGTCTTTGAAGAGAAGAAAAACCTCAGGGCTGGTGTTGCATCGGAGAATGGAAGTGATGCAGTGCCTTTTTTCAGGTGTTGTGTGTTCAGTCAGTGCTGTGCCTTCCTTGGAGCACTGGAGAAAGACAAATTCACCAGCCGATCATCAGCGAGGTGTGTTGAGTGGCTGGGATTGGGGAAAATGCAGATTGCTCCTCCGCGATGGGCAGAGGGGACCACCCCAGTAACAACAACAGGCTACAGATAGTCCAGCGATCGCCTACCGCACCGTAACCAGGGAGGTCAAGCCCCACGCAGGATTGGC
>JAOTQQ010000012.1:29098316-29117132 GCA_026546715.1 Gallinago undulata | reverse complement strand
CCAGCCTTGCAGAAAACTGCCACAACAGCAGGAAAAGACAGCCCCTCGTCTACCCTTCCCAAATTTTTAAGACTTCAGTATACCCACAATGAAGCAAACTGGCTGCTCAGTCCCCTTTGCCAGACGTGCCAAACACGAAGCATTTCCACATACACACACATATATTTTAGTTTATCAACACAAGAACCATAAAGTAATCTAATGTGGAACTTTGAACTGCCAGCAAGAAAGAAGTGGTAAGAAAGTATGATTCAAAATACCATCAGTCCGGCCCAGATTGTAATTGAAACAGTGTCTTTGGTAGTTTTCAGTAAAGCTGCACAGACCATGTATTCCTCTTTTTGTTCTCCTGTGAAAGGAGCAGCCACAGCATTGCTGGCACCTTTGCTTCTCCTGTTGCTATCAGTGCTCTGCACAAGAGATGACCAGGGTGTGGTCCATCAGTCTTGGAGATGAGCCCTAAATCCACTGAGTCAAACATATCTTAAATCAGATCTTTAACAAACAAACCCAGCAGGGAAATGGCTTAGGAATGGGATACAATTGTATAAAAGATACCACTACAGTGTGGGGTTTTTTTCTCTTTCTTTTTTTCTTGCTCGGGCAGAGACCGAGCTGTGTGCCAAAGGCCCCTTTCTGTGCAGAAGCCTCCAGGATGATCTGGCCGTAAGCTAACAAGCTAAAAGCAAAGGAAAGTTTTAGATTCCCCTTTTGACTGAATTGAAGGACCGCACACATTTTCTGCCATGGTTTGTTTATGATGTAATGATGGCATAAACATTGTTCTTCATTGAAAATACTCCAGCTGTCCATCATCTGGCGATGATTTTCAGTGCATATTTTGCAGCTTTTAAATACATTCTTGGCAAGAAAGTTAGAAATTTTAGCCTACGATACTAAAATGTGCAACTAGACTTGAGTGTGGAAACATTTTTCCAGGTCTTCAGTCTGTTCCATTTTAGGAAGCTCCATTTTGGTCACAGATGCATGACAATGTTGCATTTGAGCCATCGGTGGGTGTAAGGTGCCCCATGGCTCCAGCAGCATCATTTTTCTGAAGCCATTTCTGAACAACAAGAACACAATGGCTTGCAGTGACAGGGTGCATCTTTGGATTTGCTCTCTCCATTTATGAACAAATTATCACATCATGTAGTTTTGGAATGCTGGATGATTCCTTGTTAACACAGTGTGAAATATTTGTAATTCTTAAAATATCTAACCCTCAATTTTACCATTCATTACCATCTTTTCATCCTGTTCGATAAAATTAAAACATGAAAGCAAAAAGGAAAGCATTTTTCTGCTGCTAACGATGACTAAAGTTGCTAATACTTTGAATGCAAGTGTACATTTTAGACTCTTCTAGATTACAACCATTAAGATTTTAAGTGGCAGACATCTTTCCACTGATGTTGCCGTTAATGTTGGTTTCAGACATTCAGTGTAAATTATGGCTTATTTAAACAATATCCTTCACTTATAGCTGTGAATAATAAAGATCCAGATATACACTCATCGCTACACCAAGTTACACTGCTGTGAGAAACCTAAACTAAAAATATATCTGAAAATCATTGTTCTATAATACTATTCCATTTCCCTCCCTCACTTAAAATGCCAGGCTGAATTAAAGTAGAGTGAATTTGTTTACACAGAGTTTGGACATAATAAGGTTCAAAGATCCAACAACAGAGTACTGGAAAATCTCAAAGAAGGTATTGTATTTCTGGTTCGAACACAATGCTGGTATGATGTGTCAGTCTTTTCATTAAAAAAAGCCTATTTTTGTATGTCTTATTGAAAAACCACTACACTGTAACACCAAAAAGAGAGTAGCTATTAAAACTGGAGTTTTGCAAGTGTTGTATGGCAGTTATGATGGAAATAACGGTTAAATTCTGGCCCAATAGTTACAATATTATTACTCTTTTGAAGTAGCAAATAAAGTAGCTACTAAAGGCAGCCTGCCCTGACAGCAGGGGAAGGGGAAGAGGCAAGGTTTACCCATTAGCACATCATTAATTTGGATTTTTCTTTCGTCTGTAAATAAACATTCAGGTGTTTTTCTGATTCAGAGGTGGTTGATATTAGTTGAAATATTTCTTTTGACTTCATTAAGCTTTACATTTAGTGCTTAAAAAAGAGCAAGTTTTACCAGAAGTTGAGAACCTTGTTTTTTTCTTCTCTCTTGCTCTTTCTCCAAGGTTCAGCTCTGCAACCGCTGACTGAAATAGATTGAAAGCCTGACTTCATTTTCCAGTTGATGCAATTTTTGGTTCAAGTGGATTTCCACCAGCAGATAACTTTGTCCCACCATCTCTACAATAGCAGTGACTAACTACTGCCTCGTTTGACCTCACTGCCAAAGTGCATATGGCTTCATTCAGTAAATATAAACCACCAGGGATGGAGAACATAGGATCATAGAGTCATAGAATCATTTAGGGTGGAAAAGACCTTTAAGATCATCAGGTTCAACATAACAACAACATAACACTGCCAAGCCCACCACTAAACCATGACCCTAAGCACCACACTTACATGTCTTTTAAATACCTCCAGGGATGGTTACTCAACCACTTCCTTGGGCAGCCTATTCCAATGTTTGGTAACCCTTTCAGTGAATAAATTTTTCCCAATATCCATCCTAAATCTCCCCTGGTGCAACTTGGGGCCATTTCCTCTTATCCTGTAGCTTGTTACTTGTGAAAAGAAACCAACCCCCACCTCAGTACAACCTCCTTTCATGTAGTTTAGAAAGGGATAGGGTCTCCCCTGAGCTTCCTTTTCTCCGGAATAAACAACCCTAGTTCCCTCAGCCCCTCTTGTGCTCTAGTCCTCTCACCAGCCCTTCTCTGGACCCGCTCCAGCACCTCAATGTCTTTCTTGTAGTGAGAAGCCCAAAACTGAGCACAGTATTCAAGCTGGGGCCTCACCAATGCTGAGTACGGGGGACCATCACTTTCCTGGTCCTGCTGGTCACATTATTTCTGATACGAGCCAGGATGCTATAGGCTTTGTTGACCACCTCTGCACACCACCAGCTCAGCTGTCTGTCAACAGTCAGCTGTTGACTAACACCTCCAGGGTGGTTAATTCCAACAATGCAGGCTTTTCTCCACCACGGACTAATGTCAAGAAGTACCTTGCCTTTAGTCAGAGATGACCTCAAAAGATTGTAGCTTAATTTTACTTCTATCATGAGACGGACTGGAAATTTGGGTTGTAAAATGTTCAAGATGTTAAATGAGGTTTCAGTTTGGGTTATCCACATAATGGGAAAACAAGGATAATTTAGCATTTACAAAAAAGCTTGTCAAGTTTTGTTTCCTTCTACCAACACTAGCCAGGGAGGTTTGGATCTTGCTCGCACGCAGAGTCTGGGGAGAAAGGAGGATGGAAAGGTTCCACGTTTGGCCTCTCTTTCTCATCATGCTGAAAATCAGTAATGGATCACTCAGACAATTTCCTTCCCTTTGAAACTATTGTACTCTGCTGGGCAGATGTACAATACTAGTGCAAGCACCAAGAAATATGATAATATCCCTATGGGATTCTATGTATTCCATGAGCTTTATGGATGCTTTCCCATAAATACCAGATAGACAGTTGAATTCTAAACTGATTGTGTGCATTGGTTTTAATTTACTCTCTCCTACTTCACTCCATTCATCTCCTGCTCTTGCTGATCTCTAAAGTCTGTTTGACAACTTCTGTTCTATCTCTGTATTTCTCCTCTACACTTTTTGTGCATAATTGGATTACTCTTTTTTTTCAAGCATTTGAATATTTTTCCTGTTCTCTTTTCTCATCCTGTGATAATTCCCTAGATTTGGTTTCATTCTCATAGTTCATGCAGCATTTGATTTCCATGTTAAAAATTTTCTTTCCATCCCTCTGTTTCTTCTCCCCCCCTCTACCCCGGCTCATTCAACTCTACATGTTCCTCCAAAGCCTGATTCCTCATTCTAAGTTTTATTCCAATATCTTTTCTCCTTTATCACTGCCCTATCACACTGCATACAATAGTTTCCAAGCAGCTCTCAGAGGCTGTAAAGAGGTACCCTTCCTTCAAAATTACATCACATTTATATTTGAACTTCCACAGAGTGCCACCTCTTCTAGTAACAGGGGGGAAGAAAAAAAAAAAAAAGAAAAAAAAAAAAAAGGATAACAGTTTATTTTGAATGGAAACTATACTATTTTAACTGCACCAGATTTCTTGGAAAGTATAACCAGCTAATATCTGTGAAATGCTTCCAGCATTAAGAAAGCATGCCAAAATTGAAAAGTGCGAGTTGAACATGAACAGATTTGGAGCTGCCCTGTAATAATTACGAACACTGAATGCTGACCTGCTAAGTGGAATAGTTACTGCGCAGATAGATTGGGGGTGGTTTTTAGTGGGGAAAAAAGCAGCTAAGACAGGAAAAGGTAGGGACAGAAAAATTACTTCTCTCTGGGCAAGTGAGATTGTTCAGAGATAATAGCAGGGCAAGAAGAAGGCTGGGTAACAGGGGAGAATAGTGGTTTTAAGAGTGGCATGTTCTCAAGTAAGAGAAATGTCCTGGGAACCAGACTAAGACAAAGGCGCCCTTCAGTTTTCTGAAGAAGTCAAGCTGGACTGCCAGTCTGGATCAAGTCGGGACTCCACTGTGATTCCAAAAAGCTAAAACTTTAATCAAGTGAGTGACCCTTGAACTAAAGCTAAGCAGATGTGTCTCTTCAGGACCAGGGGGGTTATTTTGCAGTGACTTTAGTGATTTTTGTCTGAGCCAATTCAATAGCAAATTCTCATAGCTTTAGTTGACTTACCCCTCTGAATATTTCAAATATTCCAAAGTTCCCTAAAGCAGTTTTAACATTCCTTTTAAGCTTTCTTATTAGTGTAGAGTGGCCAGTGTCTTTCCCACATGAAAATTCCCTTAAACACTCAAACTCAGGCAAAGAATTTCTGTGTTCATGCCAATAGTCCCTCTCCATGGACAGAGCAAGAAGACAAGAACAAAAAGAAATCAACCCTTCAAAAAAAACCTCTTGCAAATTTATTGTTAAAGAACAGTTAAAAAAGCACAGAAAAGCCATGTGAGCACACCCCAGCCAGAGAATTATGCATATTTTTTAGATTTTTAATGCCTTCTCTAATGAACCTTAAAAATCTTGGTTCTCCATTAACATCCAGCCTTCGAGTCAGCAATCAAGAGGGAATAATTCAGAACTGACATCACAGGCAACTTTGCAGTTTAATGTCAGCGGATGACAGGGAAAAGAGAGACTTGCATCAGGTTTTCATCAAACTGTGTTTAGAACTTATCATGGGTTTCTAAACATAGGCCTGACCAGTCCCACATTTGGCACCAAATACAGCCTTTCACAGCTTGCCCTGGAAGGGATTTTTGTGACTTGATTTCTTCTTTGTCAGATGCCATAACCCTTTTTAGGTGACTAATGAATATTTTAATCTGACCTTCTAATCTTCAAGTGCGTTACGTGCCAAAGAATAATAAGATAGGGGAGTATGTTACAAAATAGATGATTTCATTGAAAATCAGAATCCTTTGCCAAATTTCACTGTAGTTAATGTTCTGCAATATGCCAAAAATATCAGACAAGCAGGCGTCAGTATGATTAATTTCACCGCTGTTTCCTTTTCTCCCTCAAATTGACCACTGAGGCCACTAAACTGGCATGCATAAACATACACTTTGCACACGATAGCTGAAGTGTTTGTCAACAAATTACATTTCTGTCTCCATTAGCTGGTCTTTGGTCAGCCATCTTGAGCTATTACACAAGAACTAGCATCAGATGAGTGGTTTGTTTTTGCATATCCACCCACGGCAAATTGAAATGTGTGAGGAAGGTTCACCATAGAAAGGGGGTTTTGTTTTTTAAGATCTAGTACACAGATTTCAGTTCACTGGATCGAACTCCCACCTGGGAGATATATCTTTGAGTATACCTTGTATCCAGAACCATTTTGAATGCTTTTAGTTTTTGGATCTTTTCTCATTTAGGATCTTACTTGTAGATTATGACTAATAACTCATAAAATAAGAGGTTTTCAAATCCAGTTCCTGCCCACCGGTACAGAGCTGCAACTGTCACTGGTGCCAGCTGAAGTTTCATCTACATTCCAAAGAATAAAGTGTAAATTCTGTCCATTGACATCTCATGAGAAGTTTAAGTAAAAACATTAAACTGGTAGACAGCTCATGTCCAGAATAAAGGTTTTGAGCATGTAGGGAATTGCCTTTTCTTCCACAGTACAAATAACATCTTTTTTTCCAGAGCAGTAAGTATAAATCCTATCTTCTATTTAAAGCCTGCAGTTTATTATCCCACTTTTTCACTTACATTTTTCTATAAGGTCTCTTAATCCATTTCACTGAAAAGGGGATTTAGCAAGTGTAGCACATATCAGATTTCCTGATAGACAGATTTCCTGTTTTTTTCTTTCATTACTGAATACAAAGCTATTTCTCTTTGAAACTGTTCGCAAGTGGAAGCTGAATGAAAAGATTTCCTTTTTTTCCAACTACTGTACAAGAACCCTGTGTCTACAAGTGTGCTGGAGATAGATCAGAGGAATATTCATGCAGTGTCATGCATATGTACAAAATTCCTAATTGATTAATCATACATTATGCAAACCTGTCAAACATCATGTTAAAATGTATTCCAGAGTTTCAAAAATGACAAATTATTATTAATCCTCCTGAGATTCCCAAAACAGGTAAAAGATGACTGAATTAATCCTCGTGATGATTATGTAAGACAAGCAGTATCTTATTTTGAAGGACAAGAATCATTATTTCCTACAAAGACTTCTCAGGTTGAACCTTCAGAGATAAACTTACTGATACGGATTCTTAAGAGGTATCAAGAATTTAGAGACTGCAGTGTGTCAGGTAGAGCTGTATATGTCATCCCCTTCTGAACAAGCAAGGAAAGAAAGCTTTTGTAACTATGGAACAGATACACACACAAAAAAAAAACCCTGATAGAATCAAAGTTCTGAAGGAAAATATTGACCTAATTGGTTTTCCAACACCAGGCAAGGACTCTGACACAGCCCAGCTGAGAATCAGGCCTCCCAACTCCACAACTTAACTGGGAAAACATTATTTAGACTCTCCTCCATTATATTCTAGGGCTAGAAACTTCTGTATTAGTCACAGCTTCTTTCCAGCAGTCCCTCCAAATACTACGCGGCAGTTTATTGCAAAATGCTATTGTTTTCCATGTACCTGCATTTTTTCACCCTTCTTTACACATGGTCTTCTTAATTCTTAGAATAAGTGGCTCACTGAAAACTTTTCAGTTTCGTGCTCCAAGAAACCCATGAACGAATCCCCCCCTTATCTTTGGCCTCAGGGTGCTGCCTCTGCACATGTGGGAGTAGGAAATGAAAGCATCATTCTCCAGAGAAGTCTTGCCAATCTGACTCTGCCTCCTGCTGAGGACGAGCCTGTAATGATGTGAAAGTTTCAGCCGTCGGGTTACCAAGGCAGAGGGAGGAGGAAGGAAGGTGGAAGAATTTATTTCATCTTTCCTTGAAAATTTCCTGTGGCTTGGTCAAGCCACCTATGCTACAAATCTAGAGTTCATAAATCCTCGGCCACACTTGCTAGTGACTCCTGGCATTTTGACCACTTCAGAATCATCACCAAAGAGCGGCCATTCTGACAGCTTTGGTAGGAGAAACCAATCCTTCAGTCCTTCCACAAAAGGATTTCAGAGGCAGTGAGACTAGAGCTAAATTCTGTACGACACCACGACAAATCGTCCGCCGTTTGGCCACAGTTGGGAAGTATCTGCATTCACAGCTCTCCAACGCCAGGATGGTCAGCTCTCCCAGGGCTGTAACTCATACCAAAAATATTCACAAGGCTGAAAGACCCTGGGTGTATGCTACATGACTTTAAAAGCTCAAAAATGGGGGAACTCTGGGGGAAATTAATTGGCAAGAAGTGAAAGCAGTTCTCCAGGTGTCCTGCACAGCTCACTGGGTAAGCATCTGCGTCCCAGCACACTTTGGGAACTGTGTTTCAGGTGTCTTTTAGGCTTGTTTCCTGCCCCAGCCCTGCTTCCAGGAACACACGGCACCCCCCAGGAGGAATTTAACTGCTTAGGAACAGCTCAAGTGCAACACGACTTCCAAGAGCTAAAATAATGTAGCTACATCTGCTCTTGTGGGCAAGGCACAGAGAAGAATTTCTGATGATACAAAGGGAGTGGCTGAATGCAAATGATGAAGGCCCCTGTTTTCTTCATCACGAGGCTTCACATCCAGTCCCCCTGATGACCCAAACAGGGGGGATCTCCCAACAGCAGCCCAAAGTGTTTGCAGCATCTTCTAAGAGAAGGGCTGCTGCACGGCAGGCCTTGGGCAGCTTCTCTGTGTGGTGGTCCACAGAGAAAGTATTTCCACTTTCAGCTCTAGTCAGAGAAGCAGCTGGGCTGGAAGGGAGCCATGTGCCTCCAGATGGGCAGGAAAAGCATTTTTAAAAAAAAAATCAAAAATCAAAAGAAAGGCGAAAAAGCTACTTAAATTTTTTGATAATATTGTGCTAGTGGAATATCTGATTAATGACCTTTGAAGTTTCAGAGCAGACAGGGTTCAGGACGAGCTTAATTTAAATGTAGTTCACAGTTCAACATAATTAGTAGTAAATAATGAAGATACTCCTGGTCTGAAATTCAGGGACTTGGACTCTTTTTGCAGCATATCACTGGATCACCTGTTTATAATTTGAAGTATAACAACCTGATGACATTTTGATGTCTCTGTAGTTATTTGGGGACTTTTTATAGCTCACAGGAATTCTGTCTAACCTTTTTCTCTAGCACACAGAACGATATTCTGCTATGAATTCTTGAGCCTCTGTTTCAGCAAAGGCTTTAACACTTGCTTCGAAATAAGCCAATACTGAAAGGCTTTGCCTTACAACTTGCTCATATTTGAGAATCAAAGTGAGCTTTCAGATCACTTCTCAAATTAATTCAGATGATACACACTGCGCAGTGTTAGTTTACACTAAAAATCTCTAAACATTTTTGTCTGGGAGGAATTTTATACTCAAGAAGGAGAGTTTGGGTTTGTTGAGCCTATTCTTTCTTTCTTTGTTTTTATTCCTTATTTTTACTCTTTGATGGCTTGGAAAACTGATTCCTGGGAATTTTTCCACAGCTTTTGGTGAAGGAAATAGAAAGAAGAAACCCATACTGGTTTAGAGCTTGGAGCCTGTATAACCCAGTTTTAACTTTTACCATGCAGCATGTTCTTTATCAAATTAGAGCCCCTATAAAGCGCAGTTTGAGAGCACGATGGCGGAGTAGCATTTAACAGGATGGAGACAAAGTGTACAGCTATAAAAACCCACTGAACTGAAGCTATATGACAAACCAGGCTGCACAAAGACCTCCACTGCTTACACAGGTTCTTTGTTTTAACTCTAGGCTTACTAACTTAGCTTTGGCTTCCAAATCATTAAAACCTATTGCAATTATCCACATTAGCCATACCCTCTGATAGAAAATAAGTTGGGCTTCAAAAGATGGTGATATAATGAGGTTATATTGTGATGGACATGTGCTACTTTGCTTCCAGGCACCTTGGAAGAGCTCATATATGTTTATACTTATTTTTTGCCTTGTTTGGGTCTTATTCCACTTCCTCTGTGGTTGCCTTGCTCTGGGCCTATGACGACAATCAAGGGCAAAGGCAGACTACATACAATCCAGAGTGAAAAGCAGACAGAGAGCAGTAAAGCACACCATAAAAACAGTTTCTGGGGAGGGTTTTTATGTAACCCCATCCCTGCTTTTTTCTCCTCTCCTCATTACCCCAGGGAACAATTACATTGAAGAATAATGCCCTGTCTTGGAATATTTGAGCAAGGAAAATTAAATTAACTGCTTCCCTGGCTACAGTTCCTAACATTATTGGGAAATGCTTAATGAGGGCTCCTCAGAGCCCCTTCACACATCTTGTTAACTAAAAGCTCCTGGTTTATAGCTCCTAGCCACAAGAGCCAAGAAATGCCAATTGTCACAAATGCCTCATTCAGAGAACATGCACAAGTGAAATATTAGGCACAGGTAACAAGTGTAAGTGCCTCATATTAGGATGGAGGCTTCCTGTAATACAGATGTACAAAATGAATAATGCACATTGCTCCTCATGGCTTTTTGCCTTGGCACAACTCTAGGATGGGATGGATGGATGGATGGATGGATGGATGGATGGATGGATGGATGGATGGATGGACGGACGGACAGACAGACAGACGGACGGATGGAGTCTTCCTAAAGCCCTTAGCAAATGAGACAGTGACAAAAGAGTGAATTGTCGTAGAATAGCTTTTCATGATCCCTGATCCCCACTACACAAAAAGGAACGTCAGGCAAGAATTATACTTTTTTTCCTTAAGAGTTTTTAAAAAAAGAAGTTTGGGCAAATTCTAGCCACCAGAAAGGCAAGAACATTGAAGAAGAAATACAGAAATCCTGGATGCCAGGAAAAAAAAAAAATTGCAGGGCCCTTGAGATTTCTAGAGTATATGCCCAGGATTAAGCTAGCCTGTTTCATAAGTAGACCAAGAATTGGAGAAGGACCCAAAGCTCACTGAAGTCACAAGCAAACGTTCTGCTGATTTCAAGGTAATAGGGCTAATGTAACCAAATTTTAGTTTTGTTAGCACACCACCCTTTTACCATCAATTAGTCCACCCACACTTGTTTTAAGTAAAATATAAATACATTGTCCTATATTGCCTATTAAGAAATACTAAAAGGAAACAAAATCAGTAGTTTTCCTCTATCTTTTTTCTGACATTGCAATGCAAATAACTGAGAATCCTTTTACGAACCTGCATTTTCCACATGTGTGTAGCCACACCAGCTGTTATATGATTTTACTCATAGACTAAGAAACAGACTCTAGCAGCCATGACAATGCAGTAAACTAGCACTTTTGGCAGCTTGGTATAAGTCACATCATTTAATTTTGAGCTGCTGCTAAGGATTCTTCACTGCTTAAAATGAAGGTATCTTAGAATTTCTAAGAAGCATAGAGCTTTTCCCAAGACAGTAGAAATACACTACAGATGATAGCTGCAATTTTGTTAGTTGCACACTACTGAAAAATAACAGGACCTTTAATCTAATATTACCCACTGGAAGGTGAAGCAAAGTAACCTGGGTCCTAGGTCTCAGTGACATAAAGTAGTGCCCATAATCTAGTGCTGGAGTAATTTAGGAAATCTCAGGGGTTTCTGCATGCCATAGGTGCAGGCTGTTGTTAAGGCACTTTTAAGTGTTACCTTAAGGCGTTTAAGCATTCAAAACCACCAGAAAAAAAAAAAAAAAAAAAAAGCATAGCCAAAGATTTTACTTTGACTCCAGTTTTCCATGGGTGCTTTAGTCTGATCTTGTTTGATTCACCAGTAATTAGATATGAGAAATGTCAAGATAAATTAAACAAAAGTAAAATACTATCTGTACATTCTTCTTGGACTTGCAATCTTTATGCATAGACTAAGTTGAAAATCACCTAAATAAACACATCTGCTAAGCTAACATTTTCCAGTGATAGCAATTTTAATGTTGTGAAATGTGTTTGATGTGTTCATGTTACAAAGACCAGTTTCCAAAATGTTACTTTCCAACTATTTTTTTTTTTTCAGTGTAAACTGACCTTTTTCCTGTTGGCTCTGAGCTGGCCAACATATATTTCATTTAATACTGGCTAAAGCTAGAGGTAAAATGTTAAAATACTCTAGTGGTTTCATATGTACATTGGAAAAAAAAATATTGTGAGGGTTGTATGGGGAGAGGGACCAAAAAATTTGGCTCTGCTAAATGTCTTCTCTAGCAGTCACATGTTGCTATAGATCCCTTTGGTCAACAGATAGGTAGGAAAGACTATAAGTCTTGAGACAACCAACAGAAGGTTATCAGTTATATGAGGTGATAATGTAGACTCTGGGCCAGAGTCAGCACTGGCACATAATGTGTGAGCACATCTGTAAGCATTTGTGCCTGTGTCTATGTAGAGGAATCAAAATGTCCAAATATGTTCCCTTTGTAATTGATGCAAGAAAGTTCTGTTTGTCTTGAGGGTTTGATATCAGGTTCCTCACGATAATAACAGAAGCACGACGGGTAAGGTGATAAGTGACGTTTAGCTGGACAAGGGGTGACTGGAGAAGGGAGATGGTACTTGAACTTAAAAAGCCTCTCTTGCAGTGACTTCTCCTGTTGTTTTTCTGGGTGGTAGCCACCCAGCCACGAACAGCCCATTTCTGCACCATTTTATGCTTCACTTCTAGGTTTGCTGGTTGCTGTGAACAAATCAGAATTGAAACCTCAGAAAAATAGCTGAGAGGGCAGACATTGATTTTTCACTTCCCCCAGGCACAGAGAGGTTGGCTTGGCGAAGGTCAAACATCCCTTTGCAGGTGGATAAGTGAAGAAACAGATTCCTTCATTTCTATTTTCCTTGAGAATGTACACCAACTTTGTTACTTGTGTGAACCAAGAGACTTCAATTATTAAAATTCTTATGTCCAAACATCATCCCAGTAATTTACTTTTCATCAGAAATCAACTATAACATGCAATTTGCTTTCTAAAGAACCAGCAATTGCACTTTAAATGCTATATGTTTACAGCCATGACAGCTTATTTTTCCCTTTATTCTCTCAAAACTTGATGAAGTTGAAAAGCTTATACTTGCCAGACTGCCATTAGATATTGATGTTTATTGAATCAAAAAGAGGGCACGTGATTAATGATGTGCTGTCATCAAGTACCTGGAATGAGCTCATAAACCCACCAGTCCAGCCATATTAAGAGCTGTACTCATTAGAGCACAGAGGATAGACAATAACCTGACATTAAAACGCTTTAATCCTTTTGCAGTACAGCAACTGCAGCACTTAAGCTTAAGGTCATCTGCTCTTACAAGGCTTGCTATAATTTATATATAAGTAAATAAACGAGAGAGTATAGTTAATACTGATTATACAGAGCATTCAGTGGGATTTTCCATGCCAAATGCTGAAATGAAGATGTATTCATGGAATACATGGGAAATGCAGACTTGCCCAAAATTCAGCAGAATTCAGCAAGAGAATCCACAGCCAGAAATGACTCCGGATTGGTGTCAGACAGTGACACCGAGTGTCTGGGGGTTAAACTCCCGCAGGATGAATCAGGATGTCAGAGCAGTACGAACTTTAATTTGACAGCAGCTTTTCTTTGCAGGAAAACTGAGAGCTGTGCCTCCGCAGCAGAGAGCAAGAGAGAGTGATGATTGTAGGTCAAGGATGGCTGGGGTGACAAACATGCGAGGGCTGAGACCAAAACAACAAGAAACACAGGAAATAGTAAAGGCAGCAAATATATCAGATGAGGCAAAAGCTGGCCGCGGAAGAAGGAACAGGGTATGAGTCACAAACTGGTTCTCTGACACCAAAAAGTAGATAGGAGGACAGAGATATACACCCAAATGGTGAGAAAACCATTCCAAAAACAACAAAGGAAGAAATAAAAGGAGATACATTTTACGTCAGAAACTTGGAGGACATTCCGTTTCCTAAGAAACCAGTTAATTGACAGTTACAAGTCAAATCTCTTCACTGCAAGCATCAGATGTGGAGATGACAGAAAGCTTTGTGATCGCGCCAGTTTGATAAATTGCGTGTCTTGCCCATGGTGGAGGTGGGGGAAATAAGCAACAAAATTTTCCCCAAAAGTCAAAATATTCCATTTTAACACTTGTATGAGGTAAGTACTTTTTTAAAACTCAAAATACCTTTTTTAAATGTACCTCAGTTTTGCTTATTTGACCAGGAGGTATTTTTAACCTAGTTCCCTTAAGAAAATTGAGGACTTTTATTTTGGATAACACTTGACAGGGTGGATTTTACCGACTGTAAAAATAGTTCATATTCTCCTGTCTGTGCAGCCAGAGAGTAGCAGAAACCTGCATGAAACTACTTTTTCTTGCTTCTTTTAACTGCCAGTGAACCAAAAGGGGGGAAAATATGAATCATTCATTCAGTTCTAATTCAGAAAATTTGAGACTGATGCTCTCTCAACAACTCTTTTGAGCTCCTGGTGATGTTCTGAGTGTGTTTGCTTGGCTCTGGAGAAGGCTCCCAGATTATAAACTCTTTCTGACAAGGACTCTTATTTATTTACTGCTGCCCACAGTCGCCTTAGGGCTATATCACGTGGTATGTGAGGCCTGAAAGATTGCTGCAGCTCCCTTTCCCAGCATTGTCCGGGTTTCGTTACATAATTTAACATAAACACAGATTCCATAACTTCTGAAGGTTTGGGGGGATATTTCGCTCTGTTCAGAGTACTAAAAAGGCCTCTTTAATTGGGTTCTTCTTGAAAACATTTCAGCAACAAAAATCCAGATATTATGAACGTCCCGCTTCAAAATTCATGTTTCTGGTGCTTTTTACTGACGGTTACAGTAATTAGCAACAACTTCATCCCATTGCTGGAGGCTTCCAGCCTCGTGCTCCAGGAAAATAACTGTGCTCTACTGAACTGGGAGCCTCAGGTTCAAAGCCAGGAGCAAGAACAGAGAGAACTGCCATAATAGCTGCCCTCACCAGACGTTAGAGGAGTTTTATCAAGGCTGGATTTGCAGATTTGGCTGGAATGACCGGTGTTAAGGGGAAAACACTAACTCACTGAAAAGAGGATGAAACATTTCCCCATTTATTTATTTCAGTTGATTTATTTAGATCGCTCTGGCTCTCTTAAGGACCTATGGACTCTGCTCCAAAGTCTAATATTGATACAATCTCTAGGACTGTGGTTAGTGGCAAGTAGCAATCCCCTATGGGAGAAGAAAAGCATAAAACATTTTGTATTTTTTGTATTTTGCATTTTTATAAACTAAAAATTGCACATAACTTTTATAATGTGAGCTGATTCCCTCACAGTTAATACAGCTATTCAGATTACTCCCAGAGAATTGGGCTTTGTTTTAAAAGAGAAAAAGCTTAATTTTGTTGGGACCAACCATCTTCTCTGTGGACAATTTCTCTTCCAAAAATGCTGAAGTTGAAAATGACCATACTGAGAACCATATGTTGAAAATAGGTGCTTTGTGACAGGAAAAATGGGAGTGTTCACGCAGATACAATAGGCTATTATTTAGTGTTCATAAATTAGCGAATGCATTTCTTGGAAAGCTGTTGCTGCTGAAAGGCATGGTAGCAATGTAGGTGGTCTGTTAACTTAATTAGTTGTTATCAACAAATCATAGTAAAGAAAGTACTGTGAAGCAAAGGATTCTAGAAATTAGACAGAATTGGTAACTGAAATGATGTATTATGGGTACTAGCTTGCAGCCAGTGTAATTCATACTGTAATGAAAAGTGCTGTGTCTCAGGAACTCAAAAAGAAAACAGATACTCATTTTTTAAGGCTAGTCAGACTTCCAAATATGCATATGTGTGTGCATAGATATAAATAAAATTTCACAAGAAGGAAATGCTGCAACATTGCCTGAGTTTTTGTCATATTTAACAATCTGTATCTGTGACTACACACGGTAATTCTGACCCAGATCTTGGAGCAAATGAGATTTCTTCCTACTGATGGTATCACTGTTCAATTTTCTATTCCCTATTCTTAACAGTAGAATTGTATCCATGGATCATACTTTTACATTTTTCTATTTATTCTATCCAGGTAGCTTAAGTATAACACTTGCAGTACCTTTCCAAAAGTTCCTTTCACTTGTGTCTCTAAGCTTCTCTCATATCAGGTTTTCTTTTAGGTATTCTCTCTTTTTTTTCCAGAAGGCTAACAGCCTTCACTCAATTCCTACTTAACACACGTATTTCTGGGGAATGTCAATCTTAATCTGTTGGAGACAGATCATTTAATATACAAAGTCTGCACAACTGAGAGATTAGATCCCTGTCTGATCATTCTCCACATTTTATCTATGTTTCTGATTCGTACTCTTTATCATGCTGAAAACATGTAACCTAATGGAATAGCCCGTAAGGTTCAAAAAGCATCATAGTCATATAAAAAACAGTTTGTGATTTTGTGAGTCCAAACGGATGCCCAGTTTTCAGAACAGTTGGTCCAGCCAGTGCCACACCAACATAGATGCTTAAAATGAGGAAATTAAAAGTTGTTAGACACTGAAGATTAAGTCAGTATAATCACAGGAATTGTTGTTCAGCACATTAGAAATACAAAAAGAAAGAATACCTCTCTTGACAGATAAGAATGACTTCTCTGCAGAATATTGGAAGGCATATTTTAGCTGTAAGGGCCGAAGAGGAAAACTACCAAATAAGAAGAAAAATTACAAAAAAGAAAGAATATAATCTCATGGTATGGCTAACCACTGCATTTTATTGTATCTTGTACTAAGATTCAACGACAAAATAATAAAGTTTTTCTTTTGTTGCTAATTTTTTGAGTCCTAGATGTAACCCTGTATTTTACACCAGGGGACCATTCAGCTACTGCTAATGAGAGAAGCAATGAAAAAGCTCATAATTTTATGTGGCTGCATGTTAGGGATATGCACAGGAATCATTTTTTGTTGCCACAGGCTCATGGGAAACTAAATTTTTTACCTCATTATTTTCTAAAACAAGTTATCTCAGGTTTATGGATAACTAAACATGACCTGCCCCTTTAAGAGGTTTCATTAGATATCCCAGAGTATCCAGTTTCATCAAGTAATTCTTTTTCAGCTATGACAATACTGTTCATGTTAAAATCATCGTCCAAATATAGGAAGACACCAGGAGGTACTATAAAGTGTAGCTACTTCTGCAAAAATAAATAAAGGCCAGTACCTTGTGAGCTAAAGCTAATAAAAATCAAAGCAGGACTTTTCCCCGCAGCCTCTGGATCTGATTAAAGCTGTGCAAAGTCAGTGGAAAAATTGTTATTCACCTCAATAAATGCAGGTGGGTCCCACGCTGAAGGGCTCTGTCACTCGTTCCCTGGTGTCTCACCGCTGTTAATGCTGCTCTTACTGCTGTGCCCCATGTATGTTTGCTGTCCATGGAGAAAGTTCACCCAGCAAACTGGGATGATTTACATACTCAGGCCTGGCACTGAAAAATAGCAGGCAATAAAGGTAATTCATTGAGCAACATGACAGTGCTGGCTGTGAAATTAAAAAAAAAAATGTTAATAATGGATGTGGTTATCTATAGATCACCTCTAATCCACAGAAGATCAAGGCAGTCACCACATTATACAAATTGATTTATAAACTGCATATCAGAGAGATAATACCACTTAGCAATGAAACCTCTGGAACAGCATTTCATAGAAGAGAAGTGCAGAACAGAGTAAGAAGAAGAAATAATATGCCAATTTAACAGTTCTCTGTGGGTATGTGCTGTGCCAACTGGAATTCGCCCAGGACTCCAGAGCTAATTTCTCTACCCTGGTGAAAGTACTAGAGCATCATAAAAAATCACGCCTGACGTTTCATCCAAAACATGAGAGAAAACTAAAAGTGCAGACTATTGATCACCAGAGATGACATTCTAAACCTCCTTCTCTTTCTTACCCAGCCAAGTGTCGATTAACAGCTTTTGCAAGGATTGCTTGCAGCAACTACTCTCTGCTGCCGCAAAGTGCACTGCAGTGGCTTAGAGGAAGACATGGCACTTCAGAACGTGGTCTTTTTCCCTGTTTACACACCCCCACCTCCCTACACATGCTCTACCTCAAGATGAAGGCAGGTTTATTTACTGAACTGGGATGGGAGCAAGAAAGTGTCCTGTAAACTTTCTTGGATAATTCAGCAATTACTAATGCCTCTTCTATAAGATTTTGTTATCAGTAAAATAAATAGCATCGCTTCTCTATTGACTTCCACATCAATAAAATTATATAAATAAAAAGCATATTTCACATCTGAGACATGCACAAAAAGTTAAATGACTTTGTGACTTGAAAATACGATATGCAGTATTAGTTTAATTCATAAAGTTAAAGAACCAAGAAAAAAATTGCTGTGTTTCTTATTTATAAAAATACTTTCTTATATTCTAATTTTTAAAATATAGAATATGAAATATGCTGTATTTCATGGACAATGAAGACACAGCCAGATTGTGGCTCTGTGTATTACATTTTTTTATAAAAGACATTCATCACCTGAAGAAAGTTATAAGGTGCTCAAACCTGAAAATAAACGCTTTCTAACTATCAAATGTTTTATTTCTGCCTTAGCATTAAGGGAAATACAGTCCTTAAGCTGAAAACATCTGCTTTGCTCCTTGTAGATGGAAACTATAACTGTCTATGTAGAGTGCCAATATCAATATACTGCTGCTTATTTGCCGGGCAGTGCTGGCTATCATCAAAAGCACACCTTTAATCGAGTAGCTGAAAGGCACAGCTCCACAACTATACTCAAGTAAGAATGGGATGTGAAGAGGTGATTGTGTCTAAATCTGTTCCTCATCATTTTACATCCCAGATGAGGTGTAAGACAGGAACCCCGCACCTCGCTCCCAGCTCTCTCTAACAGGTGACTGGTACCAGCTCAGATGCAGCTCCAGGTCTGTCAAAGTCAGCGCCAGCAAAATCATAGAATCATAGAATCATAGAATCATCGAATCATCTGGGCTGGAAGGGACCTCCCAAGGTCATCTAGTCCGACCCCCCTGCAGTCAACAGGGACACCCCCAACTAGACCAGGTTGCCCAGAGCCTTGTCGAGCCTCACCTTGAATGTCTCCAGGGAAGGGGCCTCAACCACCTCCCTGGGCAACCTCTTCCAGTGCTC
>JAOTQQ010000012.1:29076258-29098216 GCA_026546715.1 Gallinago undulata | reverse complement strand
TCTGGGCTGCAAGTGCCCACTGCCTGCTCATGGCCAGCTTCTCCTCCATCAGCACCCCCAAGTCCCTTTCCTCAGGGTTGCTTTCTAACCCCTCGTTGCCCAGTCTGTATTGATACCCAGGATTGTTCTGGCCCAGGTGCAGAACCTTGCACTTGCTCTCGTTGAACTTCATGAGGTTTACTTGAGCCCACCTCTCCAGCCTGTCCAGGTCCCTCTGGAGGACATCCCGTCCCTCAGGTGTATCGACAACACCACACAGCTTGGTGTCATCTGCAAATTTGCTGATGTTGCTCTCAATCCTTCTGTCTATGTCATTGATATTGTGACTTCTTCAGTTTAACCCCATTGCCCCTCATCCTGTCACTACAGGCCTTTGTAACAAACTCTCCCCAGCCTTCCTGTAGCCCCCCTCAGGTACTGGAAGGGGGCAATTAATGGAAGGGATATTAACAATATCCTTCAAGCCAGGCTCCAAGGGCTTTTTGTCGCTGGTGAAGGAGCTTAGATAAAGTCAATAAGCCAAACAAAATTTTTTTCACCCATTGTCTAGTACTGACAGCATAAACCAATTTTCAACCACTCAGGTTCTCCACTGGTTCGGCTCTTCTCTCGGTGATCACCACAAGTGTTCATTCACCCAGTATCCAGGTGCTGGGACCAATCTGACTTCCCTCATGCAGCTGTGGTTTTTCCACCCCACAGGGACTCAAAAGGCTAACGTGGTACTCACAGCAACTCACTAAAAAATAGCATGATATGCACTGGAAGAAATTAAATTTTCTACTAAGGATGAAGGCCAGCAAGCAAACTTTTATGCAACCAGAGAGTAAACACCACTGACTACATGCAGGGGTCATCTAGCACTCACTGCCCAGACTAGCTAACCTCATATACATGCATGAACAATTAACACCTTTTTTCTTTCCAGACTAAATCTTCCCAATCAAAAAGTTACCAAGATATATTATGATGCCTCCCTATTTTATCTTATCCTTAATGATGCCTCCTTTTCCTCTTGTAGCTAGGTCAAGATTTCCTTTCCATCCACTTTTCCTCCCCTCTTGCCTGAGGAATGCCTTCTTGCTGTATTCCCTCCTTTTTGGAAGAGTCTTTAGTATGTTCTCTCTCTCTCTCTCATACAGTGGGACTTTTTCACAAGCCTCTGTGCTTTTTTTCATGTCAGTGAAACATTTGGCACACTGTTGCTATGACCAGAAGCTAATAATATACAGTAGTCGTGGACTGAAAGGATACCGGGGACAACAACATTTGAAGACAGAATGTCAGGAAACACTCATCGTGTTGAGCTGTATGCTGTGTCATTATTCCCTCCTTTCTTAGCTAACTAGATCTTTGCTATGAAAGACCTAATTCAAGAATCATTTATACCAGCATACATGAAGACTAACCTCTCTAAAGGTGTTGATGTCTCAGAGGAGCTTACTGTCCATCACAGCCCCACCTCCAGCACTGGAATCACACCAGCATTCCGTGGTGTGTTCCAGTTGCAGCTCTAAGATCCTGAGAGGTCTGCCCTGGGATTAACTGCTGGTGTTCTAGAGACAGGCTGTAACTTACCCAGCAACTGGCATTTCATTACTGCTCAGAATTATCCAAAACAACAAAAAACTGTGTGCATTTTGGAATAAAAAATAAGACAACATTACTCACTAGAATTAAGAAACAATGAGCAAGATGCCACTGTAAACACTGCATTAATTAGTTACATTTTCAGAGTGTTTCACATTTCATCTTATATATATTTCTTATATAATGAGGAAGTAATATCTGCCACATGGCAGTAACAATTTTTTGCCAGTTTTGCTACACTCTGTGCTAGGGAGATCATCACATTTTACCCCTGTTTGGATAAAAGCAATTTGTGCTAGTAACATTTTTTTCAAAGATCCACAGAGGAGCATGTGTATTTGTTGCCCATTAACACTTGAGTATAAATATCTTCTTGTATGGTTAACAGAAATAGTAGCAGCAATATGTTAAAATGGTTTAAAATAGCAAACTTGTTTACTATATTTTCTTTCATCGCTATGAGCCTAGTGATGGAGAGTGCAGCGTAAAATCCACAGTTTGAAGCAGTTTCCACAGCTATCACACTAGCACAACGAGCAATTACTCCAAATATTCATATGTTATGAAGATGATGGATAGCCATCCAAAGTTATTTGAGAGAGATACACTGTCTTTCATAAACAAGCAATAATGTGAATTTGCAGTGTGGGAAATCTTGGAGGCTTTAAGCAGAATTTCCAAAACCTTAAACCTTAAAATACACTATCTAGGGTTATATATTTTCACAAGCCCTGTGCTGTAATCAGCACCCAAACAATAGCTTTCATCCCTAACTTCTGTATTTTCATTTCCTTGGTCTGCAAAATTGTGTTAGAAATTTTGCAACAGTTGTCTTTCAAATGAAATTTCTGGTACTTCCTTATTTGTATTAAGACAGGGAGAAAAGTTTCAGAGTAACATTTATTTCAGTGCATCAGTATTTTACTTCTGCTTCTGATCGACACCAGAAAATATAAGGGCAGATGAGGATATCTAGTGAGTGACTGGATAGGTATGGAAGAGGAGAGTTCAGACAAATCTTCTTGAGCTTTAGAGAAGATCTAGTTCATATTTTAAGCAGAAACCTTAAAACCATTGTTAGAATTGATTTTTTCCCAAATCTTCATAATATATTTGTTTCCAATGTCATTTTTGTGTGTGAGCTGTGTGAATATCTACTGCTACCATAGGATGCTTTTAACAAGCAAGCAGCACTTGAAAGCAGCATCCAGAGTTAGAAGCTGGACAGCAAGAATATGGATCCCAAAGCAAGAACAAATCCGAGGTGCACCAGCTTAGCTGTGCTGGTGGGACTTTGAGGGACATAGTTTATGTCCCTTTGGGCAGCATCCAACCGAGCCGGTGTATAGACCTCTGCTCCACAGAAACACCTGGGTACACGCACCCATTATTTTTTCCACCATGAATTGTGGGAGGAGGTCTTTTTCCTCCTCTCTCCCAAGAGAACAATATCCCAGACAAGCGTTTATCATCAGCTGTATCTTCACCCTACAACGTAACGTGGGCTCCAACCTACGTGCTCTGCGATGCACTGGTGTGCCTCAGCTGGCAGCACCACCCAACAGAATACCGGTGGGAAGAATGGAGAGGAACCTCAGGCAGCTCCTCAGAGAGTGCTAATGATCTAGCCCACCCATGGTACATCTTGTTTCCATGACTTTCAGGGCTTCTCTGTAAATCTTAACCACCCCTGTTAGTGATTACATTGGAAAACCACAAGAAAACCCAGACCTAAATGACATGCGATAAAGGACCTTCTGACTTGCTGTTTCAGTAAATGTTTTTGATCAGTAAAGTCAATTAGACCAAACTTTGTGCCACAGGTTTGAGGAAAAAAAAAAAAAGATATCCTTCTTGGAAATGTGGTAATCCCTGTGATAAACAGAGTTATGTATGAAAAAGGTGTCCCAGGCATTTCTGTGGATGTGTAGTTGGGGCATTTGGGTCTTAACAAAAAAAAGCAGACATCACAAAACTGCTGGTTTATTTAGAGCACATTAAAATGAAGGTGAACAGCATCCAGTGGTGACAGGAGCAATTTACCAAGCGTGATAAACATGCCAGTGCTACTAGGCATAATGGCAGCGTTCTGCAGAGACTGATGACAAACAGCTTCTTCTTCAGTGCTGGTGCAGCATTTAATGTTCCCAGACTGACAGGAAAAGGGGAGGAAAGGAAATGAAAGGAACTTTCACGTTGAGTTTCAGTTAATCAGAAACAGAAATTTGGGAGAGGGAGAAGTCTTACCTTTTGAAATCTCACTTGCCCTTCTTTAGATCATATTATGCCCAAAGGCTGAATAAATATTATTTAGTGTTTGGAGCCAAATTATGACTTTGCTCCACAAATATTCCCAGTCCTGTTATATGTACCATAGAAGAATTTGAATGTATGTGTTCTACTTTTTTTTCTCCAGCATCAGCAATGAAAACAAAACAAGAACTTTGAGCATTTGTGGTCAACTTATTCTGGAGAGAAAAAAAAACAACAACAAAAAGTAGATCACAGGAAATCACACTTCTATTCTGCACTTGTGAGATTGCTAGAAGGAGCTGATTGTAAAAAGGAAGCTAAAAATCTGGCGATTTACAAGAAGTGACCACTTCCCTTTAGGGACTCTCATCATATTCTGATTTACCGAGGGTACATTTTCCTGAATCTTAGACCAGAAATAACACCTCTACAGTTGTTCCTCTATTTGTTAGAATCACCAATAACAAATAGTAATTTACAGTACCCATTCTAGTAATTTGTACCTCAGTATTTGAAAATGCTTCACAAGCAAGAAATTCCCGGAATTGTCTCAGAATCTATTTGCATTTCCTGTTGTACCATACACAATCATTTCACCATTTTAGTCTCTTAAAAATAACACTGTGCACAGTCCAACATTTCATTTTTTTGACATTAATGTAAATAAAGACTTTATCAGAATAATAGATTGTGTGTGGTGATTGCTGATTACTGACTTTTAGGAAAAAGTTTGACTGAAGTATTGAGATCTTGCCTGTAAAATCTCGGAGGCCCCGATCCAGGAAAACATTCCAGTGTCGAAACAATTCCCAACAACTTGATGTATTTTAGTGAGCATTTGCTGGGTTTTATTTAAATTTTATTTAAAAGTTTCCCATCTGCCTAAAAGATACACTGTTGGTCATACCTTGGAAACACCTCGGTTTTAGGAGAACCAGTCGCTTGACACTGCCATTACACCCAGCCCCAGGACCCAGATGTTCAGCCAAGCAGACAAACAGCTGTGGGATGGGTTTAGCACATGCACTGCCTGCAGCTGGTGGAGCTCCTCACAAAATGCCATGAGAGCCACCCCTTTCCTATAAACATCCCCAGCTATAGAGGGACTGCTGTCACCACCTCCTTTTAGAGTAAAGCCCGGGTTCAGCAGTGGGGACAGAGGGTCTCTTTCACCTACAATAAGGTTTTAGTCTGCTGTCTGGGATGCATAGAATACACAGGTTAAAACTCCTCAGCAGAAAAAAATTACTGAATCCCAGAATTTCCACTTTTCATTACTGCACTGCAGAGTCAACCATATCCCCTTTGTCCACCCCACCTTCTCAATCATACAGAAAGTAAAAAGCCAGGCCAGTTTGTTTCCTCAAAAGCAGCAACGTAAGGCTGCTTCTGAGAGAGATCAGCCTGTGGATCACCAGTGGAAAGGTCCTTCTCCCTCCAGCCAGGAGTGGGAGGGAGGCAGGCATGAATAAAAGCTTCACAACTCATTTCTTGTCCTCATGGTTTCTCTTCGGCCTCTTCCATAATAAGCATGAACAGTTTAAGAAAAAAAAAAATAGTATGAGAAGAACTCTAAAGTCATTAAAAACTATAGCTTCCTGGCACAAACATAATTATCAATTCCATCACCTGAGACCACAGCTCCACGACAAAAATGCTTCTGCACTAACATCTGAGGTCACACAGAATTTGAAGGGCCTTGTCTCACTTTATGCTTTCTTCAGTTTCTTAAAATTCATACCATTTAATCACTGCCTCAGCCATTTTGTTCTGATATAATCATTTTCTGTTACAACCTCTCAACTTCACTGTCCAACTTGTTCTTATAGAATGCATCTCTGCTGACATTTCTTTCTTTATTTCATTCTTTCTAAACTAGTTCCCTACAGACTTACTTGATTTTGAAATTAATGGTGAACTGCCAGCCCTGATAAGGAATGAATTTTAAATGTATATTTGTATTTACTGTGGTTATCTATATAAAAAGCTTTACATTCTTGTTTTTAAAAAACTTGCAAAGAAAAGTACATTCTTTTAACAGTTGTGAAAGCTCACTACTTTCAGGTTTAGTCCTTGCATTATTTTAGTGGAAGAGCAGATATTAATTCCCAGCCCATTGCTCTGTCATCTCTGCAGGCCAGCAGAAATAGGAGGGACATTTTAGTACTGTTGGATAGATGTAATTCTGTTAACTTTTTACTTGAACAGAAATATTGATCACATGTTTTGCGTTTCCCTGGGAAATTATTCCAACGCTTTGGTCTGATGCAACTCCCACCAGATATGTCTCTATTAGCCAAAAAAAAGACCCAGAGCACAAAGTCAAGGTCTGTAGATGGCCCATGCCTGGAAACACTCACGGTCAGGTTGGATGGGGCTCTGAGCAACCTGATCAGGGCGAAGATGTCCCTGCTAATTGCAGGGGCGTTGGACTAGGTGACCTTTAAATGGTCCCTTCCAACACATACCATTCTATGACCCTAAGTTCTAGTCCAGGATCCTCCAACCCACACAACCCTTTGCACAATCCTGGCCATAACTTTGGGCCACCCTATGCCTCACCAGTGAGGAGTGGGCACAGCTCCGAGGCCAGGGACCCCATGTGCCACGGGATGATTCCATGGGATAGGGTCTCAGAAACGCTTAGAGCTGGTACCCACTCACAAGGGGCAGGATGGAGAAAATGGACCTTGGTGATGTCCTTGGAAGTCAGAGCAGGTTGTGCAAGCAGATACCACATCTGTGAGATTAGCAAATATGGAAAAAAATGGGGAACAAACATTGTGCATGTGAGCTACGTGGGAAATAACAAGCTTGACTGGAGGGTCAGAGCTCACCTGGTGAGGCGGGACTCACACCTCAGGCGCATCTCAGCACGCCTGGCTCTGCTTCCTACTCAGCACAAGGGCACCTGCGGCCAATAATTGTTTTTCTCAACTTGCTTATTTGTCAATAAGTCGGTCTCGTGACACATATGCAGCCCTTTGCCTCTCTTCCTCTGCGCATGCTTAGGAAGAGCAGTTTGAAGTCAGACTCAGCCTGGGGAGAGCCCGTCTTTCGTCATCCATGCTTGAAACAAGTAAGTGTTATATTGGCAGTGTTTCTGCTTGGTCTAGATATAAATCTGGCCTTGGAAAAGGCTGAAGAGCCTCAAAAATATCTGAAATCTCTGTGGGAACCAAAAAAAAAAAAAAAGGGGAGGGGTGATTTAGATCTGGTTAATTTGTAGAGCACCTTTCACATTTGGCTTGAATTTTCCCAACATATGCTTGCGGTTTTAGCTTGAGGAGCCCAGTGAGCCCGGTGAGCTGCTTGTTCCTTCTGCTAACACAAACCAAAAGTGAAGATATGTGAGATTACAGGGCAGGCTTCACACTTTTACAGTTCTCAACGATCCTGATCTCTGTATCCTGAAAGGGCCTCAGGTGCTGCAGGGTGGCCAGAAGGGATGGGGTTCACCTTGACTTGTCTCTCTGAAGGACAGGCATTGATCCAACGTTCCTCTACATCCACAGGAGAGGTCAGGGCACCTCGTACCCATTCAGTCCTTACCACAGGCTGCTCTGGTTTGCTCTCAAGCGCTTCTCCCTCTCTCCTGCTGTTACAGAGCCCTTCTCTTGCTAACTTTTCCCGTGCTCACTTCCCTTAGTCTCCCCAGTTCCAAGTATAATTGAAAGAGGAAGTGTTGAAACAGCAGAGAGTTTTTCTCACAGTATTTCTGGATGAAACGGAAGCACCGAGTGCTGGAAATCTTCTGTCCAGTTGTGCTCACTCTGAGGACAAGTCAACAGCCTCATTAGCAGCATAGCTGTGACTAGACAGTTATGGATATGAGTGTAAACTTGCAGGCATCAAGGACTCCAGGATTTACAAACACTGCATTACATCTTACCTCTACCTCACAATTATATAAACCTTATATATTTACCTCACTATATTTACCTTCTGAATGAAAAATATTAAAAGAGAATAATCAAAATTTACCATCACTTCTTTCTTTGTCTTTTTAAAGGAGGAAGAAAATCTGTCAGGTTTCCCTTGCAAAACATACTTTGACATCCCTGAACTCAGACCTAAAACCTGGGCTCTTTTCTCTTTTTCTTTTTTAGCTTTCTGGTGCAAATAAGCAGAGCCTCTGTCGAGTCTGGCTGCTTAAATGTGATACCTGAAAATTTCAGCACCACAGTTGCACAAGAAGTGCATGGAAAAAACCAAGATATTTGAACTAATTGAGGACCTAAATATGTATACCTAACAGAGTGAAGCCAGCGTATCACATTGCACAGTAAATAATAACAGAAGGGGGAAGGAAGGAAGGTGGAGGAAGGATAGAGTACATTATTTGATATTTGTGACCAAGCACAGAAGAGTGGGCTTCACCAGCTAAAATTTCTGAACAGTCCCATGCAAAAGGCATTGCAATAATTTAGCTAGAGACTGAAGAATGAATAATTGCCCTGACATTTTCATGTGTTATAAATATCTATTCAGGTGCTGGTGGAAAAAGAAAATCACTTGTGGTTTTCCACACCACCTGAGACACTGAGTTCCTAAAATTAGATCTAGACAACAGCTGAATTTGTTCCTAAATGGTTTCAAGGCTGTCTCTGTTTTGCTTAGGTTCTTTTTGAGTATTTGTTTTGGGGAATAAATTCCTCATTACAGAAAGAGTGACTACAGGGGATCACTTGAATAAAAGAATGAAAATTCCACCTCTTGTAGCAATCAGAGATGAGAAAATTAATTTAAAAGACATTTGCCCAATCTATCTGCAAACAGATCTAGAATATCCTTCAAATAACCATATCATTCTTTTCTGGAGTAAGTAAGAAATACCTAGGTCCTTGGTTTCCCCCAAGAAATACCTTAGAAATGTATCTCCAACCACTTTATAAAAAGACCCAATGAAGGAGATTTCCCTTCAATATTCTTTGATTACCTGTTTCACTCTTCATCTCTTTTATAACAACACATTAAAAAATAAAAAACCCCAAGTCTATAACAAGTATCTTTTTAACTAAAATTGTGATTGGTTTTTCTTCTTGTATCATAGTGGAGAAAAATAACTGATGTTCCTCAAAGCACCTTTTATGTATCAAACACTGTGTCCTAAGTTAGTGGTTGGACTAGATGATCTTAAAGGTCCCTTCCAAACTAGACAATTCTATGATTCAATGATTCTATGCTATCCACCACTGCATCTCAACCTTCTCTTTCCTAGACTAATCCTCAAAAATTAATGTTTTCTAAACTTATTTGTACTGCTCTTCTCCAGGCTACATCTAAGCAGTCTACCTATTTCATGAAGTCTGGGACACAGTAGTGAACAAAGTGTTCTTGCCAGGACATAAACAGCACAATGCAAAGAGTTACAAGCTACAACCATTTTTATATATGGTGCTCTTAGCTCTAAATTATTTTACGCTTTTTTCCAAAAGTGCCATATTGCTGACATTTTTCTCATTTGTAGGCTCAGATGTGCAGTATTCCTTGCCTAATCCCCACTTTTATGAAAAAAATATTGAGATAAGGCTTCAGTTTCTTTGGCCCTGTGTTACATTTACCGTGTATGAAATGTATTTTTGTGACTTATGTTAATATCCATATCTTCTTTATCCGGTCATGAAGATAGTTTCCAGCCTTAGCAGTTCCACAGAGTCGTGCCACGCTCTCTTCACAAGGCATGGCAGCCTTAGTCCTGCAGTCCAGTATTTACAATACAAATCTAATTGTCTTTATTAGCCATTATATTTTTCTTAACAAATTAACATTTGAAAGGCTTGGTAATTCTATTTAGAGGGTCTGTTGTGGGAAAAACAACCTTCAACAAATAACTGAATTCCTCCAGCTCAATGCAATCATAATTGCTTGATACAAGGTACAGATTGCCTTTGTGTTTTCCTAAATGGGATTAATGCTTGGAGGATTCAGTAACTCCTCATTAACAGGCAAAATGATTGAGTGAAACTGACTTCCAAATAATGGCTTTGGTCAGATTATGAGTGTGCCAGAGAAACATATACCCTAAATGACTGAAATAGTCCTTTCAGCTTTCCCTTCTGTGCAGACCATGGATTTGAAGGGATAATAGACTCTCAGCTAGCATAATTGCATAATTGCAAAGTATTTTCTTATTATCTCTGGCTAAATATCTACGTGGGCTATGCAGAAAGGCAAGATTTGAATACCATTTCCTGCTGCTGCAGAAGCAAACTGTGATCTCGTGGCAGTTATCACAAAGGACAGTCTTGCTTTTGTGGACTGAGCACATCAGTTCACTGCATAATAGCAACAGGCTGTAATGTAATTCAGAATTTCTATGGAAAAGGAAGAAGAAGAAAAAAAAAAAGCATCATTTGGCACTTAAGATGATTCATACTGTTATTTTTTTCTCAGTGCTTGAAACATTGTATGTCTTTGTGTTGAAGGAGAGATGAGCTCTGTGCTTTGATAAGTCGCTACGCACACCCCTTACATAAATATCTGGTGGAGCCAAACAATGATTTGGCACTGTGTCCCTGGTCTCTTTATTTTTTGCACCAGTGATTAATGATGTTGCAAAGTGTCTGATGCCAGGAATTTTGTTCAGTTTCAAACACCTGGTGGGCTCTGAGCCTCAACAGTTTGAAAGCTTCCAGAAAGGTAATTGAAGAGCTCTCGAGTGAGCCTCCCAGGGCAACTGAGCATGGCATTAGGGGCATGATAGAGCTCCTGCTGAAGGCAATGAAAATCCTTGTACAGACAACAAAGGGAGCCAGATCAGGCTACTGACAGGTAACTTCTTCTTAAGCTGTAACAAACACGCAGAGATCTCTAAAACAATGCTCTTATAGCACTGTAAATGCAAGGAAGATTCAACTATTATAACTTACAACTAGAAAACACTGGTAAAACATCCTTCCAGGATTAATAATGTTGCTACTATTGAGCTAAAGGCTTTTACTTACTTTAGAAAAGGGCTGCTAAATTTTGCTTTCTGTGCTCAAGATGTAGTAATTCTAAATAATAAAGGCATGTGGGGGTGGGGGGCTGGGGGTGGATGTATTCTCTGCACATGGGGCTGTGTACCTAACCAGCACATCGCTGCCAGCACTGTGAGAGAGCCCCACGACCTCAACTGCACCAAGAATACACAGGATAGCGCAGTCCTGGCTCAGACAAATTTATATTTTAAGTAGTGTTATGCTGTAATTGAAGTGCTTGTTTGTTATGCTCTGGTGATTTCCAGCTGCGGGATGGAAATAAGTCGAGCACTTCAAAGAGCTGAAATTATTTACTCAGCATCTTCTAACTTATTATGCACATCAAAAGACAAGATAACTGGATGATAATATGCAAGGATGTTGCATAAACAGCTTTAAAGCATTTCTTATGAAAGCATCGTGTGATTGGACTAGATAGTGTATCTACTTGCAGGAGGCAGCGTACTCCAGGAAATTTTAATGGGTCAAAAATTGAAAGGCACAAGTGGGAAATTACAAAATAAAGCCTAAGCAAGAACACTTCTTATTTTAATAGCAACTTCAACAAAAACCTGTAAGACAGATCATTAGTCAGATCAGCTGGACAAACAGAAAGGCAGGGAACTACTTCAGGAGAAAGGAGGAACTGTAATACAAAAATCAGAAAGAAAAAAAAAAAACAAATTATCTCCTTGTGTTACCTCTGAAAAATACTTCAGCCTGAAAATTAGGTTTCTTATATCTCACATGGCTCAAAAATACTTATCTTGATGTCATCCACAGCCATGAGAGATAACAGAATATAAATCTGCAGCACACCAACTGGTTTGTCTCTCGTGAACAAGGAAAAGGCCTGGAATCTGCCATCACTGGGTGCTAAAGTCATCCTAGTTAAACGTGACTCTCAGTTTGGGCTAGGCTCCCATTCCATACTCTCTTGTAGGATAAAGAATGAACTGAGGCTGCGGGGAGCACCATCAAGCAGCACAGAAACTCAGCACATGGAATTTCTCTGTAAGGAGAGAACAACTCTCTTAGCTCTGGGCCGTGGGATGTAGGATTTGTGATTCCCATCTCCCCTTTGAAAGGGTAGCTTTCCTTCTCCTGCAATGGGGGATACTGGAAGGGTGCATCTCCCCAGAGAGAGGTGTGACAGCATCCCCAGCATGTGGAACAAGGGTTTCCAAGTGGAGTTGTCCCTCAGGGAGGTGCAGCCCATGCTTCCTTGGGGTTTATCTCATCAGGCAAATGAATTAAATACTTTGCCTCTGATTTGTATGGAGAGATATTTTTGTTTAAATGGGAAGTGCATATCTACCAGTGTGTTTTCAAATCCGGTTGACATGGTTGCTAGCAGTATTTAGACCTAAGCAGTTGGGTGGGGTTTTTAGAATTTTAGAAGCAGTTGGAAATTTTCAACAGAATGGTAATTTTTTCTCTCTTTTGTAGATTTTTCTCCTTTTCTGGTTTAATTCCAAATGCCAGTTAAGTGGGATAATAATTCAAATGAAAAGAAGACAGAAAAAAAAAAAAAGAAAAAGACGAATAACCAGTAAAATATCACACAACATTTATCACTAAGTTGGTGACTTATGAGTCTTTTCATCAAAATAATCCAGTCTGATGTTATATTCTGTTCTGCTTTTCACATGTGCAAAAGGTCTCTTTCAAGAGCAATTAGTATTATGAAGTTCTCTCTCCTATGCTTAATTAATTTCTGGAATAAAAAGAGACTGCAGTTAAAGAAAAACCATTTTGTTTTGTTCAATGTCTTAGTATTATTTAACAGTGATAAAATAGATTATTAAATCATGCCTAACAGCATAATACTTTTGTACATACATTGTTCTTTATTTACACTCAAAAGCTAAGGAATTTATATCTTAACCACATGCGGTATTATCTAACACAGAGTTTTCTGGAATATTTTTAATGATGTGGGTGGCAATGATGATTAATGCAAAAGACACAAACTGCCTCCTCAAAGATTTTGGTCTCACAGATTTAATACTTCCATGTCCAAACATGTCAGGAAAACAGAAATTTATGCTAGGCTAGACCAGAGCACAGCTACACAAATTCTGCAAACTTGGGCTTGTTCCTCCAAGCCAGCCATCATCGGGGGAATAACGGAGATACCAGATGTGAAGAGTGGATATGATTTCCAATGCCAATTGCAGAAGGATGTATTAAAGGAGGTTAAACAGTGAATTTATCTGGAGCTCTGGGACTCGGGAACGTGTTGGTCACCGGTAGGGACAAAGGTGGGGCTGGAAAATACAGTGCATGTGCCACTCAGTTGTAACCCACCAGAATGGTCCCTAGGACTTTAGGACAGGCGTGCACCATCATGTCCTCTGCAATCTCCATCTCTGTTGCCCCAGATGTGACGCCTGGGTCTGGCCACTGCATCTGGGATCCTTCCTTCCTGAAGGAAACCGAGGAGCAGAGCAGGAAGGCTGGTGCACTCACCCACACCTGCAAGCTGTGGAGCATGCCCAAGCCCCAAGCTCTAGACGCAGTGTAAGAAACCACCATACTTTTTCAGACCAGAGAAAATGTATTCCCTGTTGTCCTGAGCCCAGGAAAGTGAAAAGTGCACTAAAGGTTTACCGATACCTACGCAAAGCATGAGTTTAATGGGAGCTGAAAGCTTTCAACCTCTTCCCAGAGGCAAGTATAAAATGCTAGTTTAGAATGCTTGGCAGAATTTGCCCAAATATAAATAAATGTGACAGTGAAGGTAACTCCCTTTACCAGTTAAGATAGGTTTGTGCCTAGGTTAGTCAGGCGGAGCCCTGACCTTTGGACCTTTCAGAGGTCCATTAATCTCCTGACCCACACCCTCCCACCTCTGTGCCTGCAAACTCCTGTGCAATGCAGAGGCTGAGATTCTTCCTGAGGGCCAACAGGACAGGGACCCACCCAGCATGCTGCAGCCCGAAAAGCACCATGACGGTGAACACCTCCTGCTAAGAGCAGAAGTGTATGACCGCCCTTGGTTCCCACAGTGTGGCACAAGCCACAGCTCGGCCCTGTAATGCAGTAGAGATGGAGAGTACTCACATAGTCAGGCTCCAGCAGAAAACCAGCAATGACTAGCACTGTTTCCAGCTCAGACATCTGCCCATCCTCAGCCAAGCATGGAAACACTAGCAGTGGGTCCAGAGACTCACCAGGACTAGTGCCTGGATCCAGGATGAACTGCATCTGTATCTCTGTGTGTGTATACATATATATAATCTGCAACATGAAATGGAACTGGAGTTCTTCAAGAACAAATGTCAGAGTGGGTATGCAATAGGTTTACATCCTCTGTTGTCCAGGACAGGTAAAGTGCACTAAATTATACAGAAAAAAAAAAATTCTATTCCCTAGATCCTTTCACACAATTTTGCCAAAAATATTATTCTTTATTATTAAAACAATTCACAGAATAGTGGGGATAATACACTTACTCGTCTAATCTGACATACCTGACAGACTGCATAACAAGAAATGAATCACATTTTACATAGTCATTAACCTAAATATCTTCAAGGCAGAGACTGAGGGAACAAACATTTTAATGCTTTAAACACGTAAAATACATGATCCTGGGCACCACATGTGCCCTGGCTGGCTTTTCAGTGAGACACTGCTTCAGAGACAATAGACTGAACTTCATTCAGGACCTGTATGTTTAAAAAAAGCAAGTAAAAACAGACCCCAAATCATAATTTTTGAACATAGGCCAGGGAGAAATTCACTCAAGACCTTCTGACAAGTATCCGGAGACATCTCTCCCACAACAAACTACAGAAGGATTTTAGGGAGATGAAAATAACTTCAGTGCAAGTCCATCCACAAGAATCACTACCTCAATCTGCACATTTGAAATCCAGGAAGTCGCCATGGACAATACTGTACTCTCAAGCCACAACCCTAAATTCCTGCCCCTGTCTGCACTGACATTAGTACTATTTTTTTTTCCAAAAGAGAATTATTTTCATGATATGAACCACAGACATCTCTCATGGCTCAGACTGGTTTCTGCTTCACCCAAAATCTCAGTGTCAGTGCACCTTACCGTGCACTGCCCGACTTTAACGGCATGTCTCACGACAAGCATATTCTACCCGTTTTCTTCATCCTTCCACAATAACTACTGACTATGAAATGCTGTTATCACCACGAAGAAAGCTGCACTTCCCACTCCTCAGGGTGGGGTAGGAGTAAGGAGACAGAGACTAAATCTCACCAGAGCAATACAAACCAACATTTGCAAATATGGACTCCTTGAGAGGGTGTCTCTTCTTAATACACTTGTCCCTTTTTATATTTTTGGACTGTTTTCTCTTCTTGCTTACTAGAGGACCTCAGAGCTGATGTAGTAAGGACCAATCTAATAAAGGATTTTTAACACCATCACAAAAAAAAAATCTTAACATTAAAATATTTTTTCTTTCTCTCAAATATTGGTAATGTTATGAAAATGTTTAAAGACTTATTCTGAAAATTATTTTGTTTCAGAAATACCATGTATATTGTTCAAGGGGTAGTACTGAGCAAACTAAATTGATTATTCCTGCTCATTGTGAAAAAAAATGTCCCTAATTTTTGCAGGAATAAGCTATATAATATAGGAACTTGAAACACCCATATCCCTGACCTTCAGAAGACTCAGATAATATTTAGCACTACTTCAGATACCAAAAATCTTTTATGTCTACCCATTTCATCTGCAATGACCAATACTGTAAACTTACAATGTTTTAGTTTAAAGCTGTTAGCCTTTAAATCCCCCCAATTTTTCAAGCTGAATAAAGGTTTAGACCAATCATTTGAAATCTGATTGCTCAGCTATACCCTGGGCAGCAAACCAAATTTGTTTAAGGCTAATTTTATTTCAGGCTTGAGAATTTTGGTCATCAAAGGTTGCTTCAATAATCATGTTAGCTTTACATCAGAACAGATGATTCTAATTGTAGGACTAAAGTCCTCAATTGAAGCCTTTACTCAGATGAAGCCTTTATTCAGACAAAACTCCAATTTATCCCTTTAAACGCAGCCCGGCATACTCTGTGAGAACACTAAGAGAGGACTAGAGACTGAGCTCGCATCCTGCACTGGAGTTTGTCCTGCTAATCTGTGGATGACATTCGCTTTCTAAACAGAAGATTCGAGGATTTTTATTTTTTTTTAAATACCTGAAAAAAAAAAATCATTACAATTTCCAGGGGTGGGATTAATTTTGTACTATAAATTTTGAGAGTAACAATTTAGCATGGCATGCTTTGGTTGCCGCTTCAGTTGTACAGCTCACAGTTGCAGAGAAAAAAAAAAATGAAGATTTGGCTGGGGATAATCTAACAGCAAATAATAAAAATGTCATTCTAACAAGACAGGTTCTAATTTGCAGAAGGTCAGAAGGAGTACCATAAACGTGTAATCTTCTCTAGGTTCCCACCCTTTCTGTGAAAATGAAGGAGCAAGTCAAAACTACGAAGTTTTTAACAACTTTTAACTCTTCTTGCTGTGGAAAGGGTTCATTTCTGTGGTGCACATCTGAGAAATAATTAGCACAATAGATTGCTATCACATCAAACTCCATAATAGTTTTCTCTCAATTATAAGAGTCAACTCCTTAATCTTATACTTTGATGTTACAGGTGAATTGGACACACTGTATATTGTACAGTAAATGTTCATTTGGACATAGTTGGCCTTGTGTTGGATGCAGCCTGGGAAAGGATACCTGCTCTAATCCAGTGTCCCCTGGCACTTTCACACAGGCACAATCACATCAAAAGATGTTAAATACAGCAAAGTCAAGCACTTGGAAATACAGAAAGGCGACAGATAGCCTTAATCTGAATTTTACCCTTTCCTATGGAACCACTTTGTCAACAATAACATCAGTACCCCATGACTTAATAAATAATTTGGTCTTCCATATTATGGTTTGTGTCGTGACAAAGGCAGCTTCGTTCGCTAAACAGCAAAATGAAATGCTGACAGTGTTCTTCCAAAAGAGGTTCTGTGCATGTACCAAGGTGAGAGCACACTCTGGTGAAGATGGACTCCTGCAGAATAGCAGTGCTTCAACTAATAGTTAAAATAAATCAAAATAACTGCTCTCTTTCAGTGCTCCCTTATCACGAATTTTATAGAATCTGTTCAGTTTCAGAAATTATGTTGACTGGGATTGTTTGCATAACCCATGTCTGCCTCGAGATGAGTCAATTCTGTTGAATCAAGGTTATGTTTGGTTTTGGTTTTAACTCAGCAATGCTACAGCTCTGTTTTCAGATCTGGCTGTATTTTAACTCCCACACTGCACCTTACTGGTTTTATGATATCCACCTACCATGTACCTTTCTTAGATAAAAGATTTCTGCAGTTAAGTGTTTTTAGTTTTTCCATTCAGGTATGACAGGTCCATACCACAGGATATTGCTTCAAAAAAAAAAAAAAACATATTAAATGTGAAACACTATAAGAATAATTTCCTGAGATATCTTTGGGGAAAAAATTATAGGCCTAAATCAACCCAGTCTTCAGATTCAGTTTTTTGGCTTCCAGTGAAAAAGAGCTGATTTCCTGAAATCTCTGATGTTCTGTTAGAGTCCTTATCTCATCACCCTTGTTCATTTCCAAGAATAGATATTAGATATCATCTGATGTGATAATGTCTTTTGTTTATAAGTCTGATATGAATCAACTTCAAGTAAAGCTGTGGCACCAGATTGACTGCTCCCTGTAGAGGATCTGGCATACAAATTAGTCTGCTGCCATAAATTTAAATTATGACACAGGAAATACCAAATTTACCCACTTACCCACTAGTAAAACCAAAATACTTATCTGGATTATTTGCCCTGAAGTGATTGATGCATGACAAGTTTTAATTATGTATTTTATCCTGGACCTGCTCCACCAATAAAAGCTTGTAAGCAAAAGAAAAAGGCAGTTTTGAGGAGCTACATTCTTAAGAAGCTTTAGTCTAAGCCAGTTAGAAATGCTTTCTGTCTCATGCAGATGTTAAGCAACGCCTGTAGGTGTGCGTGCATCAGTTCTCCTTCTCACGCTTATGGTCTAACTGACAGCTGATCAACACCTCTTGCTTAGGACCAAATGGGCTATCAAAATGTTGGGAAGCCACTTGAAACACTGAAATGGTGTGGACATGATAATAAGTCTCAAAAGAAGGCTTCACCTTTCATCAGCCAGCAGCAGGTGCCTGCAAGACAGGGAAGAGTCAGAAAGACTCGGAAAGCAGCTTTTTGATTACAGCACTGTCTGTCAAACCAGGTTTTTAACAGATTTCAGTTAACAAGAGAAGGTTAGTTATGAAATTATATTGCAGCAAGTTGAGTCCTGTACTCCACCTGAGAACATTTTTTTAAAGGTGCTGGAAACAAGAGATGCTGTTAGGGAGTTGCTGAAGCTGGCAGCCAAAGAAAGGCAAGGCACCAGGGCATACAAGCCACGAGGTGCAGAGCCCTCTGTCCCACACCAACACACACCTCTCAGTCAGCCCCGTGGCACCACCATCTCTCCAGCAGTGGCCCTGGACCTCCTGGTCCCCACAGTAGCCAACTCCTCTGGTGGCTCACACACAGCAACAAACTTATCTGATGGCTGCTTCGAAATCTGGTTCCCAAGACAGTTATCCTACTTGCTGCCAGGTCCGGTTTGATATTTGCCAGCTATCACACACTGGCACATGCACCCTCACGCCACGTGGTTGGTGGCACCACAGTCATGTGGTCCCCTTGACCATGGCTCAAGTCCAGCTGCTGGCACATAGACCTCCACATGCAGACAGAAGGCAGTCCCCTCACACAGGAACAGAGTTAGAAACAGAGATAATAAGAAGCCGGAACAGACTGTGCTGTTCAGGGACCAGCCATGGCCAGATAAACCTACTGACCATCAGCCTGTCTGCGTACAAGCAGCCTCAACTCCATTTTCCACAATTCTTCCTCACCAAACTGCCTTGATCCCTTTCTTTCCCTGTCTGTGGTTCCTCCCTTGGACCTCCCACAATAGATTTTGTGCAATCCAAAAATACTCTTCCCTTGCATCCTGTAACGTGCCCCATACACCCAGGCAGTGCCCCCCTCATCCAAAAGATGCCCTGGAGAGCAGACATCATTGGTGCTGAGTGTCACCCCCAGCACACGGCGCTGATGGCACCACTGGGACAGCCCTAGGAGGGACCAATTACATTCCCTGACTGGTTGATTGGGTTCTCTTCACCTGCCATTGTGCTCCTGCTCCCCTGTGTCTGTGGAGATGAGCTTTTTATCACATAAGCTAGCAAAGTATTTCTGTCAGGCTTGGATCTGATCGTGCAGCTTTGTGGCTGAGACATGAGGGGACCCTGTTAATCATGCCTAGAAACTGAGGACAAGCATTCACCCAGTTAGTCCCTGGTGAGCCCCTGACATCAGCCTTCACAAAGCAGCTGGAATACTACAAGCAAAAAAAAAAGTCACCGGTTCAGACTGAGTCTTGAGAGGGGCCTCCAGCATTGTGAATACAATGAGGAATCAAAAATACCACAAGAGACCTGAGGCAAAAATCTCTGACGCCATCTTCACAGCACAAGGAGTCCCACAAATTAGAGCAAAAGCAGACAGCAAGATGACATGTGATGTTTGGGAAAGATACCAGAGGCTCAGTGGTTTATACATCTTTGCCTGAGAGTGTGTTACCATTCATGTGTGCAAAACCCAGGTAAATATAAAAGGCATCAGAATTGCTAGATCAGGGCAATTACTCCTGTAATAAAGAGCAACATTGCAGTAGGAGATTATCGAGCTGAAAGCAGAAGGGATTGCATTAGCTTTGCTAATCTCTAGATCAGTGTAGGAAAGACCTCCAAATCTAGATTAAAACTGTGGGCATCACTACTGTGAAGTCCAAATGGCTCAACCACAGTAGGCATTGCAGCTGGTTCCCAGAATATCCCCCTGGTGCCCTAGGCCACTGGGACAGTAATAACTTTTGGCTCCTCTGCGGCGAGCACCACAACCCTCAGATATTACATGCCTCCAGCCGCCCACTCCACCCCCTTAATGTGGAGGCTAAAGCAGCAAATGGTTTTGGTTGCTTTGTCCCAGGCAGTTTGCAAATGCAGCAGGAGGTACTGCCTGTTGATTCCCAACAGCTCTTCCACATCTCCTCACAATGGCACCCATGGAGGGGGGCTCCCAGCCAGCTCTGCTGGGCCATGCTGGTCTGGGTAATAGAGATCTTGTCAGTACTTAAAATTCCCTCACCTAGCAATGTCCCCTGTCAGTCAATAATCCTTTTATATGTTTGGAGAGAAAAGAAGCTTGAGGGAGGAATACTTCAGGAGGCTCCAATACCAGTTTCTTGGAGCCACTTGTACGATACATCTCATGCTTTGTTAATCAGTAATCATCAGCCTGTAGACAACGTGAGGCTATATCTAACCTCCATTCTCTCATTCCCATATCCCCATCCTTCAACAGGCTCCCTGGTTGTCCAGACAGCATGTGACATGGCTTGGTACCCTCATGGCCTCTGTTCCTATGGTTGCACCCCATGGCTAGGCAGGCACAGCTTGCTGGGGCTGGGGCATGCCCAGGTCTTGCTGCAGAGCTGGGAGACAGCCAAGGCACATACCTGGGAGGAGCTGAGTCACAGAGTGAGAGACTCCTTGGCTCCGAGGTGCTGCTGAGCAGCACATTAAAGGTTGTGACCTTAGCCACCTATCAAAATGGTCCTTTCACACTCTAAAGGTAACACACCAGTTGGTTTAGCCATCCATCCAACCACAGATCTGTCACAGTGAAAGAAACAGGGAAAAGCTTTCAGTTACTTTGGATGATGAGATTTAAGGAAAATTAATATGCCCTCGTTATCCTCTATTTATGAATCAACTTCACCACGTGTATAAAGCCTCTTTAACAAGATGAGATTCCTCCAAAATAACAAAGGAAGAGAAAGGAATGTAGTTTGAATAAAATTTTTGCACAGAATATTTCACTATCATTAATGCTAGGCCAAAATATCTGATCTGTTTTCACTGTAGCCTGCAGTTCTCATCCTGCTTCTCTTCATGTAAATCATCACAAAATACTGCTGCTATTGTGCATTCACCTTTCCGGCTGCTCTGGGAGATATCACCTTGGGGCCACCAGAGCAGCTCTTGTGTTAGGAGCGCATTACTCTCCAGCTTGCAAAAGGATTTTCCATTATTGTGAGGTACATTTGTGTTATACTTAGAGCGTTTCTGCCCTCAGGTAGTGTCAGACTGGCATCACCCAGAAATGCAGCCATGACACAGCGATGATCTTGTTAAATGCTGAATAAAAGATGTGAAGATGCCAGAGTGCTGCCCGGTAAAAGGCAAAGGAACCCCACCACAGTACGATGCACTGTCAGCAAAACCCTCTCCTTGCTGTACTGCCCACCTCTGTCTGTGGCTCTGACTCTGTGTGCCCTTGAAATCTTTTAGCCACTAAGCGTAAAAAGGCTGTGCTGATTTAGGCTTGGGATGATGTATTTTTTCAATGGTCAAATAAATGTTCCAGGAGCATTTTCTTAGAGCATCTTAAAGAATTTTTAAAAGGTGACTCACAGCATACCTTTTTAGGTTCCCCTTTAGTTTGAATTTTAGAAAGTGCATCCCACATTGCATCTTCTCATCAAACACCCATGAAAAAAAAATGCAATAATAGCCCCAAGAGACTTTGCATGCCTGCATACCTTCTCTTTGAGCAGGTCACCGGGTTTACAGTTTCACAGGTCCCTCAGATCCACAAGGAAGGGAACAAAGAGAACCCTCCTGGGGATGTCTTCTCCAGATTGTTGCTCCTTTCTCAAAACCGAATGCCCAGCTTTATTAATGATCAAAAATCTTCTAAGTCAGCACAGAAGGCTGCTTCTGTCTCACCCATCCACTCCTACAGTCCCACAGGCTCAACCCCCAAAACCCCAGCCACATAATCCAGAGAGAATCATAGAATCATCTGGGCTGGAAGGGACCTCCAAAGGCGATTTAGTCTGACCCCCCTGGAGTCAACAGGGACACCCCCAACTAGACCAGGTTGCCCAGGACCTCCTCCAGCCTCACCTTGAATGTCTCCAGGGAAGGGGCCTCAACCACCTCCCTGGGCAACCTCTTCCAGTGCTCC
>JAOTQQ010000012.1:29059147-29076158 GCA_026546715.1 Gallinago undulata | reverse complement strand
AGCAAAGTGGCAGAATCACCTCTCTGGACCTGCTGGCAACACTTCTTTGGATGCAGCCCAGGATGGGATTGCCCTTCTGGGCTGCAAGTGCCCACTGCCTGCTCATGGCCAGCTTCTCGTCCATCAGCACCCCGAAGTCCCTTTCCTCAGGGCTGCTTTCTAACCCCTCATCACCCAGTCTGAACTGATGGTGAGGATTGTTCCGGCCCAGGTGCACAACCTTGCACTTGCTCCCGTTGAACTTCATGAGGTTTACTTGAGCCCACCTCTCCAGCCTGTCCAGAGAGGCGCGGATACCATGAGCCTCTGGCCAGAAGTAAGATCTTCTGGATCTGTGAAGTGGAAGAAAGAGCGGGGAAGGCGAGTGTGTGAGAGCCCCGGGGAGACCTGGCACTCTGCCGCCGACACACAGGGAGACGCTGCACCTGCCCCGAGGAGCTGCTGGCCCCGGGGAGCAGGGATGCTCAACCTTAGCTGCCAGAAAGCAAAGGGACAGTAAATGCAGGTTTTGCCCTTTGCGAAGCCATCGACAAACACCATCTTTCTGCACGAGAGTAAATCACAGGCAGTTTAAAATTCTACACTGCGAGAGAGGTAAGGGGACTTCCATCCACAGCCTCGCTCAGTGACTTTCTTCCCTCTCTCCCAGCTCGTGGGTTGTATCACAGAAAGCCACTTTCTGTATTATACGCTATTTTTTTTATATTCTTGCTAAGTATTCCCCACTAGCCACCCCAGCTGATAAAACACCGAGCTGAACAGACCAGAGATTTGTCTCACTGTGGCTGCTCTTCAGTTGCCTTCTCACCCATTTCATGTCACTTGCCCAAAAGAGAAGGGTCACCTCTCCTTGGCTCCTGCACTTGGCACATTGTTTGCACCTTGGTAAGTGGGTATTGACCTGACCTGGCGGTGCAGCGGAGCCTTGTCCTCACGTTTTCACAGAGCAGGACAGACAAAATTAGAGCAAAGCCTTGTGAAATCAGGCTGACAGTTCCTGTCAAATCCCAGACACCTCTCGGAAGGCACAGCAGGGTTTCCTGACCCTCAGAGCCTCGTGGTACTAAACTAAATGACAATGGTATTAAACTAAAGATTTTAGGATTACTTCTATTTAGTTCCTTTTTCACCGTTTTTCTGCTACTGTACCCATGGACTCCATTTGGTGATGAATTCCCAGCACAAGTTTAGCGATTGTTTTCTCTAGTTTTAAGAGTGCTCTCAGTTGACCAACCACAAGGCCAAGAGCACCTTTTGGGGAGAGGTGTCCTCGCCCTGTGTGCTGAGACACAGGGACCTGTTTCTCTGCACTCATGCACGGAGAATGACATCTCCCGGCAGACTATCACACTGACTGCAGTCTTACTTCATCTGCAGCCCTGGGGAAAACATTTTAAAAAAAAAAAAAAAAAAATCCCTGCGACATCCAGATGGTGCATCGAGAGGCTGGAGTGAAGAGAAGCTCCCGAGCTCCCTGCCTGCACAGAGGAAGCAGCCAGAGCCTCTCTCCAACAAGCTACACAAAAGAGCCTCTGTCTCTGCTGATGAGAGGTCCCTTTGAAGCTTGGGAATCCTGACTGGCAGCGTTTCATAGCTGGCCATCTTTAGGTTTGGAGCAAGGGAGACAGGGAAAGAAGAAAAAGATGGGAAAAGAGAGGGCAGGGAAGAAAAATGGTCGGATCAGCTCAGAACAGGTCTGGCTAAGAACCCAGGAAAGCAACATACACTTTGCATTACCACACCTATGCCATTTTTGCTTTAAAGCATTCTTATCAACATGGAAATTTCCAGTTTATTTTTGACCTGGGAGTGGGCAATTGCTCTCAACTAAGGAGTTGTGTTCACCAGTTCACTATTAAGAAACACAAAACATTCTCAAATTAAAGGTACATCACAAATCATAAGAAGCCTAAACCAAGAGCATAGAGTTTAATTTTTTTAAAAGCATGAATTGGTAGTTTCTCTATCAAATCATGGGGAATTCTCTACATAAACAAATTCCAGTTAGTGGCATCTGGTAACTGGAATTTACCTAGTTAAACTAGTTATATTTGATTATGAATATTTCCACGTTTAGAAAATTCTAATTCACTTAGGTCCCTATTGTGGTGTGGTTACAAAATATTTTTACCCCTCTCTGTCTTGCTTTCTCCACTCACAAAAGGTACAACTTCCTTGTTGAAATCTGTAAAAAGGTTGTAGCTGATTCTTGTACAGCAGCAAGCATTTGCTCTTTAAAGATGGAAAACATTTCAGAAGTTAAACTTTTAATGTTAACAAATCTGTTCCCTTAAGATATTTTTCTACACCGATGTCAACTTCATGTTTCCCTACTGTAGAAAACAGAAAAACTTCATTCACCTTTCTGATCAACTGTTCTTCTGGGGTTTTTTTGTTATTCTACGTTATTCAATTGAATGCCATTTACTGTGGCTGCAGTCGCAGAAAATGGTTTACAAAATAAATTAAGCTTTCCCTCTCGGGCCTTTGAATACAAAAAAAAAAAAAAAAATCAACAATTCATTTCTTTGGGACATTTATTATTTATTCTTTTATTTTTTGTTCCTCTCTTCAAAATATATAAATTTAATCTTATGAGCAAAGAATCCTAATATTAAATATTTCAGAAGGAAGGCAAGTGCTAAGCATAGGACTTTTTTGATTGGCTATAAAAGAACTCTAGAAATTACTCTCCACACCTAAAAAAAGGATGGGCTGTGATTCACCAGGGCCAAAGCAAGAATAGTAGAGAAAGACGTAGACCTCAAGAATTTGTGAGTCTGCCACAAGTTTTAAAACGTTATTCCTTGATGTTTTGAAAGTGTCAGACTTTCACTTTCTTCCAAGGATGCTTCCCAATGCTTTCAACACTTGCACTTTTACCATAATCTCATAGGACTTCAAAACTTTCTTTATTACTTTACTGTAACTGCTCATCTTATGAAAAAAAAAAAAAAAGATATTTCAACATTTTCCTACAATTCAAGACAAGATCATGAAAGAAAATCCCCTGATGATTAATTTAATGGGTGAGATAGGGATTTTTACTTTAAACACCTAAGTAGGTAATAATGAATGTTGATGTTTTTCTTTAAGGTCTAAAATCTGTCCTCAAAGAGGCAGGAGTAGCTGGGTGAAATTCTGCATTGTGGGAGAGAAGCAGGAGACTGAATTACTTCCCCTTCCTTAGCCTCAGAAAAAATAAAATAAAATAAAATAAAATAAAATATTTAAAGCCTATGAATATAATTTATCTGTGACTTGCCTACAACTATTGTGCTCACTGGTTTCACTTAATCTGTGCTGGCGGAGCATACCAGCCTGGCAGAAGTGCTGCTGCATTACAGGGTATGCAGTTAAACTGGGGCAGCCCCACATCTACCGAATCCTCAGCTGGCCCTGATGAGCCAGGGGAAAAGCCCTCCCCGGCAGAGGGAAGCATAGGCAGGCTGCCCTCCACTGCACACCTGGAAGCCTGCATTCTCCTCCCCCCCAGAAAAAAACCAACAACCCAGCAAGTGTCCCGACCCCCTCTACCCAGTTCAGGAGACCCCCTGTTCCGCTCCCGGGGATGTCCCCCTGGGAACAGCAGCTCTTTGCTCTGGAAGGAGCAGTCACAGAGCCCCAAGCAGAGCCACTCTGTGACTGCACTTCAGATTTGCTGATACAAATGTAACTACTTGGTTTTTTGACCATTTTAATGGTCAGAGCAGTGAAAAGGCAAAAATTCAGCAGCCATTGAAAAGACTCACCAGGGTTCAAACACAGCCACCTCTGCCACCATTCACGTGATGGGGAGCAGAGAGCCATGACCGAAATCCAGCTCATCAGCACCCAAGGCAAATATTTGCCTATCTCCTCAGGTAGATGCCACTCCATGTCCCAGCTGGCGCCATCTGGGCTGCTGGCTGTTAGCAGGCATCATATGTTATGACCAGGCATCATAAAACCTCAGAAGCAGCAGCTACCTCATCCGCAAACAGGTACTCATTAACGTCCACCTTGTTGGGTCTGACACAGCCTACCACCTCCTGTATTCTTTCTGAAATAAGTAGAACACAGGCACCGAGAGCTTTAGTTATAATTAGCATTACTGCTAATTGCCAGGAATGTTAGGGCAATTGCCACCAGCTGATTGTTCCCTGCCTGGGAACCTCTGCCGGGAGCACAAGGAGGTGAATCATCCCCCTCTTCCTCTGGGGCTTTGCTCTTCTTTCTTCTTTCTCCTGAGTATTTGAAGTCCACACCATTATCACAAGGTATGGCTTTCCTCTTTTTTTTTTTTCTTTTTTTTTTTTCTCCTCCCTCCCCCCCCCTTTTTTTTAAAGGAGTGTTTTCTTTCTTGTGTGGGGTTTTGTAGCATCCTGGCCAGGCTCTGTTACTCTGAATGGTCAGACAGGAATTTCACCAGGACAGTTACAATTCCCAGCTTTCTCATGAAATTTTGGGAGGTAAAGATCTACTCGTTTCAGCCAAATAGTCCACGACCTTTCTCTCGCCACTTAACACTGTCATAAAATAGATTTTTCTTTGTCTCTACTATCCTATATCTCAGAATACAACCTAGGTATAGCTCTGCTCCCACTTTGAATAGGAGGAATTACTAACCCTGTTTTGAGATGGGATGCTCGGTACAGGAAAGCCAAGTGACATAGCCCAGGTTGCTGAGCAGGGGGGACACACAGAGTAGTGAAACCCACATCTGCTGCCCCCAGGAGCCTTCCCGTGCGGTGTGGCAGAGCTACAACAGGGTCCCAGGCCCGACGGGCTGCGCTAGGATCTTCCACAGAATAAATAAATACCATTTCCCACTAACGCTCCAGGCATTTCCTGCTGTTAAGCTGTTCATTGGTTAACACAGCAATGTCTGGAGATAAGTTTTAAAATATTTGGCACCTAGAGCCACAATTAGGCTCAAAAAAAAGCTGTTGCCCAGATTGTCAGTGGCAAATAACACTTGCAGCTTGCACTCTCTTGGCACCAACTGCTTGCCCAAGTGCCTAGATATGAGTTACACCCCCAGCAGATGTCACCTAAGTTAAAGAATGTTGTTCTCTACCGTAAGTTCACATTATTTACAGCATGTTGAATTAGTATCTGTGGTAAACAGCTCTGCATTTGACTGAAAGAAGCAGCTTTTTTTCCTCTGAAACTGAGCAACAGCTGACTTCTCTGGCCCTCCCTCTTTTTCGTCCAGGCACCTAATTGTCTTGGGAAAAATGACCTGTTTATCAAGTTAAACAAAACAACTGCTCTCCAGAACAGACCAATAAAGCAGGATTTATATGAGGACCTACAGGTTTATTGGCTATTGGTTTAAGCTGTCCTATTTTAGGAGAGTATCATTTTTATTAGGCTTTCCCCCTCTGTTGAAAAGACTATTAATTACATTGTCATAAATAAGGAACTACGTTGTTTAACATGGCCATTAAAAAGGAGGTTTATACATCACATGGTCACAAGGGTTCATGTAGGTCTTTAGCAATTAATAGAAATGAACGTAGAGCAGCAGTTGACAACATGCTCGTTTGGCCTTCTTGCCATACTTTTCCCCCCCACTTTGAGATTGTTTTATGTAACCTCTCCAAAACCTGACCTCCATTGCCCTCTGCTGGCTCCATCGTTTGCTCGTTGCACAGCAGAACTGTACACAAACTGGGTCCTTGGCTGGAGAAGTTATGGGGCACCCTAAGGAAGCTGCTGGAGGTGGGAGCTATCTTAGGGGCTGTGGTCTGGCTTTGCTGTCTACTGCATCCGTCTGAATGAGATTAATGCACAATTACCTGTACATTGCAGCAAGCACATTGCTACAGAGGGCAAAGATATCTTAAGAACAATCAGAGCAAATAAACCTACAAGAAAAAAAGTGTTTTTAAAAAACTCGTCTTAGTTTAAACCTGTATATTAGAGGCTGCTCTGATAATCTAGCAGAAAGGCAGTCATTGTAATTTACCAATACATCCTGAAAGCCTTTTTAATGCCTGCATTTAAAACAATTTTATTTTAGGATCATTGTAAAAAAAGTCAATTTTTGCAGTATTGTAACACACCTATTGGTGTTTCAGAGGGACTACAGGAGGTGTTTCAAAGGACAGGAGCCACAGCAGGACGATAGCCAGCCCTAGGTCACCGACACGTGCGTTGCCTCATGTCAACAGTGAGTGGCATTTGTTGTTAATACAGTGATGTATGTGAAATGTGGCTGTGAGCGCAATCCAGCCTCTCCCAGATGCCTTTCCCTGAAGCCAGGGAATTGGAGAACCAGTTATTTGGTTGGCAGGGGCAGCTGAGGGGCCGGGGCTGAAGCAGTGAAGCAGAGCTCTTCTCTTTGCCTTGGCAGCACAGAGCACCCATCACAGGGTAAGAGCACTGGAAGAGTAGGGACGTTTGCTCTGTGGGTGCCTTTATTATACCTAATTCTTGAGTGCAATGTTGCTGTGCCTCCTTTCCCGAGCAGCTAATTCACTAAAACACTGAGAAAAGCTCTCCCTTCATCCGCTCTCCATGTGCTTAGCAGGTGCTGATCACACATGCTGTAGGAAGCTGGCTTTGAAAGAGTGATGAAAATCCCTTTTCTCACAGAGATAATGTAGCTCATGACTCTCTGGCTCTTTTATTTTTTCAGCCGTATCCTTTTCCTTGAAAATATTTCTGAGAAGATGTTTTTTTCCAAATGTAAGATGGCATATTTGGCAGAGCACCGTGCAGGCATCTTTTCACCAAGTAGGAAGATTCTTTCACAGAAGTCAAACCCTACAGGCACTTTATGTAGGAAAAAGATTTAAAACGAGGAGAACAGAGCATTCAGGACACCTTGAGTCTAACAATTAGATCCAAATAAAATCACAGTGTAGTGGACATAGCAAACTGTTGAGTGGAGCTGTCTTTGAGTAAGAAAGAATTACCTTAAAAAAAAAAAAAGATTATATGAAAAAGAGACAGAAAAGAAATGAGTCATGGTCTTGGAATGGAGAAGTGGGTATTTTTCTTGTTCTGCCTGAGTTCCCCTTCGAAATCTGCAATGATAATGCCCTGTGGTTTTCTTTGAAAGGGTTTTAGGACACACAGGGACTGCATCCATTTTCCCACAGTTCACCAGTGGACTTTACCTATGCTGCCTATAACTTTCCAGTCAGTTACTGGAAACTCTCAAGACTCTGCTGGGTCAGCTAGGTAGGACAAGATTTTCACACGAGATCTCTGAGTTCTTTGTGCACAAGAAAGTAAGAAAAGTCCCCTCTGTTTAGCTGTCCTAGGGCCATTTAACCGTAAATACACCATTTCTTTTACAGGAAAGAGAAGGGAGGAGATTGTTATTCTATTAAATTTGACGTTCAATAACAAGTTTATACAGCTCCCTAGTTCCTATCCCTTATTCACCATCGTTGAGGCTTAGACCATTCTCAACCCATTGATAGATAATATAGCATAAGAAGAAAGCCAGGCTTTTCCTTGGAGCAGAAGATGAGACCTGACTGACAGCCTACAGAGAAGAAGCTCAGCCTGCAAGGACCTTCCAGGCTTCCTCAAGTGCAACACAGCTCTAGCCAATGTGCTTACACATTCAAGGAACAGAAGTTTAAACCTTACTTAATTCATCTGCTTGCCTCTGGTCTAACTTGGCTGTTAAATCCAGACATCTTGAAGGAGAAAACAGCTGCGCTAAGTCCTGTGAGCTGCACGTACCTAGAAATGTGATGTATTCTTTGCTCAACAGACGCCGTATGGTGACTCCCAGATTTATATGTCTGAGTGGGGGTGAGTCAGAAGTGAAGAGAGAACAGTGTGGGCAGAGGAAGTCTCCCCAAACTGAGATAACACTGAAAGTGGCTACAGTCAAATTCCTCAGTATCACAATGGTTTCCCACCTGTGACTCATCTGGCTGTCTTGCCATGATTGTGTATCTGCTTTACATAGTCCCAGTTTCCCGTCACACACCTCCTGGGCTTGAAAACAAACATACAGCCTGACCTAATGCTTCACACCCAGTACAAATTAACCTTAAGAAATGATATCACTAAAATGATGTACTCCTGGAGATTGTTATGAAAGTCATATCTCAGACAGCTAAGCAGCTGTCCAGTTATCTGGCATTTTGTTTTTACATAGTTAGGATTTTGGATACTGATTGGAGTTAAATGCCAAAATGAAGTAAGATGCATTGTGAATTTAAAGAGAAAAAATCAAAGCAGCTTGAAGAGTTAAAGTATTTGTACTCCCAGGACACAAGACGGAGACACCATAAATCCTTCCCTGTCATTAGAGCCGAACATTAGAGTATCTGTCCTGTTCAAGGAAACCCACAGAAATGGGAAATGTCATTTATGAATAATTATCCCCCTTTCTGGGCTCCTACTCACTTCACTAAGCCATCTGTAAAAATGGCCCCACCTCCATCAAAGCAAAGGGAAAATAAAATTTATTTTTGACAAGATGACAAAATGTCAGAAGGGGTTCTCAGCAGGGTCCTAGGAAATTGATTAAAAAGAAGACAGGCTTCTTTTAAAAATGTTATGAAATCAGATTTTCTAATGGTATCCCATGGCTTTCTTGTATTCTCCATTAGTCTGGAATGGAAAATGTTCAAAGGATCTTGCCATGAAAATACTTCCTATAGAATAATGAAAATCTCTGCTTCCATTTTGAAAGCAACATGAGCCTGCTATACATTAAAACAACAGACAACAAATGAAGTTACCATGCAAGTTCTGGGAAATGGAAATGTAAACTCATACTCCTCTTTCCCTTGTCCCTTTTGATGTCATACATGCATTCATCAAAGAAATGCAAAAACAATTTGAGTGGAGGATAATGACTGGGAGGAAAAGTTACAGAAAGTCCTGGCTTCTCTTTTAACAAACACCAAATCAACAACACATCGTTAGCTCAGAAGAGACCCCATCCAAAATCAGTGAAATCAGTGGGAAAGCTCCCAGTTGGCTTCAGCAGGCTCTGAATCAACAAAAGTACAATTACAGATGCTTAAATTTTTCTTCAGTGAAATGACTTTTTTAATGAAAAATTGCTTTTTAACAACAGTGAAATTCTCTTGGGACCATTTGTTTTCATTTATGTATGTTTCTCTCTTTGGTGGAGCAGGCTGGAAATAAATAAATAAAGTGTTTTTCATCTCACCCAGCCCCCAAACTTTTCATTTCTTTCTCTTTCACGGGAAACAGCATGAAGCAGGGAAGGGTTCAAGAATGCAACACAGTGGTCAGACCAGAGAGCTGGCCCACCTGGAAGGCTGGATGCCTGCAAGAAACAGGGGACAAATGACGCCAGGGGCGGGCAGCTTGGCCAATTCTCTTACTTTCTTGGTTGTCCCAGCAAGTAACTTCTTTCCACTTTGTCTTTTTTGATGTGGCACAAAAATTGATTAAAGAAATACAGAAATGGTACTGCATGGAGTCTAAGAAAAAACTTTCAGAAAGCTTTAAAATATGTTGATGGAACTGCTAGATTTCAAACAAATATTACAGTGGAGCAGAAGCAGAAAACATCAGCTGTTTCTTGCTCAGCTGTGGGTTACTTGGGGACCGCACATGGTCACCCATGACAGCCTGTAGAGTTCTTCTTCATGATTCTTGACTTGTCTGTCCATTTAGCTTTCTGAAAAACATTAAAATACTCACAGCAAGTCTCCATCTTCTGCCATAATACCTGGAAGATCACTTTGTTGAACTTCTGTGTAATTTTCTCCTTCAATGGAAGTCACTATGCACATAGAATCATAGGATCATTTAGACTGGAAAAAAAAAAAAAATTATGATCAAGTCCAATCATTAACCTACCACTGCCAATTCCACCGATAAACCATATCCCTCAGCACCATTTCTACCCCTCTTTTAAATACCTCCAAGGATGGTGAGTCAACCATTTCCCTGGGCAGCATGTTCCAATGTTTCATAACACTTTTGGTGAAGAATATTTTTTTAATATCCAAACTGAACCTCCCCTGGTGCACCTTGAGGCTGTTTCCTCTTGTTCTATCACTTGGTTTTGGGGAGAAGAGACTGACCCCCACCTCTCTATACCTTCCTTGTTGGTAGTTGTAGAGCAATAAGGTCTCCCCTCAGCCTCTTCTCCAGACTAAACAACCCCAGTTCCCTCAGCCTCTTCTCATAAGACTTGAGCTCCATACCCTTCACCAGCTTTGTCATCCTTTTCTGGACATGCAGCAGCACCTCAATGTCTTTCTTGTAGTGAGGGGCCCAAAACTGAACACAGTATTTGAGGTGGGGTCTCACCAGTACTGAGTACATGACGATCACTTCCCTAGTTCTGCTGGCCACACTATTTCTGATACAAGCCAGGGTGCTATTGGCCTTCTTGGCCACGTGGGCACACTGCTGGCTCATATTCAGATGGCTGTCAACTACCATAGTTGTATACTTTTCTGTTGCTTGCATTACTGTCTCAAAGCCTCAGCTAAAACACAAGTGACTTTACACAAGATGTTTCAAACATACAGATCTCTTCCCGGTCTCTGCCAGCCACTAAAAGTTTACAAATGTGTAAGTTAAAACACAAATAAGCCATCTAAAAAAATGCGTTAATGACATCATTTTCCCCTTCTTTCTTTTTGACTCTCATCAAGTGTTGCACATATTTCACACTATCCTGCCATTCCCTCAAGAACAGTCTCCAGCCTGGTGTTTAGCATTACTAAAATCTGGAATAACATCTCTCTTTCCTTTTTTTTTTTTTTTCCCCTATTCCAAATGTGTTTTAATTAGCAAAATCTTTGAGCCTTGAGAAGAGATTTATTACATGTCAGCGTGAAATTGATGTTACTTGAGTCTATGACACTTTCTCTGTTACTTCATAGCTATAATTTACTGTATTCAAGCATCCTATTTGTTTTGCTGACTACTGATGCATATTGGCTAAACACATTTGTTGAGATCTCTGCTCAGTAACAGAGCTCCTGAAGATATCTGAGAGCTGGGAAGCTCTGGTGGTCTGCAGCATCTGAAGGCATTACATCCTAGAAACCAAGAGAGGCAGAAGAGGCAGATTCTCTGCTTTCTTATCCCACTCAAGATGTTGCTCGTCTCATTTGCAGTGTTTGTAAATCCACTTAGCACGGTAGGTCTTGCTGCAAGAACTAAGAGCATGAGTTAAAACCTTTCACCATCGTCAACCATGTTAGAAATGGCTACCAGGTTATTCAGGTTGGAAGGTCAGAAGTGAGTGCAGTTAATGCCAGCTGAGCCACCCCCTTATGAGCCATGGCTTGCATAGACCAGTCTATTCCAACTGCACTAGCCCAGAGGATTATGTAGATGCAAGTTGTAGGATGAAGCTCAAGTAACTGTTAGACACAAAACAAAACTTACCCTGATTTGTGTCTTTCTATCAAGTATTATTATACGCCGTCCACAAGTTACACATTTGCATTCACTCTTTTAATTATGAATTGTCAGGACAATTACTCAGCTAAATCCTGTCTGTTGCATTAGTCATGCCTTCCATCTCTCCCCCCTTCAGTCTTTCTCCTCGTATGCACTCCTTCTCTAACAATCCTTTCTTTCATGGGGGGCGAAATAACACTGCATCCTAACTAAGATGGATTTACTGGCTGGCACAAGGTCTCTGTCACTTCTCAAGGCAAGCATCTGAGCTTCAGGCACAGAGATCTTGAGCCTGAATGGCTCTTATGGGTAACCTAGAATTTTCCACATTTATCCAGCACTGTAACATGTTTCATGAATACTGCCACGTGGCTTGAAAAAGATACAAAATGCATTATACTTTCTGTGTGTACAGAATTATGTGAAGAGATATGTTTGTTTTCCATATGCAGGATCTCTATGAACTCTGTTTCTCTCTAAATGCATTCAGAGGTCCATGACCACATCTGAAAATGTTTTGTGTCATCCCTTCATGTTTCCTATAAAAATCTAGTATGCTACCATAAATGTCAAGAATGAGGCCAGATAGTTTCAATTACTTGTTTCAAGAAGATGTCTTTTCAATCACAACTTCTTACTTAAAGGGCAGCTGCTTGGGTCACATTACACGTCAAGAGCCAGACTTCATGATTATTGAAATTTTCTGTATGTGTAAGTCTCAGAAGGCAAGGAAAAGCAGACTGCCTACATAAAAGAGCATTTCATAGTGAGAATTTCTTCAGGCGTATAGGCTACCACTGAAAGGACGGAAATCCTGAGAGGAATATGCCTGTACTGGATAGTTTAGTTTCATTTGATGTGCATCCCTGTGGCCAGAGATGCACAAAATCATGCCAATGTTCCCAGAAAAGAGAGATGAGTATTAATAGATGTGATTTCATCATGGCCAAAGGCAGCACCTTCTAAAGTCAGTGGAAAGGCTCTCAAGGACAATGAAAAATTTGGATGCAGTGGTTGTTTTCTGTGATTTAGCCAAGAACTTAAAGAAAATGTAAGTAAGAGGCCTTGCAGATGGCCACGTACAAAATACTAACACTTTTTTTGTTACTCTATCAGCTTCTTCCCTAGGTTTCAATTTAAAAACCTCATTCTTGGAGTCAGATGGGTCTGGAAGGCACGCATCCCAATGGAAACCTGAGAGAGCAGTGTTGTAGGGCTAGGAAATCTTGCTGTGGTACACCATGGAAACCAAATCTGCCAGGCAGGTATGGATGTGCATCACTTAACCCGTGGTTGTTGATTGATTTGAGTACCTCCTGTAAAACTGAGATAATTCAGTTCAGCTGCAAAGCTGGCTGGTGAGGTGGTTACAAAGAGAAGAAGGCGGCTCCTTTTCCTATCTACAGCCTGTAACACAACTGAGAGAGTCCACAAATAAAGCCCTTTCTCCTTGCTCAAAAGAATCAACTCTGTAGTCCCACTATGGACTTTACATTAGCTGAACAATTCCATGAGCAGAACTCCTCATTGTCTATTTCCAAAATCTCTTTCTCACCCTGTCTTAACATAAGGGCTCCCTGTGACGCTGAAATCTGTCCCACAGGAGCGGGTACAGACCTACTTACCTACTACTTAAATTTGCTCTCTCTTGCACTCAATGACCTAAATGAACACCAGCACCAGGGATCCCCTCCAGCTGTGAAAGGATGTGGGAGAATTGCTGGTAACTGGTGGCTTTAACTAATCAATTGAAACTTTAAAGTCTTTTATTAAAAATGAAAATGGTCCTTCCTTTTTTTTTTTTTTTAATATGAAATTAAAAAAAAACTATCAAAAATGTTGCTTTTGTATCACAATACTGCCAAAGTTCTGAAAAGGAAGCCCTGTCTAGACATTTTTAGCCATATCTATACTTTATTCATCTCTGAAAAAAGATTTAGGTCCTGTTGTGGTAAACGTAGTTTGGTTGATACAGGTAGCAGTTTATAACTTCTCTTGCACATCTTGTTCTCTGAACCAAAGAAGAATGAAGCAAAGGTAGTTATTAAAAGCTTCAAACAAGTTCATTTTTTGTGGTAGGAAGTGTATTTCTAGCTGGGGAGAGGCACAACTGACTGCACATGGAACTGCCAGGTAACACCATTTCTCAGAGGTTTCTTAAAAATACTTTCCTAGTAAATCCCTATCTCACTAATGCAAGAGATTGCATTTCTCTTTGTCTTCTAATACTGTGCTTCACATACACTGCCTTCTAGAAGCTCATCTTTTTATACAGTTTATATGGGGAAATTTTTTTCCACAGCCGTTTCCCATGAAAAGGCAAAGCAATAATTCAGGATAAAGTTTTCACATTATGAGGAACAAATTAAAATAGTTAAACATTTTACATTAAAAACTACTATTATTGCTCATCTGTTACAATAACAATAACAGAAAAAAACATTAATAATTAAAATGTTACTGCTGATTTTTAAAGTTTTCCAGGAGTCATGTCTTTGCCCAACATGAAACTGTACTACAATAAAATGTGCTATAAAAACTCACATGGACCTTACATCTCTGTGTCAGAACTGTTCAGTAAATGCTCTGATGGACATAATACTACGAGTATGAAGTAATTATAACTAGAACTGGTAGACAGTTTCATCATAACAGACATATTATCAATGAAATAGAATACATTTCCCAAGGGCAAAAAAATACCAAAATATGGTGATACCATAATACAGATATGGGGATTTCAAAAATAATTTATGACAATGATAGTTCAAAAGCAGTGGGAAGTGTAGCTCTTGAGACTCATTATAACTACACCAACAAGCATTGCCTTAAAATCACAGAAACTATAGCTCAGGCAAACATGGGGGAAATCATTCAAGCCAATATTACACAACAGAAATATGCCCAAAGAAATCAATAAGAATGACTATTATTTTTGTTTAGTGGTTAAAATGTGACACAAAAATTGACAGATCTAATTAATACTTTGCAAAACAAAATATCTGTCCAGAGATCAAGATGTATTTTCCAGGTGTCAGACATCAGAAGCATACAGACTAAATGGTAAATCTGATAAAATATCATTAAATAAATTATGCAAGTGGATAAAATAAGGAGTTACAAGAAAGCTACATAACTTTTTTTCTTTCGGTTTCATTTTGTTTGGTTTTTTATTCACAGAAGTCATTCATATACTGTTCTTCATTTTTAAGGTAGAAAAGATGAAGCATTACCAAGTTGTTCAAGCATTATTAAGCTATTCATAGACAAGATGCAGGAATAACTTAATTTTGAAAGACACTTTCTCAATTACTTCTTCATTGATATAAATTATCTTTAAGTAATAGTGATCATCATAGGAGTGGCAATAATCATGGAAGAAGTCCACGTCTCTGTCCACAGCCACAAAAGGTGGTCTTTGATTTTTTGATCTCATATAGTGTTACATTCTCAATCCTAAAGGTTGAGAATAAAGGAAAATACTCTCCTCCTAGCCCTGCCCATAGATAAAGGAACAGACCTGCAAGTACTATATATACTTCATCAATCACCAACTTAAGGCATCCTCCACATCACAGTTGACTTCACTGGGGCAGGATGAAACTCATAGTGAAAGAAACAGGGCATGGAACACCAACCTTGTGCTGTGTTTTGGTCTTGTGGTACTACAGGCACTTGTGAGTTAAGGGTGTTGCCCACAAAATAATGTGGCAGCTGGGAGAGCATAAAAAAAGCTTTGAGCCTTTTTGCACTCCAGACTTGCCTTTTTTTGGTGCATTTTGGATAGACCCAGACTTTGGAGTCACTTAGGAAACAGGAAATAGATTTCTCTTAAAAGAATTGAAAACAACGTTTATTTCTCCATTTTGAAACGTGTTCTTTGGAAGCAATTGAAATAGGATGAACTGCTGGCCAAGAAGGAGTTTTATGAAGGCGAGAGGAAGATAAATAGACAAGAAATTACTGGGTCTTAGAACATCATCCTGTTACTCAAAAGCCATCTCCACACTGTAGCTAATTTGAGCCTCATAATGCCCCTCTGAAATGTGCTCAGGCAATAGCTGTTTTTTCTTGTTCCTGTCATGATACATCTTTTGCCTGTGCTTGCTTTTTAGTTAGGCAAGCATTGTCATTGTAAAAGACCTCCCTTCAGTTAGAGCCCAGGGTCAGCTTTCTGTCCACGAGGATAGGTTAGTTTTGGCAGTTAGTTCCTCCAGAGGTTCCTCTACCATACTCTCCAACTGAAACATATGGGGTAGATTTCCCCACACATAACTTTACTACAGATACCTGCACTGCAAATCTGAGCTAGTCAAAATATCTTCCATGGAAGTGCCTTATGATCTGTGGAACCACATAATTTAGAGATATCCACCAGTTTTAGGCTTCTGCATTAGAATGGGACGAGTCATAGTGCAGGTGTCTGTGTCGGCCTGAGGGAAACACCATTATGCTCATATTAGAACTGGGTCTTTCATCTCTACTCGAATACAAAAGCATGGTAAATTGTGTTATGGCATCCATATAGCACTCTCATGCGTTTTATGGCTATTGGCAAGCTAATCTAGAATTAAACCAGTATGCAAGAGAAGGGTAAAGTATTCGTAAGCCGCTGGCATTCTTCCAAGCAGTTCAATTCCCACCGATGAGATGCTGTGCCAGGTACCTCTGCGGTAAAGCTGAGGACCTAGTTCAGCATTCAGTCTAGTTCATGCTCTTATGACAAACAACAGACATTCCTTTCAGCAAGTTTCCACTGTTCTTTGCTATGTCATTTGTGTTGGATTTTCCTGCCATAATTAAATAGCATAATTAAATATTTTCTTTCTTTTTTTATTAATTTATTTGAATTTGTCTTTCCTGCAATATGGGTAAATTAAGTCAGCCATTGGCAGATGTTCTTTTTCATTCCAGTCTCACCATGAAATCTTACAAGTACTGGTGAAAACTAGGTAATTTTCCTCCTGTTTTTACTCCTCAAGCAATGTCACAAAGCACTGTGTAATTTATATGTACTTCCCAAATTAAAAGCTATAAACAATTTTCTTAGTTTATATGTAAAAATGTCCCCTCACGTCCTTCCAGTGGTCCACCTTGGAAACTCAACTTTTACTGAAAGTTATTCTCCCTTCTCCCTTACTTGAGTTCTTCCCTTAAAAAAATAAAAAAGTTAAAAAATCAGTTCTGCTGTTTTACAGAATGGCAGTAAAGCTTTTTGGCCAGCATTAAAATTATGCTTATATATTATCCTGAACAACAAAGGTTAAAATAAGGATATATTTTTTTAATTTTTTTTTCCTTTCCATCCCTTAGGAAAACCATGAGAACAAATAAAATTTCAAACTTTTTTTTTCTTACTATAAAAACTATTAGAAAACTTTCTGGATAAAATTATATACTGTCAAAAGAGGAGGTTATGTTTCAGAAGACATACCGTCACATTTCCAAAAGAAAAAGACCACTGGAGGTGACAGCACAGTGCCATTAACATAAAGTAGGTTGGAGATGCACAAGAAGCTAGGAGTGGACACAGCCAGAACAGCTGACCCCAAGTGACCATAGGGATATTCCACACCATCATCACACACAGCAATAAACCTAGGAGAGACATTGGTGGAGGGGCTGCTGCTCGGGGACTGTTGGGGCATCAGTC
>JAOTQQ010000012.1:29038120-29059047 GCA_026546715.1 Gallinago undulata | reverse complement strand
GATAACAAAGAACTGCCAGATTATACCTGTCTACTGAGACACCTCACTAATTCAAACAAAAGATCATTCTTTATTCTGAAAAAAAGCATTTACAGGAATGTGCCACAGCTGAAATCCATCACGAAAGCCTTGGCAATGATTGTCAGCAGAATATGAGTTAAACAGGTGTCTGGTGATGACGAGGGCACGTAATAGACTCATTAAGGTTAGCTTCAGTATCAGTAACACAGATTTGAGTGTTTCAAATATCTAGATCTTTGGGACCAAGATCTGTTAAGTTTGTTGGGGTTTTTTCTGAGATCTAACATCATCTATTTTGGTGTACACGCATAATGAGATCTTCCAAAGATATCTACAGAGACTAACATCAGCTGGTGGGAGCCAATCTCTTAAGGTCTCTTAATCTGGTGCCTCCCGTCCAGGTCCCACCTGGCTTCTCCAGATGGTGATTTAGCCCATATGCTTGTACCCTTTAAGTGCGGCCATCCAGCCAGTTCCTTATCCACCAAGTGTTCCCTCCATCAAATCCATGTCTCTCCAAGATATAGACAAGGATGTTGTGCAGGACAGTGCTTTGTGCTGTTGTGCAGTCAAATGCTTTGCACAAGTCCAGGTGGATGATGTCAGTTGCAGTTTCTTTATCCACCAATGGTGCAACACCGTTGTAGAAGGTCACCAAATTTGTCAGGTATAATTTGCCCTTAATGAAGCCATGTTGGCTGCCACCCATCACCTCTTTATTTTCCATGTGCCTTAGCAGAGTTTCCAGGAATATCTGCTCCATGATCTTGCCAGGCACAGATGTGAGACTGACTGGCCTGTAGTTCCCTGGATCTTCCTTTTTTCCCTTTTTAAAAATGGGAGTTATGTTTCCACTTTTCCAGTTTTCTTGTAATGAGAAACTGAAAATACCTTCTTTGTTCTGTCCAGAAGAAAGAAGACCAAACTGAGATGTGATTTCCCTGCAGAAATACTAACGAGAGAATCATTTGGGGCAATGCTGGCGAAAGAACACTTGATCACAAGTTGCCAAGTGTAAGTTTAGGCTAGTTAAATTAGTTTCTCTCAAAGGAGCGAGTTTCAAAGGCAGGCTTGAGAAAGAAGAACGGGCAAAATTCCTAAGTAACTTTAATGCATATATAACCAGGATATTATGGTGTGGCTGCCTCCAGGAGCGGAGGACAGCACTTGATGACTCAGTCCTATGTTTCTGTCTGTCTCCTATTAATCCTTGGCTTTAAAAAAAGCAACAACAAGAAAAATACTGTAGCTAGAAGCTAATCTGAAGCTAAAGATGTTTCTGTATCAGTTATGTGGGCTATAAATGTAACAACAAAATAGCTACGTTTGGTTATGTTTGGCTAGGCTAAAAATATATTTCCACACTAAAAGCGAACTGTTACTCGGTGGAAGCCAGACAGACTGCGACATGTCACAGTCTTTAATGGGCACCGAGATAAAGAAAAGCAACACCTGGCATATCCGTCAACATTTCAAGGTACTCCCATCTTTTACATGTTTGCTGTCTTCATCTCTTCCCCTCAAAGTCAAATTATTTTCAGTTAGGTAATGCTAACTTCATCTTGTAGCAACAAGAGGTCATAGCAATCCCAAACTGGTTTGTTTGTGGTTATTTTTGTTTTAACTTCTGATTCAAGTTTTCTGAATATATTAAATATTCACACGTATTATGGAGGGTAATATATGTGCACGCATCTTTCTCTTTCAGGAATATGGAAGCCTGGTGTTACTTATCTTTTTCAGACTGAAAGAAAAGTGCTCTACGTGCCAACAACAGGTTGCAGATGAAGGGATGACAGCCCCGTGGGTCCAGCCCAGCAGATGAGCTCAGACTTAGGGTAATGGCTGAGCACCACCAAAGGGGTTGGTGCAGGGACCTCAGGCTGCAGCTCTACAAGGTGCTCAGGGGAGCAGATCTACGTTGCAACGGCCAAAGCTGCAAAGCTGCAAGAACCCCTTCTGTTGGTAAAGCATCCTGGTCTGCTCCGTCGGTGAGGAATGAGCAGCTGGCTGTGGGGGAAAAACACCCCTGCGCCAGAGCAGGTCTGCATCAGAAGAGAAGCTTGTCTGGCTTCTTTAGGAGAAGCCTTCCTGGAGACTTGCCAGAGACCTCAATCCCATATTCTCTGATCCGGCATAGACACTCGAGAACATGCTTAACTTTAAGCATATGAGTGGTCCTATGGACATCAATAGGGTTGCTAATGTGCCTAAAGTTAAATATGTATCAAGTGCTGTGCTGGAATGGGGCCAAGGACTCAAAAACTTGCAGGATCAAGGTTTGGCTGAAGAACAGAGAGTAAAAAGGAAGACGAAAGCTGAGAGATACCGAGTTGCTCTCATGCCCTCTTGCGTCAGTCCTTCGTGGAAGCAAGCCCTGGGACAAACCCCTTATTATAGTAAAAGTTAAAGGAATACCTGTACAGGACTCTTAAACACTAAAAGGTACTGTAAACACCCTCATTTTACAGCACACAACGTCTTTTGATTCTTATATGGCATTACATTTTAAAGCAGATACAGTGATGTCACTGCAGGAAAACATCACAGAAACATCGCAGCAACCGACATCTCTTTCAACGGATGCCTGGTTGACTCACTCTCACAGCTGCAGCAAAGTAGTCCAATGTGTTTCTGGAGAGCATTCTTGCTTGTGAAGTCTTTATTGGGACACTCCGACTGCAAGGGAATGCAGCCGCTTTTCATTTCTTGTGGCAGTCAGAAAGTTTCATTGAATATTTCTGAGCTCTCAATCTCTTCCAAAACACATGCTGAATTTCCTGGCTCTCTTCCTTAAAATCTGGTCTGGGTTTCTACCCCTGCCCCCTCTCAAATTATTTTATGTGCACATAAATTAAAAAAAAATAAAATAATAAATTTAAAAGCATTCTGATTTTTCAAAATTGATTTTTAACTCTTTTTCCAAGCTTTCTGAATTTTTATATGCACTCAATTTTATGTTTAAATGATTTGTATTCTGAACTTCTCACTGGAATCCTGCAGTTAAAATAAAAAAGTTTGTCCTTAAGCTATTAGTAATGCAACACTGCCAACTAGAGGCATTCAGAATGGCAAAATTCTAGTCTTATGGACCACATCAATGAACTTAAAGGGATGTATAACTATAAATACTGAAAGATCGTATTTGCTCTACAGAAATCCCACCCGAAGTTGCCAACCACAGCGGTGCTTGGATTTAGTTTTCTTTAGATTTTGTTGCTTCACTAAGTCACTTAGTGAATGTTAATACCACAAGTATTATTATTCTGTTAAAAATAGCATCATCCAGAAACTCAAGCATAATCAAATCAGATCTCAAATCATTTCAGGTTACTCATAGAGTTATGAGCCATTCTAACAGCTTTTGGAAAAATACCTGCACAAGACATTGTGTAGTATCAATCAATCAAGTATCAAAATTTTTTCAAATTTATGCTATTGAAAGCAAAATAAATCCTAGATATCATTTTCTCTACGCACAATTTAAATAAGACTTTGTAATGTATTGAAATAAAGGAACCATACTCTCTATTCAAAAACCCATTTCTGTAAGTATTTCACTTAGTAAGACGGTGTACACATTGAGGGGCAAGGTATTCATTCTGAAGTATGTACAGCTAAAGAAGTAAGATTGAAAATAGAGAAAAAAAAAAAAAAACAGAAAGGTTTTGTTACTGCATGGGATTCCCTGATGTGTAGATGCTTGCTAGATCACTCTTCATGAGAGCTTTAGATGTTTATGCCTTGTGCGGACACTCCTCTTCTCTAATTAAGGATTGCAAATGGGAAACAGCTGGGGGAGCTGTACCAGTACCAGGTCCCTTTGCAAAGGGGGAAACCATAGTCAGGGAATGGGCTGTATCCCTCCTCCTGGCTGGCAGTGCTCATCCTGGGGTGCACCAGGAGCTTGGGAGGCCAGAATGGCTTCCAGGGATTCCCCTTGTTATTGTTCTGCACTGACGTTCAGATGGAGAGATGCCTGGATCTAAATAAACATGGCTTTTCTTCTAGCAGAAGCCTAGAGGGCTGCTGGAAAACTGCGTGGCTAGAACCATAGCACAACAAGAAGATCTGCTGGTGGAGCATAACAGGCAAGCTCTGCCTGTCAGAGCTCACTTGGCATTAAATAAACATATTATCCAGAACACACTGTACTTTTTGACTGAAGGGAGGAAACAACAACATCCAGCATGGCTTTCCCTTTATTTACCAAAACACATTTATTCTGTAAATCTCAGCAAAATCCATTAAAAAAAAATAAATCGTCCTTTTTCCCCTGACAGTCTTCAAAGCTTTATATCTATAAAAGTGTCTGGGAAATTTGAGAAGCCTGAGGGCAGGAAAATAATCTCGTTGGGAAGTAGAAGCCAATAGACAGTAGTGACTCACAGAGGCACCAAGCTGCAGAGCAGCTGACAACGAGGTGGCAATTAATCCTGGAACCAAGTTTTCCAGGGACTGTACCACAAGTCAGTTTAAGGATGGAGGAACCAGAGCGTCCCAAAAATGCAGAGAAAACCCTGGAGGGGGTTAGAGGTGACGGTACTGGAATAAGATGAAGTCTTAGAAGTGAAAGCATAGACCTCGGCTTGAGAAACAGGGAATATGGTTTGCAGCCAGCATAAACCACTGTAAAAACTAATTCAATAAATGTTTTTCCAGTTATATTATTATGCTTATGTTCCATAACAATGTCTTTACAGGAATACAAGGCTAGAAAAGCACAGTGGTCCAGTGGAAGAAAACCACTGGGGTTGAGGAAACACTGGAGTAGTTTGTTCACTTGAGCATTACCTAGAACTCTGCTTTTAAGAAAGAAAAAAAAAAAAAAAATAGGTACATCTGTTGTGAATCAGCTTGTAATACCAGAAGCGACGTTTCCACAATGGTGGCTATTTTGAAAGACACACACAGAGAGAGGAAAAGAAAAAAGAAAAAAAAAAAAAAAGCAGCATGTCATCTCTAGATTCCTTTAAATGGCTTTATTGAAATGAACCAGAAATTTTCTAATAATGATTTTTGGCTGCCAGTCAAAATCTAAGCCCAATGGACACTTGCAGGGTTTTTCCATTTATTCATTTTTCTGTTTGGCAGTGAAAGCTAATGCTCAGCGCTTTGAGCCCGGAGCGTAGTTCTCAGCTCTTGTAGTATTCCTTGTTTGGTTGTGCCCTGAGGTCCAGACCCACTGCTCACCAATTACCTGCATCAGGAGCCAGAAGTACCTCTCACCCATGAAAATACGTGCTCCGTGATGCTTTGTCATATTGTTTAGTGTAAAATGTGTTTGGGCATTGCGTCTGTGTGGGCTCCTAATTAATTTTGTATTGATTTGTAAAGGCACGCTGGGCATGCATAAAAGGCTTTTGCAGAGTTATCAATAGAATCTGCAGGAATGCTGCTGAATTACAGCTGTCACAGGAGCTGTGATCTCATCCCTTGCTTACACGTGAGCTAAGGCAGAATTGGATGGGGTAAGAACTTCATCAGCACCCTCCCTTCCTGGGGAAGGAGGTCAACAGCGAGTGTTTAACTCCAAATCAGTCCATGGGGATCATACTGAGCACTACCTGGAGGTATCATCTTTAGCTAAGACAGAACCAAGAACTCCCCAGCTTTTCGCCATCAATACTTTTTAATCCTGATGTCCTCTTTGAAGGATTGTTATAAGCTCCTTGGTGGACGTCTCATGTGAGAACCCTATTTATATTCGTGTACATGCTGTTCCAAATTGTGGAGTTACAAGACAGCTGTCTTGTCAGGTTTTAGTCCTCTGTCCTGCAGATACAGCTGGATTTCACTCTCTGAAGTAAATCTGATATTTAACAGAAGAATTATAACAGAAAAAAAAAAAGCTTTCAGGATGCCAGGTTGAAGTAAAACTACTTATATGTACAACTGTATCATGCCAGAGAAAACTAAGCATTCTGACTGTAAAGGGACTTTTCCTTTGTAATATTTAAAAACAAAAGGTCTTCCAGTGTTTTGAAGATTTTCTTTTCATAAGGCTTCAAAAAATGGCACTATTGAAGATCTCTGTTTATTGGACTAAGCACTTGAGTTAGATACATTCTTACAACGGTTATCTTAACAGGTTCATATACAAAGAAGAAAAATCTACTTACCATTGTGCCCTGTTAATATCCTTACGAAGGCATCAAAGTAGTTTTTAAAAGCAGAACTAGGACCTCTCTACAATATCAATTTTCCAAAGTAAAAAACCCCTGGAAATCAAACATTGCAATATTGACCACCATCACTCCCAGCCTCCACCACAGTGTGGTCCAAGCCAAAAGAAGCAGCAGCTCTATAAAAAATTCACAGCCATCTTGATTCTAGGACCTTTGTGGAACGAGCCACAAGGAAAAAGAAGGAAATCTTTTACATAGGAGTAACTCATCACTGAAACCTGAATCCTTCATTCCCTTTTCTTTCCTCCATCAGTGATGCTACTGCATTGTTGCTTCCCTATTTAAACCCAGAGCTTTTTGTCTCACTGTCACAGAGGGAGCTGACACTACCAAATTTATGGAGTCAAACCACATGTTTTCATCAGCCAAAGAAACAAGGTCAGGGCTTAATGCAATTGAGCTGGAAACCTTCCCTGGCTTCCCACAGTGAGACCAGCTCACCTGCAACAGCAGACAGCAGCAGCATGGCCAGCAGGCTCCTTCCAACTCATTTCACCAGCTCCACTCTTTCTTCTTAAGCTATAATGCTTACAAAATTAGGATAGCTTGACTGAGAGATCCAATAAAGTGTCTACATTATAGGTGCTAAAACGGAAACCAGGTTTTTAGAGGGTCTTAATAATCCTTTTTATTACCATAGTTGAGGTGCACTTCAAATCATCATACTCTTCATACCTTCCTCTGAGCACAGAAGGAGGCCGGTCTCCGCAGAACCCAAGGATACGGGAGCAGCAGAGAGGGGGTGTCAGGCAGGAGTATTTCAGTTCTGCAAGTAATGAAGGAGAAGATTTTTTAAAAGTCAAAAGCATAAGCAAAAATGTTTATTTTCACTTGAATTGTGGATACTTCATTTTACTTATAATATGAGTTTCTTCTACCAAGCCTGCTGCAATTCAGGGGATGTCATGCTTACCCTCATGAGGAGAAGCCATAACCCATGAGAAACCACACAGAGCAAAGATGTGTCACTGCCTGATTTTTTTCCTTAGAAATTCTTTCAGATGTGGACTTTTTTCATCTTCTATTCTCATGCTATAAATTCACATTCAGTGCATTCAGCAAATTCAGATTTGTACTCTGCTTAAGGGCTCAGATAAGAAAGTTCCCACAGGCTAACAAGTCTGGTAGGGTTATCACGTTATCATTAAGCCCAGCATTGTCTGTGTGTGTGTGTGTGTGTGTGTGTGTGTGTGACCCACAGAGGTCTTGCAGCTCAGCAGACACAGCAGCTCATTACACCAGATACATAAGCAAGCCCTAATTGTGCAAACACTGCTGGAAAAGACAGGGTGAGCTGAACTAGCCTGAGAGCCCCTGGATCTCTGCAGCCCAAGGGTAGGAAAGACTGTTCAGATCCATAGCCATGCTCAGCCTCTGTCACTCAGCTCAATGGCACCCTGTGGGCAAGCGACCTCAGTTTGAAGACTGACTTTTCCGCCCACAGGGATATCACCATGGCTTAGTCTCACCACATCACCATAGTTTTGGCATCGAGGATTTTGTGCACATTATCCGGGTAAGTATTTTGTCTAGGCTTTGACTCAAAAAAAAAATTTTATATGAACAAATTGTATTTCTCTTGTGCAGTCGGTCCAAAATCACTTTAATTTAAACTTATGCACGTGAGAGCATCACATGGGGATGTCCTCTTACACCCTGCCCAGCTGCTCATTCCTTACATCGGGGTGTCCCCTGCCTTGTGCCAGAGGAGCACCCATGAGGCCACAGAAAGGGTGAGATCAGGGAACTCCTCAATACATCAACATACAACTCATCAATTTTCTGAATCAGCTTTTGTGCAGTGGTATGTAAAGCAAAATTTAAAAGTCAGTTTCACAACTGACAAATGGGCTACACGTATGGGTACGTACCCAAATCAGCTGCTGCACAGCTCACCTGAAAGCTGGAGCGAGCGATTCCCAGTGTCGGTTATTCTGCAATGTCTTTCTCCCTCTAAAAGTCTGTCCTCTTCACGTGCTTTACTGTTGCCTTGGTAATTCCTGCATTTCCTGATTTTGACCTGGATGCAACTGTATATACACAGTTAACCCACACAGTTACGTGTACCTCCGAAATGAGGTATCCTCTTCTAGAATAGAAGAGGATAATGGAAACACCTTCCACCCACATCACCCTGGAGATGATGCTGGCCAAGTTCAATGAACAAGAGCACGCTAGTTCAATGACTGAGTGCAGAAACGCGTGCTCAGTGCAGAGATTCAATATTTGGCTGGTAACTGCTGCTGCTGGTGAGTGGAACCTCAGGCAGTACAGCTGGGGTGGGAGGCATCTCTGCTGGCGTGCACTCCAGCTTCACACCAAATGTGCTGAACACATGCAGAAGAAAGCAGGGACAGAGAGCCGATAAGGTCCCACCTAACTGAATAGGTATGGTGAAGGGATCCAGCTTGGATTTGTAAAGCATTACCATCATTTTTTTCCAGTATTAAACCTCGACAAGGTCCGTTTGACCAGGACTGCCAACCTCTCCATGGAGAGACTAATAAAGGGTGAAATTTTGATCTTCAAATATAGAACACAGAAGACAAATTGCTGAACACTCACCTGCCAAAGAACGTTCACAGGTAGCTCAGCACTAATTTTAATCTATCTGATTGAATATCTACCCTTTTACTCCTTACAATAAGAAACCTGTGCAGTGAACACAATATCTCACAGCTGAAGAACATGATATCTCACAGCTGAATATCATAATATCTCAGGGTTGAGCAGCAATACACTTCAGCACACTTGGAAAATTTCTGTATTTCTTGTTACTTAATGATCTTTAATTAGTTGAAGAGTAAGAAAATCTGAAGCTTCAGTGCCTGGAATTTCTATGTGAAAACCCAAAGCTTGGATAGAGGGAGGTACTTTAAATCACCCTTGGTTTGGCTTCAGACAGTCTTTTTTATTTGCTTAAAATTTAAATGAATAAATGCAATATAAAATTTTGATTTAAATACCTGCCTGCACTTCTTTTGTAACCAAACTATGTTCTCTTTTTTGCAGCCATTCGAGGAGCTAAGTGTATCATGGATTTAAATACAGCTACTATACTTTTTTTAACTGGAAATGCAAGTTTGAATTCTCCATTACAAATCTTGAAGAAAATTCAGCACTAAAAATACAGAAAGTCACATTTTGCACTTTTTGGTACAAAAGTAGTTGATAATACATAATGCAAGAACCATACGTCATTAATCATATACATGCCAGTGACAACAAACATGAGGAGATCAAAGCATAAAAGACAAATAAGAACTCAGACTTTGCATGAAAAGGAGGAGGAAAAAGTGTAACCATACAGTCCGTATAAACGAATACATGGGAGAGGAAGAACCATTCCCTGGCAAAAGCTACCCAAGAGCAGGGAAAAGGTGATCCAGCAAAAAAGGTGAATAAAGGACTTTGCCTGTATTAGTCAAATTAGGTCAAAATTATATGAAGCATCATGTCCAAAAGAATCAGACTGCAACTCAGAGAAAAAAATAATCAGATACTTTAAACCGTATACTTGAAATAAATAATTTTATTTCCCTCTCAAAAAAAAAGTTCCTTTTATTTGTTAATTACATTCCTCTACACAAAGTAACCTTTGTCTCTTCCGATGAGGTTCATACCTATCTCCAAGCATCAGTGAACCCAGCCATTCACTGGGAACAAAAGCACCCACAGTTCCAGCTTTCATTGGTGGTTTCTTTTTTCGCTGGCCGTAAGCCAGGGCTCAGCCTGTTTGAGGGGGGAAGCAGCAGACACACATAAGCCAGTATTTGTTTCCAGTCCTCACACAAGACACCTGATACAAGCCAAGATGAAGAGAAATCCAAGGGCGCGGTGTACGAGCATGGGAACTCGCAAGAGCGAAAGTTGGAGGGATGGCAGAAAAGAAAGGGGGAGGGTGAAAACACGTGAATTTGGTTTTCGGCAAAAAGGTTCCTCTCAGTTTTTCCCAGGTGAACGCGCTGTTGTTGCTACAGAGAGACCTGGGCGGCTCAGGTGGTCTGTGCTAAAACCACGCTGATTTTTAAGTAGCCAGTTCCAGAAAAAGGACCTTCCATCAGGAGAACTGATCGCTGCTGGTGAGCAAATATTTCTCATTCTTAACTCCCTTTAAGTGATGAGGTTTGCTTGATGCATGTATTACAAGCCTAGTTATACAAAAAAGACAAATGATAGATGCTTGGAGATTAGCTAGCAAAACATTTGTCCTGACAGAGAGATGAAGGCAATCTATATGGTGTTGGTTGTCATTTTCTTCTCTTAATTAACGAGCAATGAATCATGTAACATCAAAAATTCAGAATATTTAATTTAAACTGCCTCCAGCTACAGCTTCATATATTATCTCTCCAAAACCTTATTGGGTTTTTGTAAGATAATAATCAATTATTTAAGCTTCAGATTATTAATAGTGTGACTTTAAGAGACTTACACTTTGATTTTTCCATGAATACATCATGAAAGAAAGAACGGATTCACGCATCCCATACTTGTTTTATCTGGTGTGATTTCAAAGCCATAACTATTTATGTTTAAATAGGACTTTAACATAAATGCTAGATTTCGTTATTAACGTCTAATAGGTAAACTGATACTAAAGGTAGTTACTAACTTTCACATAGAGTTGCTGCAAGTACTCATTTGTCAAGACTATAATATTGGGGTGTAATGAGGTGCTTTTGCTCACTGGTTAGTGATCTGCACAAATGGGGAAAATTTGAACAGAATTTTTATTACCAAAAAATCCTCATCCCCCAGTCTTAGCAAAAAGTTATATTTGCTCCTTGAAACACTGGGAAACTTCACATTTTCTTATTAAATACCCGTAATTTCCAATCATCAAATTAATGTGCATAATTAATAAGCTCCAAAGGAGTCTCCTTTCTCAGCCTCTGAAAAGTGAAATCTCCAGCGAGAACTGATGAGCCGACTGAGCGGTATCCTGGGCTATATGCATTGTATTTTTAAACTTGATTCAAGTCATCAGGTATCCACCTGAACACAAGAGCTTAAAGATTACTGTTTGGAGAGAAAGAAGACTTATCAATTCAAAAAAATTGGCTTTGTAATGCCTTTCCTCAACCATTGCTTTTGGTCTCTGACTTTTATCAAGACCAGAAGTCACTGAATTTCTTACAATTATCTCTGTCAGGAATAGAAGCAAACATCTTCAGAATACTGAAGCAGCCAAGAGCACAGCAAGATTCTCTTATTAAGCAGGATTTGAGCTGAAAATCAGTTTGAAAACGCCATGAAGAATGGGGACCTTTTTTTAGTTTTATTATGAAAAACAGCTGGAAATTTCTTTGACATTTATATCACAATCTTTACCATCCTGTTTCGCAGAGTGAGACTAAAAAGCTTATGCCAATTTCAACATTCTGGAGGGATTTGCCAATTTAAAATGTATTAGAACTGGAAACATATACTTGTCAATTTTCCTATCTTATTAAGGAAGATATCATGAGACATCTTTTCACCAAAAACCTACTGTGCATGTAAAAGATCCCAAGCTGTTGTGTTTCACTGAAATTAAAAAAACTAACAGAATGAACAGAATGAGCAACTAGTAGCACTGTCTTGAAATTTTCATGATCCAGTATGACAAAGTTATAGTAGCTCATCAGAATCAAATGCTGGGTGATCAGAAATGAGCTGAAATGAACTTTGTTCCCTGGATCACAATGGAGTGAAAACTGTCCCCTGCAGCCTGAGTTTGACAACCAAAAGCAGTGCCACATGATAAAATTAAAAACCTCCATTTTGCACTAATCTCACAAAGAAACACATTGCTAGAAATAACCAAAACTGTCGCTGTAGTATGGATTGTTAGGGGGCCTACAGGAGAGATGGGGAGGGACTATTTATGAAGGAGTGTAGTGACAGGGTGAGGGGGAACGATTTTAAACTGAAAGAGGGGAGATTTAGATTAGATAATTAGGAAGTAATTCTTTCCTGTGAGAGTGGTGAGACACTGGAACAGGTTGCCCAGAGAAGCTGTGGCTGCCCCATCCCTGGAGGGGTTCAAGACCAGGCTGGATGGGGCTTGGAGCAACCTGGTCTGGTGGGAGGTGTCCCTGCCCATGGCAGGGGGTTGGAACTCAATGATCTTTAAGGTCCCTTCCAACCCACACCATTCTATGATACCACTAACACGTTGAGTTACACTGCATCAGGTGACGAATCCATGCGACTAAAGCTGTTGCTTTGTTTTCCAGTTCCCTTGTTGTTTCGAGAGGGATCTCCTCAAAGAAATAATGCTCCACTCAACATTGGCCTTATCTCTTCTGCTAATTGCTGTCTCTTCCAACCTTGCAATGGCAATCAAAAAGGAAAAACGAGCCCCTCAGACACTGTCAAGAGGTAGTGTATATTTACTGTATGTAGTTACCTCCTTTTCTTACCATATAGGTCAGCAAGTGTTTTTATTTGGAATACGCTTGAAAGCACATATATACCTACTGAGGTGTGTTTCTCTAGCGTTGTGACACTCTAAGTAGTGCATCTTCTTATTCTATGTCAGCAGTTGAGTTCAGCCAGGGCTGGGAAGGCGCTGGTCAACACGCCAGTATCCCACCACCAACCAGACAGATCAGTAATGGAAATCTCTCTCCTGAAAGAAGAGATGACCTCACAGCGTCACAGGCAATTGTCCCATGAGAAAGCTGACAGCAAATCTCTGCATAACCAGGGCTGGTCCAAGCACTGCCCAGACAACAGAGAAGAAACAGAGCCAGAAGCTGTTCTTCAGTTCCCACGAGGGATGTCATGAATGGAGCCACGCTCCTGGGAAGCAGAGATTTACTACACAGGGACTGGGCATCTTTGGAATCAGAAGGCATGAAACCAACCGGGCAATTTATTTTTGAGATCAGTGTAATCACCATCTATGGATGAGCTATGAAGCTGATGATTCATTTGGATTTTGTTTCAATGGAGATTTTTATTTAACAGCCATTCTTTTATTAAATTATTTAATTAAATTAAGTACTTGCAACTCCAGGGATTGAAATTCATTACTTGGGAGTTAAATTTATAACCCAAGCCTGTTCTAACAACATTCATATTAAATTTGATCTTATCTGGCTGTCTTTTTAAATTTTTTTTCTCTTTTTTATAAGACAACTTTGTCTATAAGCCCCAGGGTCTACATGAAATGCAGAGGACAACATAAACATATAAAGGATTTTAGGACCTCTGAGTATTTAGGAGGATATCTAACACATTTGTCAAAGGACATGACCTGGATATGCAACCAGCTGAGGAGTTTGGGGGGTTTTGTTGGTTTGGTTTTAATCTTCCAGTGCATCTATATATTAAAAAAGGAATTTGTTGTGAGTTACTTTCCTGGCCACCAGTCAATCCTTTTGTTATATTTCTAGGGTGGGGAGATGAAATTACCTGGGTACAAACTTATGAAGAAGGGCTCTATCAAGCAAAGAAAAGGTAAGAGATTAAAAAACTGTTTGAAAGACAAAGTTGTTAGTCATGCCTGAATATACTATAATGAAACAGAATAGAGAAACACCATGACAGCCTATATGCAGACCACCCAGACAAACAAAACAGATTTTGTGTCTGTAAGTAAAAGCCACTGTAGGGGTCTTATGACGCTGAAGCAACATCATGGGCTGATACTTTAACATTGTCACTTCTTTGTCACAAAAGTGTTGTCATTTGAATAAGCAACGACAAATAATTATAATTTCAAAAACACAACTGTTGTGTTTTCTTTAGTATCATACACCTCTGGTTCCTTCCTTAATCGATGGCTGGAAATCAGTTACAATGGCTCTTGCACGGTGACCTACTGCCCTGATGTTTTACCCAACACTATGTAGTTGGCATATACGCATGGGGTACTCACAGTTTCTCAATGTCCTGGTAGAAAAGAAAATTCCAATTTGAATCTTCTCAGGGATTCCTTCTCAGGGATTCAGCTGCAAATGTAACTGACAATTCATAACAATATTTATTGAAATCCCTTTTACAGTTCATTTTAGATCATAGCAGTGTAGCATGAGATATTGTTAATTTGAACACAAATTATATTTAAAAATAATAGGCACTTAATTTCACCTACCCTATGTGAAAATGGCTACAAACTGAACAATTCTTGACAGTGATAGCAGATCAAGCATTAGTAAGTGATTTGCTGAACAGTAACATTAGTTTAAAAAAACCCTACAGAACAAAATGCAGTTTTTATGTTTGAAATCCCAAACCATAAAATTCTGCTATTTTACCAAACTATTTACAGAAGAAAAAAATATTACTGTATATCTGTATAAGAAAGCTTTAAATACATTAAAAAAATCATGGGAAGTATTTGGTGATAAACACAATTTTATAAAAATTATTTTATTCCAGTTCATTAAGATTATTCACACCTAAGCAATGTTCAATACCACTTCAGTTTGATTATATACTAACTGGGAATTAAATTATGACAGGGGTTTTTTGTTGCTTTTTTATATAATCTCTTACTTCAGAAAACGTATTTAGATATAGAAACTCTATTTCTCTATTTTTTTTTTCTTTTATGAAGGAGTTATGTTCTTTTCTTTTCCTCAAAAATGTCTGTAATTCCTTACAGAATGTCTGTGTGGTTTAACTGTGGGTTACCATAAGATTAAATATAATTTACTTTTTCCAGTCTGCTACTAAAATCACCCGTTTACATACTTGTCAAATGACCTAACGACATGTTTTATTATTATTAATAAAGTAACAAGCCACTGATGGTAATTCATCATTTGGAAGACTGTCAATACTGCCAAGGTAATTTTGATTCTTTGAATGTTAAAATTTTGTGAATATTTTTATAAGGAACTGCACATATCTGTATATTTATCTTGCACTTACCGAAAACTATTTAGAGAAATAGGTAAATGAATATGTACTTGAAAAGCTAAGGATTTATTATTGTTATTTACAAAAACTCCACTATGAAACTACCCAATGTGAAAAATATTCAATGCTGCTATCCCTGATGCAGGGGTTGTCAGTTTAAACTAGGAGACACAGATTTGCTACTGACTCATTGAACAGATTTAATATTGTTTGGCTCTCCTGAGCTGGTAACTAAAGGAGGAGACAAGGACGGGGCTGCTGAAATCGATCTAATAAGAATTTTCTGAGAATAAAGCACTTTTGTCAGGCTGAGACGTGGTATCCTTTGAGAGGACAGGCTTCGTAAATAACAGAAGAGAGCTTCCATTTTCATAGCCGGGAGGTTGTACTGACGCGGGTCAAAAAAACCCAAAAAGCAGTGATAGAGCCCTTAAGTGTCTCCTCGGGAATGTGAATCGGCAGAGACAGGAACAATGTGGCCAGTCTCCGGCCAACGTGGTGCCCAAAGCAGCGTTTGAGATGGATTTCAAAATGATCGTGTCTTTTCTAGCGCTGAAGAAAGCTTTTGCAGAAAATGAAGAGATACAGGAAATGGCCCAAAATAACTTCGTTATGCTGAATCTCATGGTATGAAGGGTTTGGGGCAGTTTGACTGGTATCTTTTTTGGCCTGTGTTTCTCTTTCTTTGTCTTGCTTTTTCATGTCCTTTTAGCTAAATATCTCTGGCATTTCAGTTACAGGCATTTCCGCATGTGTATACACACACAAGTAGTACCTTTTTCAGTTTTTTCTCTGGTACAAGACTATTCAGCAAAATTTACAGAAATATTTTAATAACCAGCTTTAATTTCTCTGCCAGCATGAAACCACAGACAAAAACTTGTCACCTGATGGACAATACGTGCCACGAATCATGTTTGTAGGTATGTACAATACTAACATATCTTCAAAGTTCTGATATCTGAATCTATGTCCTCCCTTTGGTGACATCAAAGTGATTCATTTTGCTAAAAGAAAATGCAAAATCGCAAAAAGCTCAAGATTTATTATTATCATGGCATTAGTCTGGAACTTGGAAGATCTGAGTTCAGGTCTCCCTCTGTCTTAGACTTTGACCCTCATAAACTTCACGTTCTGGAGGGTACCTAACTTGTGCTTGGGGGATGTTTAAATATCTGTTAGTATCTGGACTTTTGCTCCCCATGCTTCTTGCTAGCACTGTTATAAGACAAAGTTTACTGAAAAAGTCAAATATCTGATTGAATGTAGATGTGCACAGTGTGGACATTACCACAGGACAAGTCGATAGTCTAAGGAACGATTTATCCCATCATAAAGCTGACTTCTGGAATAGATTGAATTAATCATGCCCCAGAGTGCCTGCTCCTTTTCACTGACTGTACAGGGACCCTAGAGTGACCAGCTCTGTGGTGGCATCCAAAGTTAGGTGAGCTGAAGTCCACACTTAGACGGAGAGCAATGCAGTAAAACAGGAGGCAGCTAGTTAACAGAAGGCTTGGAAGGGGAACTGGGAGATGTCCAAAATAACTTGCTCCTATGGTCAAAACATTGAAAATCGCAAGATTTTCATTCTGAAGGCTCTAGGTAGGTCATGCATTATGAACGCACAACCCTCACTGTGTATGCATTGAGTCAAACTGGCCTCCCCTGATGTAAAACAGGATATTTTTCTTAAACATAAATGAAATGCATGTCAAATCTATCACTTAAAGTAGCTGCAAAATATAAAAATGAGCATTAGCTTTTGTTCAGGATTTCTCCAAGAGCAGTTAGTTGGAACAGAGCGTAACGGCCTCGTAATTGCCTCATCAATGAAATCAGAACAGCTCAGAAAGAGGGCTGCCAAAGCAGCACCACCCCCTTCACCCTCAGTCATTGTGGGAATGGAAAGCAGTGTTTAATACCATTACTTTTTCAGACCCATCTCTCACAGTGAGAGCTGATATCACGGGAAGATACTCCAACCGGCTTTACACTTACGAGCCACAGGACATGCCATTCCGTAAGTGCCCCCTTCACTGTGTTCCCTCACATTTCACATTTTAAGCAGCCAGGTAGACCTCATCCCAATCATTTCTGCTGGAGAACCTGTTAAGATCTCAAAGTGATGAATAAGGACTCTGTGTGAGCATTTGCTCAAGCATTATAATAGTCTAACCTGTTCCAGCAAAACACACCTATTGTCCCATTAAATTTATTGGGGCCAGTCAGGTAAAACAAGTTGAAAGATCACAGGTAAGAACTTTCAGGATCAAGATCTGAGCAATTTGTTGGAGAATGGTAAAAGTCACTGTGCTCAAAGGTGTTGAGCTGCACAATGTAAACAGCCAATGGTGGGAAGGAATGAGAAAAGAAATGCTGGTGGTTACCTGGGTACCACCTAACCCCCGTATTTCAGCAAGGAATGTGATTTTTCAGGTTGAGCTAGTCCTTTCTCTAGAACATCTCTCTGACACCAATGCCATATCTCACCACAAATATGCACGTCATATCTGATTACCAGGCTTGTTGTTGAGAAATGAGGGAATTGAAAGGAGTCTTGTCAAATCCCTTTAAGTTAAACATTTTGATTCATGACACTTTATACCTTCTGCTTGACTGTCAGTCAGGATTTGCACAATAGAAAGCTCTAAAATATAACATGTGACCATAAAATAATTTCTATATGAACAATTTAGTAATCAAACAAAATGTGTTTTTTAATTGTGCAAATGCACTTCAAGTAAATTTTTACTGTTCTTATTTATTTTTCTTTCAGTAATAGAAAACATGAAGAAAGCACTACGCCTCATTCAGACAGAACTGTAACCATCCACAGTGAAATGACCATAGCCTCTGCGAGGTGAACCTGCTTTAGGAAACACAATATTTTAAAATATTTTAGTTAACCTCTCTGTCTCTATTAGCATTTTGAACTCTTGCCAAGCAGCTTTGGTACATCAGATTTCACAAGAAATTTATATGGACAATATGAAGAATAAACATAGAAAGACTGTTGCACCCATTTGGAAGACAAGAGGAGAAATCTATTAAACACTTTGAAATTAGTTATCTGAGTAACTGAAAGTGACGGTTTAAAGTGCAGCAACTTTGAGCTGTATTTTATCAATCCAGCTATGACTTTGTTAAGTCAGCCATCACTTCTGACCAAGAGTTACAACCAATACTTTCGATGTCTAATTGCAATTTATTATAGAAGTTCATAGCTGCACCTCGGCTCCTAATTTTTATTTTTCTTGTAAGAACCTTGTAAGCTGTTAGTGTATCTCTGTTTTATGCACTTATCTCTCATTAAAGGAAAAGAAACTTTGTTGGCAAATCAGACAGAAAGAGATTCCTCTAGATTTTGGAATTGCTTATATAGGAAAAAAACAGTGATCTGGGCTCAGCTTTCTACTGTCTAACTCCTTAACTATCCTTCTGGTAGCTGAAAGCAGAACAGACACAGACACTGAGCATGTGACCTTAGTGAAGTGATAATCATCAAATAGCAACTACAGGTTTTGCTACGATAAAGATACAGTGAAGGAAGAGAGGTGGAAGGAGATAGTCCCAGGACTGCAGTCCTGAGGCTAAATGATGTCTGTGAAGTCTGCTATGGGAAAAATGAGCAGGCTTGTCCTGCTTTCTTTTCATTTAAGTGGCACTTGAGTCATGTGAAGCTCATCCCAGCTCATTCCCCCTTTTTCTGTAACATCCCAACCCAGACATCTTGGTGGCAGCTTAGTGGGAGTTTGTTGTCCCAGCAGTGTGCCTTCTTATTAGAGCAAAACAGTAAGTGATTCATTTGCAGTAAAAGCACACATGTTATGTTATGTCTGAAGCACCGGTGTCATTTGTTTGTGCTACCTGCCATTTCCTGTGACATTGCCGAAATACACATATAAAAGATGAAGGAAGGATCTTCGCAGGATGGCTTTGTTTTTTTACAATACCCAGTATTAATTTGTCATGAACGAGTTATATTGTGCCTATCTATGTCTTCATAACTATGTAAAATTTGGATATAAGAGTATATTTCAACAGAGTGGTGAAAAATGACCTGTACACAAAGAGGAAAAAAAAAATCTTGTATTAGTCATTAACAGTCTATTATCTTCACAGTCAGTTAAATGATTTTTTTAATCTATGGGAAAATACTAGAAACAAAATTAAACTGGTAATCACATTCCTTTGAGTTGTGTTTAGCTCTACTCATTCACATCCGTATCTATTGCAGATTTGGCAACATCTCCCGGTGTGTGGGCATACCCTCTGTCGAGCATGCCAGAGATGTGCAGGAGAAAGGGATGTTCAGCTTGCTGCCAGAGATAACCTAGAATAGCCATGGCAGCACTTTCAAAGTAGGGTCAAGAGAAGATTTTCAGTAAAAGAAGGGCATCCTCACACATACAAATGCTGAAGAGCATAAATATGCCAAGGGATCCTCTGGGATTATATGGTGGATGAACACTTTCTCATCTCTTCTTTCCTGTCAAGTAGATCCATGCACATATATACAGACCAAACCCAGGCATGATGTCCTTTTTGTGCTGATGGCTGTCACTCTTCACACTGAAATGTTAATATATTTCCACGCTAAAGTGAGGGAAGCCACAAACACTGTCTAATGTCACATCAATGTAACTCTACAAGATGCAAGAGAAGGCTCAGCAGGGATCTTACTAATGACTATAAATACCTGAAGGGGGTGTGAAAAGAGAACGAAGCCAGGCTATTTTCAGTGCCACCCAGTGATGGGACCAGAGGCAATGGGCACAAACTGAATCACAGGAGGTTCCATATGGACATTCCATATGGACATCAGGAAACACTTTTTTACTGAGAGGGTGACCAAGCACTGGCACAGGGAGGTGATGGAATCTCCATCCTTGGAGATATTCAGTCCCCTGAACACAGACCTGGGCAACTGGCTCTAAATGGCCCTGCTTGAGCGGGGGTTGGACCAGGTGACCTCCTGAAATCCCTTCCATCCTCAACCATTCTGTGGTCAGCGGTCCAAACTCAGTGCGATTATTTAGCTGGATTTATAACTTAACTGCTTTTAGAGAATGCTCAGCTAAAAATATAAATCACTACTTTCAGTGAAGAGAAAACAACATCTGCTTGTTTAATTGACAAACAAAACTGCAAAAGCAACATAATTCACAGCACCACGGTCTTTCCTGTTACAATTTAAACTGTCTGGGTTATAGAGATGAGGGGTGGCGCTCACAGCAAATGAATGGCTAACGTGCAAGAGCTATTCCTAGATACAAGGACACAGAGCAGGTGCTCTGAGATGAGGCGACCAAAGCCAGCCCACGTCTCATGCCTGTGGTTGCCCTCAGTGAATTTACTGTCCTGAGCAATCCTGACGTGCAGCCTTTGCTCTGGTTTCTCTGGAGATGGTGCATATCAGCTATCCTCACTCAGTCAAAACCAAGTTTACTCATTCTTCACTGCTGATAACAATTGCCAGTAAGATACACACTTGTATACATTTACTTTGGCCAGTGCAGGATTATATTAAAGTGGATGGTATTGTCGGGCTTCCCTCTCAGCATCTCTGATGCAGCAGGTGGGGTATCAAGTTAAAAGACTAACATTAAATACATCTTGGTCCTTATAGAAGCACAGAACTCCTGTATATACCCTACATTCTACTCAGCTGTGAGCAGATGGACGTCAGCTTGCTTGATCTGAAACTTGTACGTTGACTATTATTTTACACAAACATTCCCATGTTTAGGGATTACATTCGGGTCACTTCTTTTAGTGGATCCATTCACAGAATCACAGAATCACGGTGGTTGGAAGGGACCTCAGAGATCATCAAGTCCAACCACAAAAAAAAAAAAA
>JAOTQQ010000012.1:28978554-29038020 GCA_026546715.1 Gallinago undulata | reverse complement strand
CGTTGACTATTATTTTACACAAACATTCCCATGTTTAGGGATTACATTCGGGTCACTTCTTTTAGTGGATCCATTCATAAACAAAGAGATGGCTGTCAAGAATCCAAAGCTGGAATCAAGATTCCAAAGCTGGAATCCCAAAAGATTTGTGATTCAGGAACACAGTCCAGAACTTGTCTGGGCTCAGGAATGCCAAACTCCATCATCTGACTGACTTCAGCGCTGTAACAGAAAATAAGTGGTGGAATTATCATTATTTGTGATTGTGGAAAAAATTGAGTAATACAAGCCCTGGACCTACAAGGCTTCTCTTGTCCTTATTTGGGGCATTTGATATTGAGCCATCAGACTCAGGAAATAAACTATGTGAATTAAATAAAATACTACATTATAAATAACGAAATTTTCAGAACAATGCAATGATCACTGCTTTCATTCTTGAACAAAAATCACCCTTTATATCTACAGTGCAATGCATGTTATTGCAACATTTGAATAAAATCTGGGTTAATTGCCAAGGGTATTACTGATACTGGTTGCATCTGTAATCTATAAAGTACTTTCCACTGCAGAAGTTTCTGTCAGCTTTGACTCATCCAAGCAGACAGAATCCCCTTCCCACAAATGTCACAGACACATCTGTGTCCAATGAGATCTGCTTTGCAAAGGGACTCAGGGGGATTTCGCCCTCTTCTTTCCTTTCTCAGATCCCCACAGGTACAAGGTCAAAATCTGTTCTCAGCCGTAGCTTTGAGAAGTGGGACTAAATCTTTGTGATTCTTAAAGATTCAATTCCAGTCCTTTTGGTGGAGCTAGATATTCAGGTAAAAACCACCCTGCGTGCTGCACACGTATTTTCTGTTCACAGCTCAGTTCAACGTTCATCCTTAATTTTAGATCTGCCACTATCTTTCTGCCTTCTCCTCTTTGGAGATTATTTAGCCAGGTAATATCTCTCCTGATGGAACAGAAATTCAGATCTCAGATGAAAGTCTCATTGCTCTGGTGTAAGATAAGTCTGTAGCCTGGGCAATGACAGACACAACACTATTCTTTCCTCTTTTTCCCTCTGAAATAAATAACATGAGACACTACTCCCTCTTCTCTTCCCTTCTTGTCTGCTTGTGTGCCACGCAGCTTTATTCACAATATTAGTGGGCAGATTTGTAGCCACGCTCTTTACTTCCTTCCCTTAAGAAAGAGTGGGAAACTGTTCCTTTAGTTCCTTGGTTAACTGGGACTAAACCAACCAGGCTCATTTCACCTCTGCTGGCAGAGCTGAAGGAAGAGAATAAAACACTGAAAATGGGAATGTGAGAGCAGAATTTGCTTTACACAGAATAAATTCAGTCACAATATCAGGACCAATAACCGAGAAAGCCTAGATGTGTAGGCTGTGTGCTTTTACAGAGTTTGTAACCTGTATACTACCTGTATAGATATTGAAATAAGGATGGGCATAATATAGCATCACCCGTGAAAGCCCATGTTTTGCATAAAAGACTTCTCTGGGTTCTGCCTTTGCCACAGACACGACACATTTCAGGAAGCAAACTTTATAGCCACTTGTTCACATATCCATCCTTTGCTGTCAGGACTTATCTGTTGTAATCAGAGCGGGGGTAGTCAAACAATCGTGGGCTTAACGTCAGTGAGGTGAGGCACAGGAATCTGAGAACTGACAGAACAGGATCCTCCCCTGCGTATCCGTCTCAGCGCAGAAAGGCGTTGCCTTCTCTAGGCAGATGGCTGATGTATTGGTCTCCAGAGCTACAACATTTTCCCGTGTGCAAATATTTGCACTTGACCAGGACAAAAGAAAAGCCACCGTACCTTTGTGTACCGTGGAGGCGAGAGACTGTGGGACACCTCAGCACTTAAAATGCAAAAGGAACTTGAACTTGCCCAATAAGGCTGAGATACCTTGGATTGTTTCATGTGCCACACGTGTTCTTGCCAAAGGCTGGCGCTGAGAGATTTCCAAATGCTGAGGTGTCCTTCACAGGATTGGCCAAGTCACTGGTCTGCTTTTGTTTCTTCCTCTGTACAAACGGATGCACAGACCCACGGTATGAGTCAGGTGGGGGAAAAAAAAAAAGGCTCCATGGCAATTAAAAAGTCAAAAAACAGCAATCAGAAAGGGAGGAATATTTATTCTTCCACCAGAAAAATATCCAGAATTTAAAATCTATATATTCATATCTTCTCCCTGCTATTCGAGGTGTTCATGCTATTCATCAATTTCCATCTCAGGTTGCTACTGTGTACTGTAAAGTAATTGACCCACTAGTCACTAAGAGTGGACCTATTTCAGCAGACTGTTTTCTTTTAAGAGGTATCAGATACTTGCTGATTCCTTTAGAATACGAGACAAACCCCACTGTTTCCCATACCTCTGCATTGCCATATCAAACACAACACAAAATTTCCCTATAATTCCAACTCCAGCTGTTCTTAAGTGGATGTTCATCAAGTTACCCTTTCTAGAATCACAGAATCATAGAATTGCCTGGGTTGGAAGGGACCTTTCAGATCATTGAGTCCAACCATGAACGTAACTCTGACAAAATCCATGACTAAACCATGCCACTAAGCACCACGTGTACCTCTCTTTTAAATACCTCCAGGGATGGTGATTCCATCACTTCCTGGGCAGCCTCTTCCAATGCTTGATAACCCTTTCGGTGTCGAAATTTTTCCTAATATCCATCCTAAACCTCCCCTGGTGTAACTTGAGGCTGTTTCCTCTTGTCATTTCGCTTGTTACTTGGGGCAAGAGACCAACTCCCAACTCTCTACAGCCTCCTTTACATGTACACATTTTTTTACAAGTGTGACCTGTGAAAAAAAGAAAAGTTACTGTACGCAATATTTTTTCAAGGCTATAGTGTTCATGAGACAACATTCCTAGGGTTGTTTTTGGGGTTTTTTTTTTTTTTTTTCCAATGTTTCGACTTGGCTATTGCTTCAGGAAAGAGCCTAAAAAGTCCTTCCAAAAAGATCTACTGTGTCTGTTGTTACCTTTCTGCGCTCACTGAGGATCACTCCCCACTGGTTTTCACAGCCTGGCTGTACCTCCCCAGGTGATTGTTTGTAAAAGATTGGCACACAGGAACCCACCCTGCTAGTTAGCACTCAGCCAGCTGGGGAGAGCCGAGCTCACGGATACACACACACACACACACCACTGGCTTCATTGCCATACATTCACAGAGAGGGAAGAGCAGAGCCACTGCCCAGAGAAGAAGGTACAGCCTAAGGTGAGGTGTACTGTACAGGATGGGGAGAAAAAGGAGCCCTGTGAAGGTATTTTTTTGCTTCAAGCCTTCAAGCAGGTGGGGCTTTGTGATTTGAGTATTTGTATGAGAGCACAGTAAGAGCAGAACGAGAGCCCACAATCTCCCAGACCTGCACTGCTTCACTTGGAAGACAACTCCACATTCAGTATACGTTCCTGGTGTCAAACAGCTTCACACAGACATGTCCAGCGAGGAGCACTCTCACTCTAACTGAAAGAAATACTCACTCGTGGCCTCAGCGGCTTTAGTTCTCATTAACTTGTATACTCTCAACCTTGACAAAAAAAAAGACAAAAATTCCTAAATCCCCTCATGAGTTCCCAAAAGGGAATTCAAAGATTCAGAGAAGCAGTTACCCCAGGCCAGGAAGCTCAATCTTTCCTCCCTTGGAAAAAAGCCCTTTCTTATTTACTTACCAAACAAATTAATGCGCTGGGAGCCACACTCCAGTGAAAATGAATTATGTGCTGTTCTGCTTTCTTGGACTAAAAATACGGGACGTGGAACAACATCCAAGGAGAAGGCTTTGGGGTTCGTTTGGTTGTTGTTTATAAAAACCAAGAACCAACTTTGTTGATGCCACACAGAGATTTTTAAATGAATAAGTATTCTTTCATATGATACTTCTAGAAGGCAATGGTGCAAATGGGACCGTATCTTAAGTGTTCATGTGGTATCCTCTATATTAACACCATCAATTATGACTGCTGACAGTACCTCAGGGCTGCCTTTCCTGACCAAAAGGGTTGACTGCAGAGATGGTGAGCTGAATTTGTACAGCCCCAGCTACAGCTCTAGGGTATCTCTGGAGCACAGAGGACCAGACACCTTAAGCATTAGGCAACACTGTTATCCACAGGCAGTCATGCTGCCCGAAGGCATGGAGTACCGTTAAGGAGACAGATGGATCCTCTATTAGTGATCTGAATTCTTGAAATTTAGGGGGAAAAAGCAGTATGCTAAGATAAATGGAAGATAGCATTCAAAATTTTGTAACCAATGCATAAACCTTAAAGCATAAAGCCTTTCCTCCCTCCACTGAAACAAATCAAAGCATACGTGTCCTTCTAGAAAAAGGATGACTCACCAAGAAAGCTAAAAAAATTTCTTCCTGTGCTATATCGTTTCATAACACGCTCTACTGAGTCATAACAAACCCAGAAGTAACAATGTCTTCGAGAAAGAGTAAATTCCCAAAATATTTGCGGTAAAACAGTTTTAGTTACAGTGCTAGAGGTCTTATGGTAGCTACTATGTGTCCAGGTAAAGTCAAAATTAATTTAAAGAAGAAACTGTGGTTCCAAGTCTGACAGTAGCAAATATTGCCAGTGCCAGTAAATACTCGATGCGCACATTTCAGCCATGTAGACTCAATACGTTTGTGGTGGTATGTTGAGAAATCATGGGAATGTTCAAACTTCTATAGGGGCAAGTTGCCAAAATGACGTCAGGCTGAAAACCACATTTCAAAACAGCAAAGTTGAAAAACAAGTGAAATCTTCCATGAAAATAATTACAGTAGTTTAAAATGGTGTGAGGAAAAATAAAGAGCTTATGTATTTGTATGCATAAATTCTGAATGTATTAGCAAAACTTGCTTCTGAAATCTGGAATAAAAAAATATATTTCTAAGGATATTTCCTATATAGAAGTGTAAATGGCTTTGCATGCTGGTCTGGGGATGGGGGAATTATAGGTGTCACCACTACAGCTCCCATACCTCCTGTAGGCCACCAGCATAACCAGTGCCTCTCTCAAGTGCCTGTCCACTGGGACACAGGGCATGGGCAACAAACAGGAGGAATTAGCAGACTCCCAGGTGCTGGACTTACTAGGACTGTAATGGGGAGCAGAATTCAGCCCCAAAAGGAGCACTTAGGCTGTTGTGACCACATTCCCCCTTTTTGGCCATTATACCCCTCATAGGGTCCTTCATGCGAGTGATTATTTAACTGCACAAGTGAAATGTGCTTTTCCTAGCAGGCAATACTGGCTCTGCTTAGATGAAGGGAAGCCACGGCAGCTGCGGTACCTGCTGTACTGTTATTGTTCTTCTTGGTTCATTTTGACACTTGATTAAACAATAATCTTAATTCCTTGGTTGTTACAAACTTTTCAGTTTAGAGAACGCTGATCACCTCAAACGAGAGCCCTGGTCTTAAGCATGCAGTCTTGAAGTTTTCTTCTAATTTTTTTTTCTTTTATGTTTTTAGTATTACTCTAAAATCAGAATAACTGTTAGCATAAAGTGCCCGAATTGGAACAGATGCACTGAATTCCCTATTTGTACCTGAAGGTGAGTGCACACGAGCTACAAGAACCTATCACTCAGTGTGATTTACCTACACATGAAGTGCTTTGATGCCATTCAAGTACATACTTATAACATGTTTTCTGTCCTGTAATGGGTGTTAGTATTTTTAATTACTAATTTTATTGCCTATAAAACGGTCATTGTAAGTGTGTTTCTGCAGTTAAATTGTGGGGGTGCTTATAATCTCTTCTTATAAAAAGCTTGATACAGAAAGGTTGTGTCCTCCTAGTATATGTTAGCTTTAATCACTACTTTATGCACCTCTCAGGGGAGCAAAACATCTCTCTAATTATCCAAGTAGTTACCAAGGCGATTATCATACAACAATTACTGGAAATTTTCAAACTCATCTCCTACATAACGAGAATAGAACAGCAGATAGACATTACCTTGTTTGACAGAAAAAGGACATCTTGCACAGTTGAAGCCATAATGCTAGGGAAGAGTAGATGCTGAATTAAAATACAGATTTCTTTTTTAATTTTAGGTGCCAATTGATGTAAAGAAGTGATAACTTACATAAGTGTAACTTTTATAAGTAACTTACACAGTATAGCCACACTACACGTTAATTGAGCTCGAAAAAGGTATTCTCTTTCTACAACTGATTTTTTTTCTTTTTCATTTTGACAAAACCACATATACCTGATTTTAGGGTAATGGACATATAACACATGGTCCCAAGGAGCTTGGGGATCCAGCCTCCCCATTACATTGCACTCCCTCTCACATCACTGGACCAGGCAGCTTCCTCACATGGGCAGGCTGAGCCTACATCTTGGTCCTTCCCAGGAAAAAGAAGATAAGGAATTATAGGCATGGCCAAAGAGAGGCCACTTGGATTAGCTGAGTTGGTAAATGAATCAAAGAAGGTAAGAGTCACTGCTTCTACAGCAAGGGGTGGTTTAAATAAGGAAATATTGATTTCTCTCAAAAGTGACTAACATATTATTTTATCACCAGGAAAGATAACCTAAGTATTATTCAGAAACTAAAGGAATTTTCACAATCCGAAAAAAAAGAAACCTACTGTAACTAACACATTAATTTTTAGGTGAAATGATAGATATGATAGAGGGTTTTCTTTCATTAACACAGCACTTTGTGTTTTTCAGTATTGTAAAATTAGGTGCACAAATGAAATCATCCAGAAACGGGCATGTATCCTTGAGTTCAAACTTCTGGCCCCCGCACAGAGTTTTGATTGTTGCTCAACGCCTCTTTGTCATCGTCTGGCTTATTATATTATCATCTTTTTGTCTCCATCCACCTTGAGATCCTTCTTTCTGAAACAGCAGGGAGAAGAGAAGCGAGCCAAACCCTTCACGATGCAGCTAATTCCCTGGGGACTCCTCTAAGCGGCCGCTCCGGGTTATTGATGCCAAGGGCAGCTGCAGTTCTTCCTAACGGGGTTTGTGGGAGGTAACAGCATCCTCTCCTACCCTGCAGGATGTTCACACCATAAATGCGTGTATCGCCGCCCTGATCCTGCACTTCCTTCTCCAGCAGAGCGGCATCCAGCCAGGGAACAGGCAGGGAGGGCTGGCCGTGACCGTCACACCCTCCCTTTTGGGCACAGAAAGCGCAGGGCAGGTTTCTTCCCTTTTTGCTGCATGAATCCTGTGATTTCTCAAGCATCCTCCGCATGGCAGACGGGGCTGAGCTCCTACCCGCTTTCCCCTCGCCTCCCGGCATCCGCCACGCCGTTCCTTCGGCAGAGGCACGGGGGAGGCAGCGGCGCAGAAGCTCGATTTCCAGAACTCATCTCCCCTTCGCACAAAGCAGCCTGTGCCTCTTCACTCTCTGCCATAACTTCGCTGGGTGCACAGCGGGGCCTCACCCTGGGCAACGAACTTCAGGGACCAAAGGTCTAACTGAGCCTTTACAGCGCAAAAAGAACAGGCACGCAACGCGACGGGAACGATGGAGGGTTCAAGAACCATTTCCTGCCACTTAACATTTGATAGGATGGGCTATTTCCTATGCTCCCTGAAGGTCAGAGTATCCCAGGGGGGAGAAAAGGCACCGTATTGATCTGCAATAATCAGGCAAGAAAGGGAGAAAGAGCTAAGGACAAGATGACAGTTATTTTCCCACGTGGGTATATTTAAGGGTTTTGTTGAACAGGCTACCCATGTGGAAAAAAAAACCAACCCTATATTTGGCCCAGTGCAGCAGCTTCACACAGCTGTTTGCTCTCTCCTTTCTGGGCAAGAACACAATCAGAGCCAGCACTGAAATGCTCCTCAGCCTGGGCTGGCAGAGCTGAGCCCCTGCCCTCTCCCACACCGAGAGGAAAGGCAGCAATTGCACTTCACACCAACCACACTACAGACACCACACCAGGCACCATAACGGTGGGGCTGAGCACCTGCCAAAGACAGCACATCCTTTGTCACTGGGTAGATTTATTCAAGCCGTGGCGTGGCTTATTGGTTTGGAATAGGTTCACCCCTGGGGAGCAGGCATTGGTGTTTCTCCTCCAAGGTAGCATCACTGGTGGTGGTGCTAAATACTGGCTGTTGACCATGAGGAAAAGACCCTCAGATGGATAGCCTTGACATCACTCTTCACCAAACAAGCAGAAAAGTCCATGAGGCTCTTCAATTTTGCAACAGCAAGCAGTGTCCTTAACAGATACCAAATGTTTGAAGTGGCTGTGAAAAATCTTGTTTCCTGTTCCCAAATACTGACCAAAAAAGAAGCCTGCATCACTCCTTCAGCAAGACCCCTTGTCCTTTCTGGAGTCAGCATGCAGATAGTCATACATAGACAGATGTTAAAAAAAAAAATAAATTAGCCAGACAGACATAGCAATTTGAAATTTGTAGAATAGATTTTAATGATATATGGAAATTTGCATTTATTAGAAACAGGAAAGATAACAAGAATGAAAGCAAACAAAATTTAGGATAGGTTTGAGATTTAGGACAAATTATTTAAATTTAACCAACATATAAATAATTGCTTAATACCAAAGGAAGTGCTTTGAAACTTAAATTAGCAGCAGCTTGAGAAGCGGAAACTTTCACGGATAAATATAGCATGGGTATATTGTATCCCTGAAACTGCTCTTGAAAACATCAAGGCAGTAGGAATAGGGAGGCAGCCGTTCACAGCCTGACACGTATTCTCTCCCTCAGTAAAAGTGTTTTGAAAGGGGTTTGCAATGCAGGAATTTGGAACAGATTTGCTGTGGCTTAGCAAAACATGCCGCGAGTAGAGCAACATTTGCAGCAGACATATTATCTGACCTAGGTCACCTCCTGATTAAACATATATAGATTGGAAGATTAGTCATGAAACCAAGTAGAAATACAAGCCAAGCTACAGCTTACCGGGAGAAACTATATCCAATTAGCTTTGCAAGTGAGCTAAAAGCAGGAATTAAGAGGAAGGTGGTTCCAGGACACTCCTGCCAGCAGGTCTGGTTTGGGATGCCTGAGCACACGCTCCCTCCATCGCATGTGTGATTTATATTTCCACTTTTCTGGGCCACGGGGAGAGTGTTTCAAAGATTATTAAATCTTGACATCTCCATAATGGGAAAGACGAAAAAGGATGGAGTTCATCAAAAAGATCGAGACAGGTAACAAAAGAGCTGCTCTGCCACATTACCTTGAAGCCAGGAGCTATAATCACAGGTCTATGCATCACTGTGCCCCCCAGTCATTTGGGGCTGAGATTTCACTCCAAGCTGGTGCCTCAGTTCAAAGCCAGTGCCCAGAAACTGGCCAGGAACCAGGATGCAACCGAGCACTTCCACATGACCTACGGGGACACCACAGCCATCTTAGCCTTAAAACCACATCTGGCAGGAGGGAAACTCCTCATACAGTCCTGGTGACGGGAGGGGTATTCAGCAACACAACACACCTCACCCAAGAAGAAAAAGTAAGTTCTCCAGTGACTGAGAGAAAGGGATGGTGTAGGAATGAAGGCACCTGGTTATTTGATTTCCTTTTCAGAGGCATAAATGGTAGAGGTCCTTTAAAGAAAAAGTGGACCAAAGTTGTAGGTAACACGTAGAGACGCCCAACAAGAACTCTAGAATGATCCAGGCTCATATCCAAAACAGGCTTCTCCAGAAAGGCAAAAGCTGTAGGCATTCTGCAGTGCTAAGCATCTAACCCATGTTTAACAAAGCATTTCTAATCAACAAGAGCATGAGGGTCACTGAGTAGAGAATTTCTGAGTAAATTCAGTAATAGTAGGCACCAAACATAAAACTGGGTTGTGAACACAAGTGCTGAGTCCAAAATTGCTCAAATTTCAGTGAAGTTTTGTCGTTGTCATAAGTTGCAGATCAAATGAATCACTACTTCAAAAATTTTAATCTTTCGCTCTAATATTTTCAAAAGTCTCACTGAACTTGAAGGAGCACTTAAATTCCCTATTTTATTCTATAAGGCAAAATTCCACTATCACATTTTCTACCAAGAGTGGAAGACTCTTGTGAAGAACTACTTATTTCATCTTTCTTGCCACATTTTTCCTCATTGTCTTCTTATGACTTAACTCAGTTCATCTAACTAACCTCCCACCGGACTGTCCACCTGGTTAAATCCTTTCTAAAACACAGACTTTGGAAGTGATTCATGCTTTCCCTGAATGCATTCTTCACACTGCCAGTTCTTACTGGATGTCTGTGAGTTAGAGGCAGCCCAGGCAATTCTCTGCAACACAATTTCATTTTGGAAAGTGAAGACAAAATAAATACTTTTTAAAACAATTTTTTTCGTTGAGAAAATTTGGAAAAGTCTTACTTTCCGTTCTCAAAGAGATGTGGGGATTTTTTTCCAAAATGAAAATTTGACACAGCAACAATCTTATTCTTTGATCAAGCATTCAAATATTAGACACAAAACCATGAGCATTTCCCAAAACACTTTAGTGATACCACCGTCACGCTGTTGTGCTTCAGACTGTAGCTCTACACTGTCACGTAACTACTGGGAAGCTTTGTTTGGATTTTTTTATTAGTATTATTTGAAAGGTGTTTGGTTGACAGAGAATAGCTCTCTGGATCTCCGGTTTTCCTGTTCAAAAAGATTACCTAAGTCACAGTTTTGATCCCTCTGCAAAAGTTTGAATGAAATGAAAAGTTTACAAATAAAAGATAGCCTTGAGTCTGACTCCAGTGTTATTCTGAAGATGTACATGTTGCAGAGTCTGTAGAAAGGCCATGGGCCAAGGGATGTCTTCACTAAAACAAAGAACTAGTGCTATTATTACAGCTTCCAAATGTGTATTTGTTTTCCAAAATATCAATGCTGGCACCTGCAGCTAATGGGGAGAGAAGCATTGCTGGGTCTTTTGTTAATACCTTTACCATTGACCTAGCATGAACTGGAAAATATTGCAATCTTAAAAAAATGGAGAATGATTAACAAAAAAACAAAAATTGCAGGGTGGAGCTTTTATTTGCATTTAGTTTTATATCCAATTCACTTCCTGTTAGCAAAACTGCAGTAAAATTCTGTGTACAACTTGGCTGCAAGCTATTGTTTAACCAGCACAATAAACCCAGCATTAATTTTCAGCCCTCTCCGTCAGCTGAGAACTGCATTGCTGCATTAGGATACCCTCTCCAGTACATCCAGAATGCAATACCGTCCTGCATAAAACACAGAAAGAGAAAGGAAAAGGATATCCTCCTTCATGGACAGGTGAAAAAAATCTTGCCACCTGTCTGCCATAAAATTTAAGCCTCATTACTGCGATAAGCCAGAGGTGCGCTCTCTCTTCCCCGGCTCCTTCCTTCAGAAAACTAAAGGCAGCAAGTAGAGTATTTTGATTATTAATTAAACAAAACCCCTCCCAAATTGCTATGGTGCCACGCAGCAGAGAGCCAACACCCAGGGCTGCTGCTATTAGAGATTCCTGCTCGCCAGCTCTGCGAGTCGTCCTGGGTGAGACTCGCTCCCCAGGCTGGATTCAGTGAAACGAAGGAAACTGGAGAGCAGCGTTTCCATGCACTGGCTAGAAGGTTTGACACACCTCAGCATCTTCCATGGTGCATCCGCCACTTCCAACCAAAGCATTTTATCAAGCAAGACTTCTACATAAACCAATTTGTAAGGAGAGGCGAATTAATTTATTAGACCAGCGGATGCAGTCAGAAAGAGCAAAGGATGCTCAGATTGAGATTCACTTGACAAGGGCTGACCTGTAAAAATGGAGACATTTTCAGGCTCAGGTCTCCCAGCAGACCGTCACAGTAGCATCCCTTTACAAAAAATGATCTTTTGACAAGTGGTCAAGAACGGAGCTTGGCTTTGATCTAACAATTTTTAGAAACTGTGTTAGGATAGATTTAAGAGAGTCACACAGAGAAGTTGGAAGCTTAAGGCTCTCTGCGTAGTACGGACCGGGTGGCTGAATGAACTCAGAGGAGGTGTGTTTGCTCACCAAACAGGCAACAAGAAAAAAACATGGCAAAGGGTGTGCTCTCATGAAGGCAAAATTCTGTGACTTTCCTAGAGGGGTCCTTGCTAATGGATTCGCCTTGCAATGGTGCTACAGAGCAAAAGGAGTCATTCTGCTTTAAATGAGCATTGATGACCAGAAAGAAAACCTTATGACCATGCCGTAAAAATAACCCCCCTGGAATACTTTTTTCTCTCAATTTAAATTGTCTGTACACACAAAGCACCAGTTTCCTTTTCCCCACACTTTTGTGAATTTAACATCTCATCCTTTAAGTGAACATCTTTAATCTTTTCACATGAACATCTTTAAGTATGTTTAGTCTGCCAAAGCACATGCCAGTTATCTGGAAAATACTTGTTCAACAAAAGTCCTTTTTTTTTTCTTTTCTACATTTCCCAAATCAGAAGGATCTAGAAAGCCTGTGAGTAATTCTGACCCAAGCTCTTCTACCCAAATTCACGTGCAGCAAATGGTCTCACTGACTTAACTGGAGAACCTCACAACTTACACAGTACAACACAGTTTCACAGACAGGTTCAAACACTACGGCAGCCCCTAGAAACTCCTACAGCCTCCAACTGAAATAGTTAAAAGGCAGAGCTACTTACATCAGGAGTTTTATATTCCTAAATTTCCTGTACTTAACAGAAGAAATGGGGTGGTTTTATTTCAAGGCTAATTTGACTGCCTCAGAGAGACAGCTGGGGAGTTCCTATGATTATGGTGCACTCATGCTTAAGTTTCATTGACATAGCAGTGCCAATCACCAAAAGGATGGTCTCCTCGTTCAAGATGCAGCTTGCTACTGCTTACATCAATTCTTGGGCTTTTACGATGACTGTACCTTAATTAACCAGGTAGAAGAATGTTATTTATTTTTGGGGCTGAACCAAGACAGTAAGAGCAGAAAGTGGGGCTGGTTCTGCATAACACCTACATGAGAGACAAAGTCAAGCAAACTTGATGCTGATATACTGCACACATTAACCAGGAAGTTTGCAAGGAAATACAGGTGCAACAATCTCATTGGTCAAAAGAAAGAAGAAACCTGAGTATAATGAACACCTTTAATAAAGCAACAATGAAGGCATCCTTAGTTGAACCCACTGTCTGATAGACTGTCATTTTCTTCTAAAAAAGGAGAGAAGAGAAAGACTTTATAGCAGACCATGCCAGACATCATGATTTCTAACCACAGGGCACAGCGTCACACATACACAAGCATGACGTTTGGAACATCTAGGTGTCCACATCAAGCTCATCTAAATCTTCAAGTCATTTTTAGCTTTTAGATGACGTGTCTGCCTATTCCTTTGGGGATTTTAAAATAGAAAACACAGGGAGCTAGAACAGATGATGGAGTCATGGATTACTTGATCGTCATATGAGGCAGGTGAAAGAAACATGTATCATATAAAGCTGTAATTAAATTAATAGTAATACTTACAGACTCCTATGCCTGTGGTCTGTTGACATGTGGTACCCACATTAGTCGTTGTGGTACCCACATAGTAGAACATTATTGAAGAGTATAGCATAGATTATTTGCTTCTTTCCACGTAACTAGCATCTTCTACCTGACTGCTATTCATTACCTTCAGTTTGTTTAGCTCTTTAGTAAGATATTTGACATTTTAAACTTACAGTCAGTGGAGGGAGCAGCACTGTGTATTGAATCAGCAGCTTGCATCATCAGCCCTGCTAGCCAATACGCCAAAGCAGCAGCCATCAGAGCTTCACACTAACCAAGCAGAACCAAGCACAGGGGGACACTTCCCCTATTCACCCTGGGCTGCTGATTTATACCCCCCACCCCAACCAGCAGGTGCTACCAGTTGGCCCCAGGTTATTTCTGCCCAGCAGAAATTAAGACCTGCAGAATGCAGCAGGCTGGTGGCCACAGAGAGGGCTCTGCCAGCTGCCTGTTTGCTCTGCAGCTCCAGCAGCCGCCCCATAGGAAATCCGAGTGTGGAACTGAAGCCCCAGCCTGCTGGCATTTGTAATGACTAGATGCATTCAGCTCCAAAAACCTGGCTAATCAAAGTAGGATAGCCACAGGTCTATCAACAGAAAACAAGAAATGACACCTATCATCTTTTCTTTTCAGACATGTTAAAAGCACACGTGGCTCCTAACAGACCTCCTAACATTGCCACTCTAGTGTGTGCAATTTTACAGATATACATAACTCCTCGTGAAGTTTTAAGTGCTCTGCTTTCAAATCATGCTCCCATCCTCATCTTTCCCACCCAATTTTACTGGCATGTAGGGATTAGACCAGCTGACTTGACTATGTGGGAATTCCCTGCCTCCCAGGGAATCTCCAGGTGACACAGCTGGAAGCAGCTAGATGCACAAAGACCACAACACCTAAGCTCGCTTCTATTTCAACTGTTTTCAGCTGCCGGGGTGACCTTATGGGGAGGGAGGTGACACGACAGCCGGATGCTCCATCCCAAGGGCTGAGTCTCTATGCTAAGCATAGCTTAAACACATCTCAGCCCTTGGACCACTACAAACTAAGCATTTCACAAGATTTGGGATAGCATCGCTTATGCCGGCTAGCAAAAAAAAAAAAGTAGTAATTTTAAGGGAGCATTGCTCATTTGAACGCTGAGATGGTAGAGACACGTTATCATCGTGCCACCGGCTGGAGCTGGGCCAGCAGGAGAGCAGGAACACCCATCCTCCTATCAGCCCTCTGTGACGGGTGCTGCTTACTTAGTGTCACCACCTGTGGGAGTGTGCTTACCATTTCCAGGCCGTAACGTTTGAACAAGGCTTTAAGTACACGTTGCCTTAAGTCGCTCTCATTGGCTTAAACAGCCAGCGAGCTGTTCCGATAGGGATATTACAACTGTGTTTGTACAGCGCATGGCCCACATGGTGGTGAAACATGAGCACCTCACGGGTAAAAGTTAATGACCATTCATTACTCTTCCAGCAATAATATCCTAATCTGTGGCCATAAGTATGGCGTCTTTCCATTAATTTAGCTTTTATGTGGCAACAGGTCGGCTGCAGCTGAGAGTGGGGTATGTCTGAATTCAATCACAAATTCACCTTTGCACCAATTAGTCTTTCTTTCGTATATGCTACACATGTAGGATCACAAAATAATACAATTGTGGGATTTGGAAGGCGTCTCTGGAGATCGTCTCGTCCGAGATGCCTGCTCAAAGCAGGGTGCCTCAGAGCAAGTTGCTCAGGGGGCGTACCCAGCCAGGTTTTGAATACGTCCAAGGATGGAGATACCACAACTTTTCTGGGCAGCCTGTTCCAGTCTTCAATCATCCTCACATTACACACACACACACAAAAAATAAAATTATCTTACATTTGCATGCAATTTCCTGAATTTCAGTTTGGGCCCATTGCCTCTTGTCCTGTCTCTTCATGTCAGAGGACAGTGTGGCTTTGTCTTCTTTACTTCTTCCACATCGGGTATTTACACACATTGATGAGATCCCCCCTAAGCCACCTCTTCTTCAGGCTGAATAGTCCCAGCTCTCTCAGCCTCTCCTTGAATGACAGAGGTTCCATCTCTTCAGCATCTTTACAGCCAGCCTTGCTCCGGCTAGACTTGCTCCAGTATGTCCATGTCTCATCTGTACTGGGGAGCACAGAACCGGACCCAGCATTCTGGATGTGGTCTCGCTTCCTTTGACCTGCTGGCAACGCTTTGGCTAATGCAGACTAGGGGCTATTGCTCACCTTTGCTACAATGCCACTGGCTAATGTCCAACTAGATGGAATAGTTTGGATCCTTCCTCTTTGTAGCTCCCATTCAAGTAGTTGCAGGCTGCTCTCAGGTAGTCCCTTACCCTCCACTTTTACAGATTAGACAAGCCCAGCCAACTTGTTGAATTTTAGCAGAGGAGGTCAGTTGTGGCATTAGACAGAAATTTAGAGTACTGCACTTGAGGAGGCAGGGGGAGAACCCATTCTAACCAACTTGCCCAGTTAAGAAGACTAGATAAACTGTTCTCTGCAGGCTGTGGTACATCCCCAGCTTTCCAATCGCTCTCATCGAAGAATCCCTCTTTACTCATTCACTGCCTCCCTGAGGGACTGAATAAGGCATTTCAAAGTTACATCTAAATGTTGTTAGGATCAGGTTTTCTCTTAGTAAACACAGGCTGAGCAACTAAGTCCTACATAAGCTGAAAATGTTGAGAATACTCCTTAGTGTAACGGGCCATGATAGTTTCCTTACTGGTGTGGAAAAGGACATTAAGCAATACAAGAGCAAGAATACCTACTGTGGGTGTTCAAATGGCTTGCTGATTTTAAAATACATCATTCAGCCGTGCCTTCCAGACATCCCAGTACTTCACAGCTCAACACAGAGTATAATATAAGAAGTGGTTACATGACAAATCCCCGCCTTTATCTGAAGCTATGTTAAGGAAGCTCCGTGCTTGCATTCCAGCTTGCCAATTTCTATATGAAGTCGTGGTGATTTGTATTATAAATGTGCACATGTAAGTGGGAAAGAATGTCTTCAGAGATATCAAAACCCCAACGGATTGGTCTTTTGTTTTGGAAGCAGTGATTGAAGGCTCTGAATGTCATATTTTAAATCCTAACCATCTCTTCTGCTATCCAATTTGAAAAATATTACCAATAATCTGCAGTTACTGCAAGTTCACTGAGCAATTCATTCAACAAAAAAGAGGAACGTGTTAAGATGATGTATTTTGGGAAATCATCATCCTTCAAGACAAATCATCAGATTCTTAGCAGATATTTGCCTGAACTCCGGTTACCAGCTCTAAGTGTTCAGCAGAAGAAATCTGCTGAATTTTTTACTTTCCAGCTCTGTATTGAAACGCAGCTCTGTACTGACCACAAAGTAGACAGGAGGACAGTTGAACCATCACCTTCCAACTTCCAGGAGAACGTCTGGACCACTGATATGACACCAGGTCCTTCCTAGTCTTTCCTTTAGTACTGCTCTCCATTTGCATGTACTAGCAAAAGTTTCCTGAGCCAATGTGAGAAAAAAAAATACTTTCTTGCCTAACAGACCAACGGCTAAACTGGGAAGCGGGGTGTCTGGGGTCTGGTACCTGCTCCAGCATAAACGACTGTTACACAGAAAGAAACAGTCTTGACATAGTGACTGAGAACATCACTCACCAAGCCACATCCCAATCCAGAGAGCACCTGCCTATCTTCAGGGTAAGGATTTGAATTATTGCAGAGGGGGAGGGAAATAGAATGGGACCTGCAGCTGCCATAGGTGTTAGAAGTGTCTCAACTCCTAAGTTTTGGGGTTAAAGGCTTCTATTAGACCTAAAGATCTAACAGATCTTTATAGCAGAGAAGGAAAAATCTTCTGGGGTAGTCCTGTTTTGGTTTAAGCTCTCCTGGGGCAATTCCTGAAAGGTTTAGTCACTGAGGCAGAGAAAGTAGCCCCTGATAAGAGCTCTCCTCTCTCTTCATTAACGAGGCAATTGAGGTAGTTAAATATGTCTCTAAACCATCTCAGGCAGGAGCCAAGGAGTGGGTGGGGGCTTCATTTTGAAAATGCTTTTTTAGGCAAGACCCAATTTAAAAAAAGTGTGTGAGTGGGAGCCTACCTGCTCATTATCTCTTCACACAACCAGAGAGCAACTACAACTTCTGTTATGGGCTTTAAAACTGAGAAGATAGTCAACGAGAGTTCATTAAATTACAATTATGAAATGCCTGAGCTGAGACCAAGATTTTGAAAACAGGTACCTAATTTTTGACTGGTACATCTGTACTGAAGGGGATAAAGGATGTAACCTCATTGTCCAAAGTAAGTGCTCACGTGTCCAAATATGGATCTTCAAAACATATTTTGGTATATGTTTTAGAAAAAAAATAGAGTGGATGTGATTTAAAGCTAACAAAAATACATCTCTGAATCTTCAAGGACAAGCACTGGAGGAGGAGCAGAGATTGAGAGGCAATCTCTGTCTCTCAGTTCATTTCTTTATTAGGCTTAGATGACATGAAACATACAGACTGGGGAGTTATAATGACTGGCCTCCCTGGGAGGTTTGGTTTCACCCTTCTAATAAGTGAAGCATTGAAGCAAAGCACAGTTCTACTGTATATTTGTAAGAAACAGCAATAGAATGGTTTTTTGCTTGAGTTTATCATCTTGCTTCTGCGCCCTATTTTCCTAATTACTATCTATAAAATAACAAGGGGAAAAAACCCACAGCAACCTTGATCCAAAGCACTACATTCTTTGAAGTAATTCTTTTTCATAAAATTCTTTTTCATAAAAAATGGGCACCACTAGCAGCCATCAGAGAGCACGGTCAATTTCAAACCGGAAAATCCATATCTGATGGATTCCACCTACCCAACAGAGTAATGTTAAGCGATCACTGGCCCTGAACATGTGATTTTAATCTCACTGAAATATACGAGGCATGCACCGAGGAGAACACACTGTAGTTTCAACATACATTGCTGAGGACAGAATCACACTGACCTCTGAGGAAGGACCATCCACAGTCAGTGCAACACTGGGGATGGCCTTTCCAGCCACCCGAGAAAGTCTCATTTTCCTAAGAGTTGTATTGTATTATATGTGTATCTCCAACCTAAAATGGTTGATTTTCGTGTTGTAGTTATAAATAGATATCTACACAACAAACAAAACATGGAATTTGAAATGGTTTATTTAGCCCTCTGCCTATGAGCACAGTTTGTTGTTCCAGCTTCCAAATGCATTTTTGTGGAGATCTTTGCAAACTTTCTCTTAGGTTTTATTCCCGTTACCTTATGTGGTGTTACACATGGATGTGTACACACACATCTGTATAATGTGCATAGCTAATTATCTAATTAACATCTGAAGTTCGGAGTCATCGGTTCAACTTTTTCAGAGGACTAAAGGAACGGCAACCCATACTGATGTTCCAGCCAATCAAAAAAAGACAAATCACTCTTCAGGCAAATCAGGAGCCTTGACTTAAGCTTACCTGGACTTGGATCTTTGCCAACATTTTAAAATCACCTCTCACAAAGTCTCCCAAAAGTCTATAGAAAGATCTCTGAGCTTCAGGTGCAGTGTCTGACAGCAAATTGTAGCATTAGTTAGTGACAAACTTAACCCTGAATGTTTTGGCGGGGTGAAAAAAAAACTGGAAAGTTTAGGTCTTTGGAAGTAGTATTCAAATTCAAAGCTTGTGGGTGGAGTTGGGGCGTGCGAAGGTGCATAAATAGGCGGTGGGAAGGGCAGCGTTCACAGTGGAGCCGGGATCACCTTCACACCCTGGCCCACGTCTGGGAGAGGAGACAAGGTAAGGCTTGGCACGCTCTCCCTGCCCGGGAAAGCGCCCGGGGGAGCTGGAGCCCAGGGTACCCGGGGCTGGGGCGGCCGGTCAACGGAGAGAAAGGTCTGCAGCAAGGCAGGCACAGCTCAGCACAGCTTGCTAGGAAGGTAAAAATGCGTGGAGAAATGTTGGCTTGGCAGGTTAAAAGAGAGACGGGAGAGGAAGGGGGTTTTTTGGGGTAGTGAAGTACTTAGCAAAGTGCACACAGCCTTCCAGAGGTGAAATTTCTAAACAGCAGGTTTAACGTTGCTCTGCCTTTGTTTTCTGCATCAGCAACAGCATAAAATTTGCCTGGTCTTTGAATTTCTGGTTGTCCCATACCTTTCCTTTTTTTTTTTAGGGAAGCATTACTCCCACTGTAGAACTCCAGCCAACACAACTCTGGAGGCAACCCTGAAAATCCACTGGGTCTAATTTAACTTAATGCAATTTTCTTCCTTGCCAAGGAGATTTCTCTTAGGGCAGAAAGGCAGCCTGCTGCAAAAGTAGTTTTTCATGCCCTTGAAACAGTGACTCATTGGATGTTTGCGGTCTACTGGGCATCCCAGTAGCAAAGAGCACCGCACCACTGTCAGAAACTCAGCTAGTGCCTCCTCCCACAGTTCCTACCCAGAAAAAATGCTTTTCTTTCCCTGGACTTTCGTTTTCATTGTCTGAATTCTAAAAACTGTCAGCCTGTTGTGATTTTTGCATGAATCTTTTGAATTTTCTGTATTGCTTTGGGAACATATTAGGTCTTCCTACTGTATCCACTACAGCGGTGCCCTAGTTTCCAGGAGGAAATTTAATGAGAAAACATAGGCTTATGTTGCTAAAGTGTTTTCCCCCTTCAAGGAAGCATCCCAACTGAAACGCTGAGGAGGTTCTTATCAGAATGTCTCATTTGCTTTCTGTTGCTTGAACCGGCAAAGTGCATTTCAGTTCTCACTGTTCCACACAGCAAGCTCCTCCCCACTCTTTTTATTATAGATTCTACTGGGTTTGTCTTTAAGGATTAGATGATACTTTTAAGGGGGAAAACAGGATCTGAAGTTTCAACGGCACCATTAGGCTGTGCTTATGCCAATGGCTCACTGTAAAGCCTAGCTTAGCATCCTGACTTCTCATTTGAGTTGCTCTTGCTGCAGAAATGAAGGAAGGGGGCGAGATAAATTCATTTTTCACCCCCTGGGCCGCTAAAGCATTTGGTTACAATAACACTGGGAGGTGGAGGTATAACTGTGAACTTCTTAGGACTTGAAACTACTTGTGGAATTGCCCAAACTCGGTTGTTTTACTGAGCAAATGTACAGATGTAAATAGAAGAGAGAAGAAACATATAGGTGCTTAAAAAGGACCACAGCCCAAGGGCACCAGCGGAGCAGTAGAAAGCAGCCAGGTTGTCCACAGCAATTTTCTAGGCAAACCTCACTCTCCCTTGAGGTTCCCCAAGCCCAGCCCCCCCACCAGCAGCAGTTGGGTTCAGCCCTGACTCACCTTGCTGCATACCTGCGACTTGACCTGCCGCTCTACCCCGTCCTTATCTGCTGGGTGCCTCGAAGCAAACGGCAGCCCGGGAGGCACCCCAAGGTGAGGATTCTCTCCTCTCTCTTCCAGGTGCAGCCATGGAGAAGAGTTACGCGTCCATGTTCCTGCTGCTGGTGGCCATCTCCTGTGCTCTGGCAAAGGATGCGGGCAAGAAGGAGACAAAGGAGACTACTGCTAAACCCAAACTGCCTCAGACACTCTCCAGAGGTAAAAAACAACAAAAAGCGCTTGAAATTAAAAAATAAAAAATAATAAACTAGTGCAATCTGCTAAAGATTTTACTCCTATACTGTTTTAATAAATTAGTTTTCTTGCCATTCGTTCTGCAAATACATTTTCTACTATTTCCTAGCATCCCTATCCCCTTTACTCCTGGTTCAAAGCCCTTTGGCAAGGGCGGCTGCTCAGAGCCCTTGCCGGCAGCGGCGGGCTGGGGGCGGGACGCGAACCTCCGACCTCCGGCCCCGCTTATAACGCGCCTCCCCTCTTTCTCTCCCCTCCCCTCCCCGCAGGCTGGGGGGACCAGCTCATCTGGACGCAGACGTACGAGGAAGCCCTCTTCCGCTCCAAACACAGGTACCGCACCTCGCTCCGCGCCCCGCCGCGCCCCGCTCCGCGCCCCCTAGCGCCTCCCCGGCCCGTAACGAGGACTCTTCTTTTTTTTCCAGCAACAAGCCCCTGATGATCATCCACCACCTGGATGACTGCCCCCACAGCCAAGGTAATCCTTTGCACTGGAAATAATAATAATTAAAAAAAAAAATTAAATAAAGGGAAAAAATTAAAAATCAGAAATGAACAGAAATGAATCAGAGCAAACAGAAATGAAATGAAAACGGCAATTCTGAATGGATACAGAAACCAGCACAGGTCACACGGGCTGACCGGTGACAAATCTGGTTTTGCTTCGTGTCACAACCAGCCCAAACCAACAGTAACACCAGGAGTAATTAAGTAATTTAAGTCAACCTTGAATATAAGAAGTTCCACCTAAACATGAGGAGGAACTTCTTTACTTTGAGGGTGGCAGAGCCCTGTAACAGGCTGCCCAGGGAGGTGGTGGAGTCTCCTTCTCTGGAGACATTCAAAGCCCACCTGGACACATTCCTGTGCAACCTGCTCTGGGTGGCCCTGCTCTGGCAGGAGGTTGGACTAGATGATCTCCAGAGGTTCCTTCCAACCCCATCTCATTCTGTCATTCTGAGTAGTAAAAACCAGTCATTTGTTGGAAAGGATGTATCCAGCTCCCAGTTTTGTGGTGATGGAAACTGAAGGTGAGCAGGGACTGAATCCAAGCAGGCTGGAACCCAGCCCTTGCGGGGTTCCTGGTCACTGGGACCGCGCTTTTCCCAGTGTTCCTGAATTGACTCCAGGGCCCTTCTTCGGGCGAGCCGATCCGCACTGCGTCCACCCACAGCTCCAGCAACTCCAGAAGGATCTTTGCACAAGCATTAAAATCCCGTCAAACACCTCGGGCTTGGAGTCCAACACCTCCATACTGGGCTTCCTGGGCCTTAAGAACTGGGAGCCAGAAGCTGCAATAGCAGATTGGGAGGTTTAAAGGGTTAAATGCCCAAATTCGGGCTTGAACAGACAACTTTGGGAGCTGCACTACCCAAAGGCAGGCGGGACGTTTGGTACCCTTATAGCGCAGAACGGAAGCGAGTTGCTCATCTTCCCCTGGAATTAACTTAAAAAAAAAAACCACCAACCCCTTCATTTGCTGTCCTTGTAAACTGGGAATTCTCCTTTTGATTCCATCAGTTTGTTTGAATTCCTTTTCCAAGGCCAGTGGATTTCAGGGGCGTATCTTTAACCTTCCTCCCGGTCTGTTCCCACTCCAGCCCTCAAGAAGGCCTTTGCTGAACACAAAGAGATTCAGAAACTGGCAGAAAAATTCATTCTCCTGAACCTGGTGGTAAGTTTCCCAGTTACACTTCAGTAAGTGAAAGTAATAAAATTCTATTTTTAATTACGGCTTCTCTAGGTATAATTAGCCAGTTTAATAGCTCGGGTTGGCTGGGAAGATGAGCATTGCTGATGTATAATGGTTTGAGTAATAATTCTCTTTCATCTGCAACCGTCAGAAACCCTAAATATGAGGGAATTTAAAGTTGTTGTTATCAATTTTCAACTCCGACTGTTAAACGACTGCGTCCCAGACAGTTCCTCTCTTTAAACTGTGAAATGTATTATTTAAGCTCTGTTTTGTAACACAAAGTGCAATGAAGAAAAGGAATATTTATGTAGCGTGCCCTCCTGCAGCCTTGACTGGGAACCTTTTCTGTTTTCTTTTAAGTATGAAACCACAGACAAGAACCTTTCTCCTGATGGCCAGTACGTCCCTCGGATTCTGTTCATAGGTGAGTAGGTACCTCCAGCGTCAAAGCTGACCTCAGGTGGAATCCCCTGCTGCGCCGCGCAGCTCAAATCCTCAGGAATTTATTCCATGAGAGATGTAAGATATTCCAGGTAGTTTTGTTGGAGGACATTTCAAAGCAAGCCCAGCTGGGTCATTAGCTTCACAGTGTTCCTCCCTCGCTGATTCCACCAGCCACGTTAATTCCTTCCACGGGAAGGTCACGGGAATGGGTAGGCACCGTCTCAGCCTTGCTCATCCTCCTGGCTTTAGAAATGCTGTAAAGCCACCAGGTTTGTGTTTGACCCACACGTCTCAGGCTCCGTAGGAACCTGGATGCTTCAGGGGCTGATTTTCAAAGCTCCGTACTCGGCTCTGTGCCCCACCAACCCGCACAAACTCCTGCTTTTGGCCTTTTGGAGATGCATTAGTGGCCATGTCCACATCCAGGTACTGCAGTCACAGCATTCCCTCTCCCAGAAGAGATGCCCTGCGTGGGTACCATCAACACATACCTTTATAGATCAAGGTCATGATGACCATTTTCAACACACCAAAGAAAATGTTGTATTTTCACTCCCTTGATTATTTCTTTTTTAATAACCTCTGTAGCCTGAGGGCAGCCTCAGCTCGTTGGGTTCATTCAGGTACTATGTGGTGGCACGGGGTGTGAAGTTAATCAATACTGATGAGAATAAAACCCACCCCATCTCAATAAAGCTGCAGATACAACTCTTAAAGTTGAAATGTCGGTGATTGCGTAGAAGAATGATCTCTTGGTTGGTGTTGATGACAGACTTGTCTTGCAGAAACATTTAGGAAGCAAGCGGAAGCACAGAGAGGTTTGTTTCCTCCATCTTGAAGGTGGGTCCTCTCCTCTGCAACTTCTCCCGTCCTTTTTTCCAGATCCTTCCCTGACTGTGAGAGCAGATATTACCGGGAGATACTCAAACCGTCTCTATGCATACGAGCCCTCTGACGTTGCCCTGTGTAAGTAGTGTATTCTGAAATAATACTCTGAGCAGTCCCGTTTTTCATGCCATGGAGAATAACACCAGGCGTTACAGCCTCTCACAGTCGATGCTTGGTGAAAGGCAGTTAACCAGGATCGACATTAAAGGGGATGCTAGACTTAGCGAGGTGAAGAGAGTGATGGCAGAGCCCTGGAGCCTTAAACATCCATCTGTTTGAGAAGAAAGCGGTAGGAACTTGCATAATTCAGCAGAGCCCAGCGTAGGGGAGGGTGGGAACTCCTGCACACAAACCCTGCTGGGGTCTGCTGGGAGTTGGGAAGAGCTGGGACCCATAGCCCAGCTCCATCCCTGTCCTGCCAACACCCCCGGGTGTGCAATGACCGACGTTACGTTCTCACCAGTCAAGATTAAGCAGATGCTATTCACAAAATGGTTTGCACCCTGCAACCCAACCCACAGAGCACTAGGCATGTGAGCAACAGCTTTAGTAATAATGACATTTTCTCTGCAGTATTCGTAGGGGCTGACAGAGGAGGTTGCAACAAAAATAACGTGTATGAATATTTCATTTCTAGTGTACTCAAATATGCAGAAAGCGCTGAAACTCTTGAAGACTGAACTGTAAGGGGAAGGAGGAAGCCCTTAAATACTATGAAGTCTGATCTTCCATCTCTTTTCCACTCATTGAAATTGGTGAAGAGAGTATTTGGGGTGGTATTTAGTGATGTATAATGCTGGTTTATATACATAAACACTGCAGTTTTACATTAGCACTTTTGTACTGGGCAGCATTTTTGAAAGCCACAGGCTTTTAATTTAAGGCATACAGAATAACACTGTATGATCAACTGTAAAAATGATTTTTTAAAAAATAAATCCATTTCAAGTGTTTCCATACAAATCGTTGCTGTGGTTTGTGGTTTTTTTTTTTTTCCTCCCTTACTATTATCTATCATTATCAGAAAGAGTAAAATCACCGTGTAACTTGAGACCAGAGCTTGCAAGTTTACATCCAAGCAAAACAAGGAACTCACTCCTGGCTTGCCATGGGCAGGTGGGTGCTCAGCCGTCCCCAGGAGAGCAGGGCTCCATCATGCAGAACAGCTATTTGGAAAGAGCAATGTTCTGACTTGAGATATTCCTCCCCCCTTTCTCCTTTTCCCCCCAGCTTTTATGGCTGAACACGATGGTGGTGAATGGAGTTCCATCCAGTTGGTGGCTGGTCACAAGTGGTGTCCCACAGGGCTCAGTACTGGGGCCAGTTCTCATTAACATCTTTATCAACGATCTGGATGAGGGGATTGAGTTGGGTGGGAGTGTGGACCTGCTGGAGGGAAGAGAGGCTTTGCAGAGGGATCTGGACAGGTTGGATCGATGGGCCAAGACCAACAGGATGAGGTTCAACAACGCCAAGTGTCGGGTCCTGCACTTGGGCCACAACAACCCCAGGCAGCGCTACAGGCTGGGGGCAGAGTGGCTGGAGCTGCCGGGCAGAAAAGGACCTGGGGGTATTGGTCAACAGCATCCTGGCCTGTATCAGGACTAGTGTGGGGAATAGCACTCAGGAGATGATCGTTCCCCTGTACTTGGTCCTGGTGAGGCCTCACCTCGAGTGCTGTGTCCAGTTTTGGGCCCCTTACCACAAAAAAGGCATTGAGGTCCAGAGAAGAACAAAGATAAGTCTTATGAGGAGAGGCTGAAGGAACTAGAAAATACCTGAAACTAGAGACCAGAATTATTCAGATGTTTTTGTTTCTTTTTTTAAATTGGCTGCATTCTGAAGTAATCCAAGGATCACCTTGTCTACCTGAAGATTTTTTATTTTTCCTATTCAGTTATCAGCTATAGATTTTAAGGTACATTTTTTACAGGTATCTATTTGAATTATGCAAGCTTTTTTCTTTCTTTAATAAATAGTTGTTTTCATGTGAGAAGAGTCAGACGCTATACAGTGGTGTCAGCATGTTAGTTAAGATCCGTTTTTACTTTTTTACACAAAGAATTATATTTTAATATTTTATAGCCAGTTATTTTTATGCGATAAAAATGCACTGGTGTCTTGAAAGAAGAGAAGACAGGTTCCTACATTTTCCAGAATAACCAACTTTAAGAAATCTTCTCCATGTAACTAAGGTCAAAAGACATCTAACATACGCATTGAGAATACTCCAAAATTAAACCATTCTGTTGTTTTTCTGCTCTGCTGCTGTAAACAGCTTCTAGAAAATCTGGTTACAATTACTCCCAATTCTCAAGCAGATAAAAATTAAAATGCCTCTCTAGAAACCAAACAAAAAACATCTTCATATGACCAGAACTATTTTCTCACAAGGAAAAACTTTGTTCTGCAATGAACAAAGTAAACTTCAAAGACAAAACCCACCAAGAATAGGTATAAATTAAAAACAGAATTAAACAAAAAGGTCTATTTCAACACATCAGAACATTTCTTGCACACTGACACAAGAGTCAGGAGGCAGACCTCTCCTGAGGGAGGCTGTTCTCCCCAGAAAAGTCAGATTCAACATATTTTATTGCCTCACTTAAAAAAAATCAGGTTCGAAAGTGAAAACACATATCTGGTGTGAATTTCAGAGTTTGTGGGGTTGTTTATTTTTAAATCACAGAAATAAAGAGCAAAGTATTATGATAGAAAAACTTCAATCAAACCATAAGATCCACTGATCTGTTTTTTGACTACTTAAAACTTAATGAATTTAAAACGAATTCACACTAAGTGTTCTGACACATGAGAATTCCTAAAGTAATAAATATTTTCAGTATTTTTTCAGTGACGCAGTTACACTACAATTAGCACCTACCACATTTATGAAACCACAGCCACCCAAAACGAAGCACTAAAAACAATTAGGCAAAAAGTTAAAATTGAAGCAGCAATACAGTATTATTTTAAGCTTCATTCACCCTCTCCATAAGGCTCCTCCTTTAATTTATTACAGTAATGTATACTCTCTTGACGTGTACTGACAATGGCTGGTGAGTTGCTTAAACAGGACAGCACTTGGGCAAGAAAAGCTGTGTACACGTACATTATACTTCAGTAATAGCCTGAAGGCTCTTAAGGTCTTTCAGTACCTGAGTGGGCTCTTACAGAGTGCACAAGTATGTGCTTGAAACGGGCACCAACACTTCTCAATACCGGTAGCAGGAATTCACGGCCTGAACACCAGGAGATGGCGCTGACAGCAGATGTTGAAGAATCAACTGCACCTGAAGAGCAGTTCCCTTCAGCAAGTTCTTGACATCCCTCTGCCTTCAGGTTCAACTCCTCCCCTTCCAAACCTTGAGACAAGTCCTTCTTTAGGAGCACTGGGCACATGAAAGCCTGAAAGTGTTCTGATGGGTGTTTATTTCAGCTTCTTTTTGCCACAGGAGCAAGGAGGCATCTCCCTAGTAAATAGGGAGAGCGTATGAGAGCACACTGCTGTCTGCCCTCACTGCCTTCTTCCCCCCCACTCAGCTGCTGTATTCCTTGGCAGATGGCCTTAACTCTTCCCCTTTTGTTCCTGCAGAGCCTTTCAGGTTACAGCAGCCACCTACCATGCCAGAAGCAGCAACTGCATGAAGGAACGGCGCACCACAGGTCTGCAATTCCCTGTGGTTAGAAACAAAGGGAACTATCAGGCACCTTGGGTGTTCCCCTGTCTGATGTTCCAGCTGATGCATCACTTCTGTTCCAGGCTGGAAGAGGGACCAGCTTTCCTTCAGCTCAGACAACACTTACTACACAGATTAATGTGCTGTTCAAACTTTAGGGGTTTTTGTTTGTTTGTTTTTTAACGAAAAATCAAACTACTGGAAACCATCACTTTTTTTTTTACTTTTTTTTTTACACATCATTCAATATTCCATGAAATCAAGACTGTTAGCTGAACAGAGGAATATATACTGCTGAGTTATTACAACAATAATTTTACACCATCTGAAAAAATAGCTGTACAACAGCTTTCCAGACATCAAGTTTCTTACATTAAAGAGGACAGACCACTATTGATTCTGATGTGCAAATACCAAACTTCATTCACTTGTCAAAGAAAAAAAAAGTTTCAAGTTAATCAGCTGCAGATTACATTCTCTCAGTTTTCTTCATTCATTTTCTCATAGTGAAGATACCTATTAAGTAGTAAAGAATTACTTTGATTCTCAACAAAATGCTAAAGCTACCAGAAAGCCAAAACAAAATAGGGAAAGGGATGGGTGATGCTACAGTAGTTATTAACACACACTTACGTGCACTACAGAAAATAACATCTTTATCTTCTATTTTTATCTTAGCAGGAAAGTGGGAGACCATTATTAAGACAAAAGGTTGACTAGAGCTCATCCTAAAGGTTAATCAAATCATACAGCCCAACGATCCACCATATATTTTTATCGTTTTAATGAGATCATGTGAATTTTTGTAATCAATGAACACAGCAGAAAATACTTTCAGGTCGTTTTGGACACCAGAGAAGCCAGTAGTGCTATAAAACTCATTGTATAGAGTTTACCATATCCATTTATTAAGTTATTTAACCAGCTCAGAGCAGCAGTCTGACTCTGCCCAGCCACTGAATGCACCAGTCTACTTCAAGATAGAGATTCTTAGAAGTAAAATAGTAGGAAATTAAATATGAAAACTACACATTTCTTACAGAAAATAAAAAATAAAGTTTTCTTTTGTGTATATGTAGAATACCTATTATGGAGAAATACCGAACTATGGCGAATCAGTAGTTTGAAGTAGATAGTGCTGAAAGAAGATTCAGTCCTTCATAAACTTATCAAAGAAATGCACTAGGGTTTGCACGGGGATCCTTTTGGTTCCTGTATCTATACGTCAGCCAGATTCCCAGAATCTGAAAATAAAACCCAAAGATTTTATTAAGCAGAGGGTCTCCACCACATCTTTCATCAGTTTTACAAAATTTGTTTTAAACATATGATCCCGTCAACAAATCTCCAGTACTTGAGTTGAGGATATTTTACTCTTGCTAAAATTGTACAACCAAACACCAGCTTTCTTTATTAGAAAAAAGAATGCACTCTCTCAGAATTAATTCAAGAGAGAGATGAAGCAAAAAAACCCAAACCGTATTTGCAATGCAATTCAAAATATTTCTCATAGGCTTGTCTAACTTTGTATGACTCTTCCCTTCATCAAATGATAAAAATATTCATAAACCTGTTTTTTAGTGTAATGATAAACAAATCCTCCAAATTGTTTCATTTTGCAGTTACCACTACTGCTTTCACTTTCAAACCCTCCTACTGCCTGCCTTCCTCCCAGCAGCATCACATTTTCAGTAGAGAAATTGAGGGCAGATACCAGAGTGATTCTGCTTAGGTTGCTCTATCTTTCTCATTGCTGTAATATCTACAGTCCTTCTGAAAACTGCACTAAGGAGTAGCTGGAGTATCCTTCACGTGCACTGCTGTGGGGTTATAAAAGACCTGCTCTGCATATTTTTTTATTCACTGACCAATAAAGCTAGTATAGTTGCAGTTCATAGTCTAAATAGCATAAAGTTGCAAGAATTCCCAGTGTTGAATAATGACAAGCCCAGACTTAAGCAAACTTTCAGTCTGGAAAAATTTGATGTAATTCATTATTTGAGTCCTGAGATGGTTCTAAGAGTTCCTGTAATGAACCCCCTAAAATTAACTGTTTTGCAAAGCAATGCCTTAAAAGTGGGGAAAAAACACCCAATTTTCTAACTTCCTACTCACCTCTGTGAAACTGAAGAAGAGTCCTATGCCTCCAACAAATCGTAACACCATTCCAGAATATTCTTCTATTATTGGTGCACATGGTTGACAGTGATGACTTCTAAAACAATCCTGAAGCAGATACAAACACAGAATTACATTCCATTTTCCAGTGACTCTTCATTGATTGAAAGCATCTAGTTAGCTCTATGAAAGACATGCACAAACTCTAGCGGTTTTAAAAGACTTCAAAAAAGCAAATATATAAATGACAACGGAGTACGAGCTTTGCAGGGTTCTGTGTGATTATGTTTCTAGTCAGTTAACTGAAGAGCTTAGTATCATTTTAACAACTACCTCACACATTTCCTCCGCTTTCTGCAACTATAAAACCAGTTGTACATACTTGAACACACACAATGAAGTTCTAAGTTTTTTCGCACTTGAAGAACTTACAGAGGCACAGGTTTCATTCGGATCAAAGACTCTGAATCCACAACAATTCAGATTTCTCTCAATGTCTGTTCTTGCGCTGTTAGTGTTATTCCATCCCACCTCTAGAAGTTGACTCTAGAAGACACAATCAAATACATATCATATCAATTGAACTCATTTGCATTTCATTGGAAAACAACACATTTAGGCCAAGTTGATAACTCCCTAACTGAAACCTTCAGATCCTGAAGTCTAACAGGACAATGTATTCAAGAACCTGAATGTTCAAGCAGCTTGCATAGCTAATGAAATAGAAGCATGTAGCAGCAGCACATTCACAGTTATAATTAATTTTCTTCCTTTCTTTTCCAAAACCCAAAAGAGCACTAGTAACAGGACATGCAACTTATCTGAGGCTGCTCAGATTTTAAATAAAAAGCATGCTTACATAAAGGAAGCTGATTACTCGGTCACTGTACCCTTGCCTGCTTCTTACACAGTCAAGAATTAATCTCCATACCGCACGGAATCTGGTTTTAATTTCATACTTAATGGCCACCTCTGTTCTTAATGTAGCCATGACCTTTTCAGTTTCACAAAAACAATTCAGTGGCTTTATAATCTTTACATGAACACACGAGATAGTCAAAATATCATGCTGCTACACTTGTGACCATAAACCTACACAGGAAGCTTAAAATAAAAACAAATTAAAAGAAAAAAAGGAGAGCTAAAAGCAATTTTAGAACCCAGATTCTTTCTAGCTACTAGAGTCAAGCACTGCCTGAAGTCTATTCCTTATTTAAAAGCATAATGCTGATTGTCTTAAAATATGCCCTCATTTTCTGGAAGACTATATACACGTTTAAAAAAAAAGTGTGTGTACACACACATATATATGGTATTAGGCTATAAATTAACTGAGAAGTCAGGAAACTTTTCTTACCTGCTGTTCCTTGTTTAGTGCCAAACAGGCACAGGAGACAGAAAACTGAACAATAAAGACTAGCAAAAGAATAATCATGTACTGGAAAGAATAGTTAAGGATACACTCGCAATTTATAACACATATGCTTAATGGTATTCCTTACGTCATTGGATAACAATAGGTCCTTTAAAACAAAATAACTATAGAAGTAAACACTGACTGAATGCAGAAAAGATGACCCAAATAACATTCCCAGAAATCAACCACCACATATTATTCCTTTTTGGCTGCTACTATACAGACCCGGTTTCCAGGTTAGGTGTTTCTTGCCTAGCCATGCAAGATGAGCAAAGAGGTTAATAAAGGGAGCTCTGAGAGAAAAATCTACAGCCAGTAGAGGCAGATACTTATCTCACACTAGTAAACTCTAAAGTGGAGGTCACTACCTATTCATAGACTGCAACCAAGAAAAATAAGAATTTTACCTGATTAGTCTCTTTTCTAATCCAAGCAGATGAATTTTGTTATGCAAGGCAGCACCACAGGCTGCTTACACAGCATCAGGAAGCATAAAGGGGCAGCAATACGCACTGAGAAGAGGCCTGTGCTCATTTCTAGTCTGGGTTTGCAATTAAAGACCAGGTATGAAAAGAAAGTGCTTCCTGACAGCCTGTATTACCCACAATGCATTCCCCTGCCAGCTACAACCACCTCGTTATCTGGAAGTATCACCTTTCTCTACTGTTAAACATTAATAGTTCACATACTCTACCCTGGTGTAGCAGCAAGAGGCACCTGTGACACCCATATAAACTCACCATAAAAAGCTCTCCAAAATTTAAAATATTTTGATTTTTTAAGAAGAGGAGACTTGAACACTTCTGTCTTTGGAACACAAACAAAGGAGAAAAAAAGAAGCAGGAATAAAGTTCAAGAGGAAGCAAGTTTAATTTCAACTGCACTTGACCAAAATAGGATTGTGAATTTCTGGTCTGTTTCTGAAGCACTTCCCACATCAGTCTCAGCCAACAGAGCAGGCTGTTTACATGGCTTGGACCAAGCTGCAATCCATGTAACACATCAGAAGGATACAAAGAACAGCAATACTTGATGATGTTTCACAGCACCAATCAATCCGACTAAGGCAATAAGGAAGAGGAAGATTCCTACTGCAATTGCCACTCCAACAACTCTGAAGCTAGAGATGAGGCCGAAGCCGATTCCCCATGCCGCAATTCCAATCAGCAGGAGGCTTACCAGCTGGAGGGAAGAGAAAATAAAAGGTTAGTCTGCATATTAAAACAGGCTCAGCCCACATACACCTATTCTCTTTACATTAAAGTTGTTATTACAAAGGTAAAGGGTTTTTTTCCAGTGCAAAAAAGAAGCACAACCCTGAATAAACCAATAACTCCACTTCACCAGAGTTAACTCCAGTTCCAGATGTTTCAAGGCACGTACATTCTTCAACACTGTTAACGTGGGGCTGTTACAACTTAATCTACCTACAACTCAAGCCACATTACATTATCTGTGACTGACTAGGAGCACCTCTCCCATGAAGACAGGCTGAAAGACTTGGGGTTGTTCAGCCTGGAGAAGAGAAGGGTCTGGGGACCTTCCAGTACAAGAAGGGGGCTGAAGGGGGCCTACAGGAAAGATGGGGAGGGACTCTTGATAAGGGAGTGGTGTAATAGGACAAGGGGTAACAGTTTTAAATTGAAACGGGAGATTTAGACTGGATAATAGAAAGAAATTCTTTACTGTGAGACACTGGCCCAGGTTGCCCAGAGAAGTTGTGGATGCCCCATCCCTGGAAGCAGGTGGGCTGGACGGGGCTTTGAGCAACCTGCTCTAGTGGAAGGTGTCCCTGCCCAGGGCAGGGGGTTGGAACTTGATGATCTTTAAGATCCCTTCCAACCCAAACCATTCTAGTGTCTCTAAGACTAGAGACACTAACTGACATACAAATTATAACAGAATTGATAAATAAGCTAAAAATCATTGGCTTGAATTCACGCAATGGAAGAACAAAAATTCCAAGTACCTTCTGAAACACAGGCAGTGTATTTAAAGAAAATAGGATCTACAGCTCCACAGCTCTGAACACATAAAAAAATGCAATTTGCCAAAACCTACTGAAATCCGGAATACAACTGTATTGATTAATTAGAGAAACTTCTATGTAGTTGACAATATAACACAACAGTTAACAAGGTTACACAAAAATACTTTTTAGATCTGTATCTTAAGGATTTAACATAATAAAACAATAAAGGTGCCCTGTTGCTGCTACATATTTCTTAAAGAAAATAGCTCTACTATGAAGTCAATCCTATTTCAATACCCAAAACACTCTTATGCTGTTTCCTTCCTCTTAAAGAGGGTATTTGGGGAAGAAAGGCAGAACCTGTTCCAGTAAGCTTACTGAGATTTATTGTTTATATAGGCAGGAAGCTCCAGCCTTTCCTGTTTCCATGCCAAGACCCCAGAACAAAATAAAATTCCAACATGAAAACCTGCAGAGAAATTTGTAATGAAGTACAGCAGGAGAGGAACAGGCAAAGCCAACCCAGATGTCCAATACACAAGATGCCTGATACGCTTGTTTGAAACAGTTAGACCTATGTGTAACGTATCACCCATTACGTTGTCTATTAAATAACACCTAATCAACATACAAGTTTTAACTTTCCAAACCCCTGACCTCACCAAAAATATACCCAGAATTTGTATCGTCACTTAAAAAAAAAAAAAACAAAACCAAACAAAAAATCCACCACAAAACAGTAAGGGCTTAGTCTAGTCCAACTACTGGGCTTTATTCAACAACAAATACAGAGTAAGCACTTAAACTTGCTCACTAGTTTCCATTCAAACAAGACATCTCATGTTGTTTTACTGCTCAACCAGACAGATGAAAAAAAATATATAAAAAGGACATTTCCAATTTATCCATCATTTCAGTATACTAATCTTAGGCCAGGGCATATTTTTTTTAATAACAAATACGTCTGTGTATTTTTTTAACTTAAGTACCTTTTGGAAGACTGACCTATGTAACGTTGCTTTTGAAACATGGAAACCTAAAATAACATCAAGAATGCTAGTAAAACAAGTGAGTGTTTTTTCCTGGTGTTCACACAGGAACACACCTCAAAAAAAAAAAATGTTATCAGAAGTCAGTAATCCACAGAAGAAATTTAAGAGAATCTGCAGGAAGAAAAGGAGGATATTTGTCATACCTATACCTCTCTCTTACCAGGTGATGAGACAAAAGAACGATAAAAAATTCAAAGGAATTGTCCAATACCAGTAGAGTTTTAGGATTAATTCACATTTGTCTTTGTTTCTCAAACAAAAAGCTTTAATCACCATGTTCAGTTAAAACCAAATCACTGGGACAACATGTAGTAAATCTAGATTAGAGGGGGGCGGGGGGGAGGGGAATAAAATAAACCAAAAAGCCTTGGCTCTGCCACAGGCAGATTTTCTGAACGTGTTCTGCACAAGGCTATAAACTTCCTGATGTTATTATTATGTTAAAAATTAGCCTTGCTAATCAGACAGTTAAGTGCAAGACCTACCTGTTCTGATCTACGCCCATTCACTGTATTTCATTGTCTCATACAACTGGGAAGATTTATTTTTCCACGCAGGTGTCAGAAGTGAACAAAAGAAATCCCATAACCTATTTTCCATCAGACAGTGCTGGCTCATGTCCCACGCTCTGCATCAACTTCTAAGCACTGAATTCACACTGCCACCACACAGCTCTTCAAAGTGTTAGTTCATTAAAAAAAAAAATATCACAAAGGCAATGTCAAATTTCAATTTATTTCACAAAGAAAAGCAGAAGAAACTCTGCTCCTCATGATTTTCACTAAAACTTTTTTCCTGCTTGAGCTATGACTGCAAATATTTATTTTTACCAATCTGCCTCTGGGATACCAAAATGTGTATTTGTTCAGCTCTTTGCTCATTTCATAAGAGGTCTAAAACAATTAATGAAATTAGTTTCAAAATCAAAAGAAGAGACCTAAACAAAATCTGTGCCTAGAACACCTCTTGAATAAACACAGCTCATGAGCTGCAGGGTACTGGTTACTACTTGCTGCCGTTACTCATCTCAGATTCCATTATTTGAGGAGTACATGAAATTAGTGTGTATGACACTAAAGGTTATTACCACAACCTCCTGGCCCAAAAAGTTTTTCTGTTATGAATAGCCACGTACCCAATCTAGAACCGCTTCAGTTTTCAAGTGGGAAAAAAAGCCTCCCTGGCTTGTAAACCTGCTGTTGGACCCCAGATGTACAGGAATCAGGTGACCAGCTTCAAAAAAGGAAACAATGTAAGAAAGTTTAGTTTTATTTTTGACCACATTCTAGTGTGATTTACTTTTAAAGCCATCAGCCTCATTTTCAACCTCTACCTCCATAATACGAAGGCTATACTTCCTCTCACAAGACAAAATTGTTTAAAAGAATTAGAGAGCAGACACATGGAAATTCATAGGATGACAGATCCATGTTACTGGGCTCTGGCTGGCAAGTTCTGCAACAATGCTGCGTCCAGTCCGATACATGATTTGGATCAAAATAACTATCCACTACTCCAATTTTGGCCACTTACAATTTTAAAAAAACTGATTTCGTGTTTCAAAACTAACGTGGAAGAGGCTACACCTTTGCAAATTATTCCAGAAACAGATTTAGTATTAAGTTCCTGTCTCCTCTGTGTGTTGACTAAGAGATTAAATGATGATTATTCCTTCATTTTCAGGTTTAGATTGGACAATCTGAATGTTGAGCAATAAAACTATATACATATATGCTTTTATAGAGTCATAACATAAAAAGCTAAAGTAAATGCACACTACTACAAACAGAAAAAAAATAAGCCATTTTGGGAAAAGGTTTTACAACTCTGTAAAACATTGCAAGACTCATAGCATTAGCCACTATTTAGTTGCTAGAAATAACAAGTCAACAGCACTTATTCCAGGGTTTTGAAACAAAAGCACTGAGATGCAGTACTTCTAAAAGTGAAACTGCTGACACTTCGTAGTAAAACCTACTTGAAACAAAGTTGCTTAGTGATCCTAATTACTTTTGAAATGAGTAATATCTACCTTCCAAATGTACAAGCTTCATTTGGTTATAAAGAAGTCATCTACTCCTGGTAAATAAAGGGAAAAAAAGACTCTCTACTGAGCTCCTGAATGTCACACTTCATTTTACAGAAACCACATTTCACAGCACTAGAATTCCCCCAAAGAAAACTGCATCAGCCTTGGAAGACTGAAGTACATGTGAAACTCCATTTTACTACATGAGTTTATTTACATAAAGCTAGCTTTGGTTGCTAATGCTTCAAATACTTCCTTGATAAACCTACCAGAAATATACAAAATCGCAGTCCAGTTTTCAGTGATTAGGACTGATTGAGTTTCCCACAGTACTCTCATTAATAAGCTGAAAAGGTATGGGTTGGAGAAACAACTTGTTAGACTGAATGACAACAGGCTGGGCTGCTGAGCTTCAAGGGTAGTAATCAATGGCTCATCACCCAGCTGGGAGCAGGTAAGAAGCACCACAAAGGCTGATAATGGGGCAAATATTATACAGTATCTTCACCAACAAATTGGGTAATTTCAGATAGAATTCTCAGTCTTAAGGAAGACCTTAACAAGAAAGAGTGACTAAGCCTCCAAATAGATATTTGACTCAGACCTTGATAAGTTTGAGGAATAAGCCAAAAGGAACCTCATAAAGAGCAAAATTCTGCTCCTAAGGTCCTTCAGTGGAGCCTGGGAACAGACCAGTCGAACAACAGTCTTACTGAGATAGACCTGGGGATCACACTGGTTGCCAAGTTGAGCATTTGCCAAGAGCCTCCTCTCGTTGTAAACAAGGAAAGCCAAGAGGTGTACAATCAAAAGAAACTAAATGCTGGTGAGACTGCAGTTCAAATACTGTGTCCTATTTCAAGCCCTCCCAGGTCGAAAAGGAATTTGAGAACCTGGAATAAGTCACTAAAATGGCCTGGAGCCTCAAGGATGATGTTTAAGCAGGTGATGGAGCTGTGTTTGTTAAGCCTGACAAAGAGGCAGCCTAGGAATAATCTAATAGGAACTGAAGCTGCAGGTGCATTACAAAAACAACGGAGATAAACTCCTCTCAGCATTAACTGACCACAAAACAAGAGGCAACCACCAGAAATAGTGGCTCGGGCTAGCCATCAGGAAAAAAAAAACATCTGCAAGGAGGTCTGGTGCTGTACTCAGGTGATAATCTTTCTTCTCAGAGGTTTTCAAGACTCAGTAGACAAAGCCACTGCTGGCAAATAAGTGTTAGTTGTAATCCTGCTTTGAGCAGGAGTCTGGACAAACGAGCCCCAGGAATCCCTTCCAACCAACACTTCCACACACCACAGCCAGCTCTTCCACCATGGAAACTTTGTCACTATCCATATCAAAAATAAAAGTTTTAACAGGCAGCTAAGAGAGATTTAGCACCTGCCAAGGACTCTCCTTGTCTAGCCCATTAAATCGACCACCACGAGCTCCTAAATCCCACACCAGCAAAACACCTTCTAAGAAGCAGTAAAGTCTCAATAAAATAGCAGTGAATGACTCCTCAGAAGTACTTACACAGCTTCAAAATCACAAGTAAAAGTCTTGTTCTCAGAAGTGATTTAAAAGGTCTTGTTCACTTAAGGCATGTTTGCATGTTACTTAAAGCAAACAGGCACTAAGTTCATGACAAATTTACAATTTATTACACTCTCAAGCTGCAGTATTCTGTCTCACAGAAAGATGTTATAAGCACACACTGTCCACAAACCAGAAAAGCAACACAGAGCTATGGGAAGTGTGTGCATGTGTGTGTAGGGGTGACAACTAGTATTTTAAATTTAATATCCTCATTTATTATATACTGTCTTCTCTCTCAATACAAACTCTAGCAACCTCATTTTAAAACCACACACACAAACACAGGTTTAGCATAATCCAATATGTAAACTCATCAATTTAAAATTAAGTAACTGTTTACCAGAACAAACTTATAGGTAGTGCAAATCCTAAGTGAAGATCAGTAGTTTTCACTATGAGATTGGGTATTTTCTCCATGGAATAAAAAAGAAAATAATTAAGAAAAATCAAGCATGTTGTCTATGGGCAATATGTTACTTCAATGTCAGCATCTCTACAGGGAAGATTTTAGGGACTGTAAGTTCAAGATCAGTCGAATGGCTCAGACTCCACTGTAAGTGACCTCCATTATATTTTACATATATATATATACACCAACACATTTGAACTTCAGAGATGTTTCAAAAATAACAATTTCTAGACAGAGAACAATCTCTTTGTCATAGAGACAGTCATCACAAGTTTGACTGTCCTGTTCTCCAGCTGACTGATTAACACAATAAGGCATTAGCCTTTACAGTACTTGTTGGGGTTTTCTTTCCCCTTACTGTTGCATAAATCACTACTTCCTCAAAACAAATGAAAAAAATCTCCTGATTTGCTCTTTTCTTTAAAACCAAGTGCTCCTATGCATGTAACCGCTCATTTTCCTCACTCCTGTACTAGAAAAATGTATTTCTCTTCACACTCACCCCCTGTGTACTTACCCACAAGCTTATAGACTACATTACAAAAAGAAACCAAGACAGTGACAAATGATTTATCTAGATGCCACTGAGAAACAATTCAAATGCTAAACCAATTCATCCTTTCTTCAGCAGAAAGCCACAAGCAAATCTGCTGGTTTGACTAACTAGCAACTTTTCAGCACTTGAACTAGCTGGGACTGCTTGCTAGGAAGGAAGTCATACGCAGAAATTAGTGTTCTCACTGTTCTCTTGTAGCCTCAGCCCAAAAAGGAGTAAAAACTGCATTTCACAAATTTCAAGAAATACAGCCTCCCCATTCCCCAGTAAAGAGATTATATAGCATTTACACTGGTATCAGCAAAGGAAATATTTACAGAATAGCTGTCAAGCTGGATATGGAACAGGAACTAAAACCAGAGATTAGACGCTTCATGAAACATCTTCCCTAACCTCTCTCTGCACATATAACTTCATATTTCACTTCCTTCAAGAGGGCTTTAAAATTTAAGCCTCAAATGGTATATATTTTGAAGGCAGAGATTTTCGCCCCCCTCTCCTTTAACTTAGCCAACCATTTCTGCACAGCCATGGAAAATCAAGAAGTCAATTATTCTGGTTCCCTGCACTACATCTGAAGACACCACATTAAAACAACAGGCAGTATAAGCCTGAATTGATTTCCATTACAGCTGTAAGCAACTTTATCTCCTTACAGTACTTCAGCTTTACCGAAAGCAAAGCAAAGGCTGAGCATCAAGTAAAGCTCTGGGTAGCTCCAAAGGATTTCTAACAGAAAGCAGAATCTTTTACCTTCAAGTGACTTATTTAAACGAGGAGTTATCAGTAGCCTGGCTAGTGAACAGCCTTGACACGCGTGATGTGGAACAAGCAGCATTCCTGTCACTTATCACAAATGCCAGTTCTTTCTGTTTGATGGCCTAGTTCAGAGTTCTTCATGTGACTGCTCAATACTCTGGACGGAGTTCGTTTTGACCAGGTAAAGAGTTTCTTTCATGTTAAAATAACAGTGAGATTTAACCCATTTTATACTCTCTGGTCTTTGAAAATGCAAGCTTTCTGCTGTGTAGCAGGAACAGCCATCTTCTGAAATGTTCATTTTTGGTTGCTTGTTTGTTCATTGAGTTTTTAGGAACTTGAAGTGTTTTCAGGAAGCCCAGTGATCCCTCCCACAGATCCTTCTTCCATACATGTATCTCCCTTAACATGAAAACAGCAGCAGAAAGATGACAACTAATGATTTGAGCTACAAGGCTACTACAAGGCATTCAAAGGGCTTCTTGATAATTGTGTTGGCTTCAAAGTGCCCATCTGCACTACAAGGGTGGCTGAAAACATGAGTAGTATCAAAACATACCGTGCTCCATATAGCCTCTTCTATCTGTGCCCTGTCACTCTCCAGCTCTTTCACTAAACATAGCCTGACTTCCTTGCCCCAAATGCCACCATGCACTCTGTGCAAGGGGAAAAACAGAAGCACGTCTCAATTCTGACCTGCTACCACCAAGCACTGTCACTTTGGCTATAAACTGGCACACATTATAGCTGAAGGCACTCCCAAGCACTGGTAAAAAGTCTTAAAGTATGTGTCTATATTTTTGCTGTAGTCACTCTTCTGTGTTCTCAAACGTGAGCATAGAAACCTTCCCAAAAAAAAACAAATGAAAAAAAAAAAAAGAGATGGCGCCAAGGCAACCCACCTCATCTGCTGAGCATCCAGTTAGGACCACTGTCCTACCTAGATCAGCCCTGCACAGGCTCCTACTGGGGCAGCCTCCTGACACTATACTCCTAAATGGTGACTGTAAACCAACAGACACAGAAAATAGCTTTACCGGTTGCTTCTTACAGGTGAAAAACAAGCTTATACAAATCAAAATGGGATTGAACTCTGAGATCACAGGTTCATTCACCACTGTGAACAAAATTGGCACACAAGGCAAGAACTGTGTCTCCTGTCTGCTAGTACCTGGCTCAGTGTAGCCACTAGAGCAGTCAGGAATTATCAGAAAACACGGAAAACAGTCACATTACATTTCACTAGGAAAATCCAGATGCTCACTCTGCTACAACCACCAGGTTTTCCCACTGCAGAGAGAAGGGAGATGGAGGTGGGGGATCTGCATGCTCAGCCCTCTGCGTTGGGAATGCTGCAACTAAGATGTTTAAACACTATGATAAACCTTACCATGCCAAGTAAGTGCTGTCCAGATCTGAGAACTTCTGTATTCATCTTTGTATAATTCCATAATACAGGAAAATCAATTTTGATAAAGAAGGCAGAAATGCATGTCCAATAAATACTGCATCCAGAGAACAACAGGCAGCAATAGAAAAAAACCACACAAACAAAAAACCCTTCAAATACAGTGCTTTGGCAAATGACGCAAAAAACAGGACAGTCTAGAAAACAAGTTCAGAGAACAAAGTAGTAAATGATTTTCATAAAAGTACTTTCTAGTGTTAAGAGGAAACATGGATGCTCTTGAGTAATGAGCTCTCTGCTACTGAAAAATCCACACTTTTAATGGCAAAGCTACCATATGTTTCACTTCAAATCAAAAGGCCACTCTAGGTGCAAGGAAAACTGAAAGCCGCTTAACAAAACAAAGGCAAGATGTTTACATACTGACAACAAACAGTGTGTTTGCTGCTGCAGCAATATTTAAGTAGCTGCTTGGGTGACAAAACCAGCACACACACGCATCCCAATGAACTGACTGTCAGCAGTATTTTTTTAAATTTAAATATTTAATCTTGTGGCCCAGCTACCACTTCAGTCTTTCATTGCTAGCTAGGACTTAAGGACTTCCCTTTCCTTTCTGAGAATCTGATTTCAAATAAGATAGCAACTGTTCACACTTCAACACAATTATACAAGACTTCCTTGGAAGGAACACTGTCTACCTAAGGAAATCCTTGTCTGGTTGAAGCGAGCAAATAATGGTGGAGCCAGCATCTACGGGTCTCATACCTGGACAATAAGAAGTCTCTGGTTATGTACATGTCCTTGAATTTAGCTGAACTCTCTCGGCAGCCATTGTAAACAGTTTGTATGGGTTTGCTATTTTATGGGAAACGTACATATGATTGAATAAAGACAAAATTGGTCAGATACCCAAAAGTAGTATTTTAAAGGTCCTTATATGCAGACAGTTCTCCCATGTAAGTCTTCATTCCAGCAATACACGTCACTATATACACACTGAGTCAAGAAATAGTCTCAGTTATTTTTCTCTGCTCTTCCATATGGAACCAAAATGAAGTCAGCAAGATCCAGCATAGATGCCAGAATTACTCATATAAAATAAAATTTAAAATAGAACCAGGGCCTAAGGACATTAGCTTAGTCCAGAGAAGAACAAAAAGTCATTAGCAAAGTACCACCTGAAAAGAATGTTAAGTAAGCAATTAGGTTAGTGGGTTTCTGGTTTCTTGCCTTAAACCAGTAAATGATTTATTACTGCCAGGACATATATTTTACTTGGTGTACTACCTTAAAAAGTAAAATGAGACAGCATTAAAAAAACCCCAACCAAAAAAACCCCAACCAACCAAAAAGAAAAACCCACCCACAAGCTCCAATATCCTACTCTAAGAGTGTTTTAAAGAAAAGCAGAATATAAACTGTAACCTCCAATGTACAGTTCTGAGCGTTGATTCATTCCAACCACGTGATACAGACACATCAATGCTAGCTAGAAAAACATTAAAGAAGTGGTACCTATTTGACCTTATATCCCTTCTTACCCCCACTACTCCCTTCCCAGCAATTATTACTGTGAATTAACATTGTTTAAAAATATTATGATGAAGTCCTTCCTCTGGTTGTCTTCTGTATTTTTTTCCAGTTGTTTTTCCAGTTTTTAAACATCTAAAATGTTATTTCTGCAGCTCAGAATTTAAAAGCACTACTCTCATAACTTGCATATAATTAACAAGCAACAACAATCAGTTTAATTCAGTCGTCATTCCTTCCCTTTCGCAAAAAACATATGTTCTGTATCAGTCAGATGAAAGACACCCACAAAGTAAATTCTAGTCTATGTCAAGGAGACATCAAAGCAAGATTAAGGTCACAGGTGCATTGTACAGGCATCACAAACAACTACAGAGGTCCCAAGGACCAGGCCACTCTTGCTGAGGCCAAATACGCCCAAAAGACCTACCAGATCCCTTACGTCTCTTTAATATATGGCTGCAGGAATAATCATGGCATCTGCAGAAAAACACCTGCTGTCCACATGACACAAAAGTGAGATTTGTGGATGTATTATTATAGAAAGCTCCAGATTTCTCTCATCTGTCATCTGTCACTCAAAAAGTAATAATAATAACAACAACAAAAAAGAAGTCTTGCATTAACTTCTGGTTTACTGAAAAGAGAAAACAGGATGGGCAAATGCACCTACAACCCATCTGCTGGGATATGGTAATCCCATGAAAAGCTGGCCAAGATGACCTTTTGATGTCCCTTCCAACCTGGGCTATTCTATGATTCTAACTTTCTTTTATCATGACAATCAACATCACTAAACTTACCTCCAACTACAGATGCTAAATGAGGCAATGCCTACCTGCTCCCCTCTCTTCTGGCTGGGGATAGCATGGGCAACCCATAGCATCTCAGGGATCCCAGGTGACCTTCCCAGTAATTAGACTGGGCTACCTAACCACGCTTCTGAGACTTTCAGGGACTCCACTCGGCAAGCTCCTCCAAGAAAGCACATGCAACAGCACAGCCTCTCCTATCAAGGTTTTTGTTTTGCTCTTTTCTGAGGGAATGAGGGTCACCTCGTACACCAAAAAACATAACAATAAACAACTATGGCTTCAGCACAGGCACTTCTGCCTCCATTCATGTTCCATCCTGGTGATTACCATCGGGTCCAGTAACCTCCAGCTATGAGAACTGTTTGTTCTGATGAACACCATTAGACTTGTTTGTTCTCCCGTCTCACCTTCAGTTGAGATCAGGCAGTGCTTTCAGAAAAACACTGATATAACCGCCTGCAAGCACTGCCTGACCCCAATTTCAGTCTGACGAAAATCATCCCTGAGCACAGTTGTTAACACGAAACGTTAGAGGATATACTACCTCTCCAAATGTGCTGTGAGAGGAAGCCATTACACGTACTCCTGTTTCTTGTTATTTTTGTGCCATTTTAAAAATAGATAACAAGGAAAAAAAAACAAAAACAAAAAAAAAACCAAAACTACAGCCATACCACAACTGGATATTTCATTGTTCCCTACTGGAAAGAGGTCCTTCACCTTGCCTGAACAAAACCAGGCACCTGTCTGGAGCTGCCCAGCAAGTCAGTTATTTCAGTTTGGCACACTATTTTATTATTTTTACCCATCACACATCTTTCTACCGCCTCAAAGCAGCCATACTTCCTAACTCACTGGTCCAGCCCAGGGGAGAGGAGGGCAGCCAGCTTAGCAAAGGAGGTTGGGGGGTCTCTCCAGCACACCCCCTTTCCCTCTCCAGCGTGCTCTGGCCTGTACAGGTCCGGTAGGGCCCAATACACCCACACGGCACCTGTCACTCCTCACCCAGCCGCGCTCATTTCGGTGCTGCCCCTTCCCTAAGGAATAACAAAATAAACCTTTTCCCCGGGCACCCCTGGCTTGGCGCAGCGACCTTTCCAGACAGGGAAAAAAGGCACTGGAGGGCCGAGCCGGGCGGGCTTCGGAAGGGGGTAGCCCCATGGCGACGGCAGGCCCGGCCCGCCGGGGGGCACAGGGAAGATGAGACGCGCCGCCCGCTCTGGGACCGCCCTGGATTTTGCTCCCGAGGAGCCACGTCCCCGCAGTGACAAAGCCCGGCCTGACGGCTGCTACCTCCCCCTTCCCCCCACCCCCCCCTTCGCCAGAGGCCGCAACAGACCGGCGGGCCCGGCGCGGAGCCCGCCCCAACCCCTCAGCACCAGCCCGCCGAGGGCAGGCCGCCTCAGGGCCGCGGCGAGCCCCCGTCCCCACCATAGCGGAACCCTCAGGGTGAAGAAGACCCCCCTCCAGGCCACGCACCGTGTAGAGCAGGTTGAGGGCGCAGAGGCAGTTCTTGGAGCAGGCGAAGCCCCCGCACACCATCGCGCCGCCGCGGCCGTTACACCCGTTACCGCCGGGAAACCGCGCAGCAACAGCAGCGGCGGCAGCAGGATAAGGACAAGGAGGAGGCCCGACACCGCCCCGCCCCGCCACGCCCCCCCGCTCCGCCGGCCGCCAGCGCGCGGGCGCGGCTGCAGCTGCAGCAGGTGAGCGGCGCCCGCAGCCCGCCGCCGCGCCCGCTGATTGGCCGCTTGCGGGCGCAAAGGTAAAACTATGCAAATGAGGTGAGGAGCGCGGGGGGGGCTGGGAGCAGCAACGAGGGCTGCGGCCGCCCGTCCCCTCACCCGTTAGCGGCGGGCACCGCGGGGCCGCGCTGTGCTTCGCTCGGCTGCGCAACCGGTACGGCCCGCTCCCCTCGCGGAAGTGTCGACCTCGCAACCTCTTTGGGCCCCTTCTGTGGTTATGAGGGCAGCTGCGGCCCACGCGTCGTTTTTGAGGCGGTGGAGGACGGGCGGCCTACTGGGAGCTACCCGCCGGGCCCAGGGGACCAGGCCGCAGGGCTGACAGGCGGCCCAGGGGACCAGGCCGCAGGGCTGACAGACGGCTTTGTTCCCTGCCTGTGAGAGGAGCTGGGGAGAGGGGAACGTGCCGGGCCCTCACTTAGGGGTGGCGGGGGGAGGTTTGGTGTCTCCTCGGCCGTGTTGTTGTTGGGGGAGTGAGAGGTTCCTCCCTTTGCCTTCGGTGGGGGTTCATAATCTGTAATCAGTGACCTGCTGCCCTGTGTCATCAAAGGGATTTACTTTAAAGTGTTTGGAGTACTGCTGCAGTTTTACCAGCTGTTAATCCTTATTTTTATGTTTTTTAAATTTATATTTAAAAATTGTATTAACACTCGTGCTCTCACTGTGCTACTTCTTATGTATTTACATCTCATGTATATTTTCATAGTTTGAGGGGGAAATATTTTTACTTGCAGTCAAAGCAAAATCCTCCATCTCTATCGTTAATTTTTTACTAGTCAGTACTAAGTTTTTGTTACTGTTTTTTTAATTGGCTGGAATAGTGTCCCGCTTCACTTGTACCCTCCAAAATTCTGTCTTTACAGTTGCTGTGGGCTAGACAAGCGACTGTAGACCAGTCTCCGGGGGCTAGTCTCTCCTGTGTGATGCTTTATGCTCAATACATCAAATCTAGTAACTGCCAGATACTTCATACGTGTACATATGTTGTGGGATTAGTGACTCAAGATAGATTCCTAATTTTTTGCTGGGCTTCACAAAAAGACAAGGAGATGCATGTTCCTCCCTTGGGATGTCTGTAAAGGTACGTAGCGTGTAGTTTCACTTCATCAGGGTTTAGTGCCAGAGAAGAAGTTGAGATGGTCAGTTCCTAGTAAGCAGAGGAAGCTGCATCTACTGGCTGATGAATTTGCAACAATTCTTAATAGGAACTTGTCATCAAAACAATTTAAGAAGGAAGTTCCAAAAGCACTTTGTTTTATGTAATTTGGCTGGCCTCTGTCTGCGAAGGGAAGCTGCAGCAGGCTAATCCTTGCCAGCAGCGAGACAGAAAGAGCCTCAACAGCAGCAGGCTTTGTCTTTCCTGGTCTGTCACTCAGATTGTTTTTTTCTTTTTTTTTTTTGAACATTTTTCCATGCTCTTTGATATTTACCCAGATTTCTGCAATTAAATATATTACACTTTCTTTTTTCTTCCTGCAATAATAGAGACTCAGTTCTTTTTTACAGATGTATATCTACCTCTCAGCTGCTAGCCAGGCAACAAATTAAAATTCTCCAATATTTGTGGCCACAAATTAAATCTGAATGTTCAACAGCTGCTGAAGCTCTCTGTTTGTTTGTTTCTAAACTTAACAGACACAGACTATCCCTGCTGCTGGAGCTTTGTGAAGAGACAGCATGAATGAAAAATCTGTTGTGATCTGTTTTTCCCCTTGCTAATTAAACTGACGATGTGGCTACTTTGGTCTATTGGGAATGCAGATTTACTGACTTGAGCTACTGTCTTTACTCATCTTTTGGGCTCAAGTCTGGCAGAGTGTAAGCCCGGTATAGAGTCACTTGCTTCAGTGCAATTTTACCAGCTGATTTTAATTTTGTTGTAAAGACTGGTTTAAGAAATTGTTTGATGCCCACTCTATGGGAAGGAGTGTCTTGGATGTATACCCTTTCCTGAACACAAGAAGCCATCAGCATATCAAATGGCTTTTGTTGGATTTTGTTGCAAGTGCTCACATATAAAGTTACTGGACATTGTTCCTTTGATTATAGTGCTGAATTATTCAATATTATCATCCACTGCCCTTCTTAGAAGATCTCTTTCATTGTTAATTAGTAATAGGTGTACCTCCACTTTCTTAATTAACGCTGGTATTTCTTGTTAAGGGACTTAGCTCCTACAGTTCTTTGTGGGTGAGAAGTACCTGCTACAGGTTTACTGCTTCAGATTCAGGTAGGCATCTAACTATGACTAATGCAACTTGGTTTGTATCCACCTCTGACCACAAACTCTGGGGCACAGTTCAGCTGGTATTAATAATCAGTGGCTTCAATTAAGTAAATAGAGCTATGAGGAGTGTAGCTGGAGTCTAGTTCTATTTTATTTTTTTTTTTCCTCCAGTTCTGTTCACAAGTTACATAGAGGCTTGGAATAACATGGTTTAGATTTAGAATAATGCTTTTTGTTGTTGCAGCATTTGGCTCTGCTGACTGCTGTAATTTCTGGTCGTGGTCGGGAGTACGTCTGCTCCTATTCCCCATCAGGCTGCAGAACTTCACTTGTATTTTGGCTAAATTGGCTTAATTCTTTTAAATGGATAATTACAAGTTGGTAGTTATAAAAAGGCTTTCTTGCAGTTGGAGGGAAATCTTCTCTTTAGGGAAAGCATATAGTGTTTATTTGATTGCTTTTTTAAAGGATTATTTAAATAGCTGGTCCAAGAGAGGACCCTAAATATTTGTCTCTTCGCCCTTTGTCTCTATAGGGACAAATTCTGTACCACCATCTGTTACATGAATCCCGAGCTGCCAGACATAGCCAAAAGCAGAATATGCCTTTTCCTTTTCTTCCCTCGCTTTTTCTGATGCTTATTCTCCGCTTCCCTGCACAGTCTTTGTTCTCCTGCCCTTCTTTGGTGTCTTTCAATGGCACTGCTGGCAACAGGAGAAGCTACAAACAGTCTGCAGTAGTCATTCTTTCATGGGAAACTGCCACGGTGGGAGAGTACACTGGGCGCTTGTAATGCTGCTAATGTGCACTTACAGGATGAAAGTGTGCAAGGAAAAGCTTATGCAAGGAGAGAGGGCAGAGAAAACTCAGTTCCTGGGGCTGGATGCCCACATGCTTCTTAGTAGTCAGAAAAGCTTCAAATGGAGCCGTTTGGGTAGTTTACTCTTCATTTCCCTGTAAAGCTGACATCAGCTGGGGTCGTTTGGAAGAAGTTTTCTTCATGAGGCCCTGTGCTGAAACACTCTGAATGTGAACTCAGCTTATAGGCAAATCTCTTCTATTTCTGTAGGCTGTGATCCCACATTATTGCTCCTGCTTTGTGTTATTATGTGCCTGAAATCTAAAGATCTGTTTCACTTCTGAGGCACAAATTTGAAATTTGAAGACTCAAGTATATGCAGAGTTCTCTTAAAGTATATACTACTGTTGTAAAGTTAAGACAGTGTGACCTGTTTTTCTTACTCTCTGCTATTACGGATTGTCTAAAATGTTGTGAATGAAACATTGTTTGCATAAATTTATTTTTATTGCTTCATTTTTCCCAGGTTTACAATAAGCTATTGACAGCACTTTCAGTAGTTTCACTCTTTGTCTTATAGAGTCATTTTTCTTCCCTTGTTGTTTGTCTAAAATCGTTCATGCACATCAAAATTGGGGAGGGGAAGAGCAGGGCTAAAGAAGCCAGGTATTTCCAGGAATAGGAGTGCCACTTGCAATCTTGTACTTCATAATCATTAAATTTAGACTTTAATTTGACTTATTCTTCGTAAATGTATAAGCAAAATACTCATGCGAGCAGGAAAAATAAACATAATGAGTCTAAATTGTACGAACTCCATTGCAAGACAATCAGCTGTGTTAAAAGCATTGGTAATGATGAAACTTGGGATACACCTTGAAACATTTTATTCTCTGGCTATGTTTGTCTTGGTATTTCTGCTTGTGGTGGTGTTTTTTTTAATGTCTAGCATCAGTCTTTTGGCTTCCTTTAAGGCACCATAGGAAAACTATAAACAACAGGGCTGAAAATCAGTAATATACTTGTTATGCTGATGCAGCATCTAGGGAATTTCTCATTTTCCTTTTATATATGCAAAAAGGTCCCATAGGATTGTTTTTAAAGCTTATTGCATCTGCTGTCTGTCTAAACTGTTTTCAAAGGATTTTGTATACATTTGACATCTTTAAATGATAACGTTGAGGTGCTTAGTGAATATGCACAAGGTTTGAACTGGCATAACTTGGAGTAAATAAAGGGCTTGTCCTACCATAGCACTTGAGCATTAAAGCATGTTTGTGTGCTTGGACCAGTGTGTCTGAAGTTTGATGATGGCTGTAGGATCTGTGTTAGGGTCAACAAAGTCTGTGAAGTAAAATGTTGTTTCTGATCAAACATGTCTCTCCCTGTAAAGCAAAGATTCCAATGTCCAGTCATTTCTTGTGTCACTGAAGAGGGAAATGTGAGTCATCTTGGTCACCTGAACTGCCTCAGCTATTCAGTCATGTCAATTAGTCACCTTAGTTATTAATAATGCGGGAGATAGAATATATGGAGTCAATAAAACATACACTTAATGTTAGCTGCAGTAGCAGTCAAGATTTTTATTTTTTTTAAAGCTTAATTCAGCACTAGTGTCCTGTGGATGTTCCCCAGTTATTTACTGCCTTGCTTAGTAATGAACTGGCAGTGTCACAGTGTATGCAGGCGGTCATGAATTTCTTTCCACTTCCTGGAACAACACCAGTTTCCCAGCAGTGCTATTGTTCTTGTGCCATTTCACCCTCAACCTTAAAGAAGCCCTTTCTGGTATGGGGCAGTGGGGAACAGCGTAGCTGCTCCATGGGGCTTTGCTGTTTTATGGGAAGACACAGAAGGTAGTGTGGTGGTGTTTCACCACCATGATGATCGTTCTGAGCCAAACACAAGGGAGAGACAATCCTGGCCTACAGAATAAACTTGCCCCCGTGTTGTTTGGAGCAGCAGTTCTCTGCAGAGGAGGAAAAATTGTAGAAAAATGTTTGGGATTTTTATCTATTTATTTTTTAGTGAAGTAGCATTGTAGATTGAGAAAGACGGCCTATTTTCCTGTCCTGATTTCCCTAAGTACAGTGGCTAGAGCAGGCCACAACTAGGTCAGAAATTAGCTCATCCAAAAGCACAAAGACATAACAAATGTTCAGTTTAATAAATCTAACAAGTGGTTACAGATGACTACTAATGAAATAACGGTTCGTTCATCTTTGCTCTTACATAGATGCTGAATGTATTCTTTGAGAAACTTTCTGACCAAAATCAACATGGTGTAAGGTTCTTGGATCAAGCCTGGAAAGTTAAATCGCTTTTAGAAAACTACCTAGAAGAGACACTTCTCAAGCAAAAACAGCTACAGGCAAGCGTGAAGCCATTGTTCTTGGTGGAGCAGCTCTGGATGTCCAGCCTCGCTTTTTAAGCCATTCTTTATAATTCCTGATGAATCTCACATGCAGTGGGTGAAAATAACATTGGAGTATAACAATAGCATGTCTACTTGTTAATTCAGTTTATGCCCATGTCTTTTGAATCGTCCCATGAATAGCACTTGCCAGACAAAGGATAGACTTGGTGAAGTTTGTCCCTCTAATGTTTATAGACAGGTGGGGAGGGGGAAACCAACAACGAACTACAATAGCACCAGGACCCTGACTTTAGAGGGAAAGTGTATTTCAGGGGTTGGCCTTCTAAAAATAGTAAAAGAGGCAAATATTCATTTTATAGGTTCAGTAGCTAGGTCTTGGGATTTTATTAGGATCTTATTTTAATTGTAAGAATTGCCTTTCAGCACATTTAAAATCCATTTTGAATTAAGCTGATACTGGATTAGGATAAGGAGAGTTTGTTGCGTCTAAAGAAACAGCTGGAGGCTGGAAATATCAAAATAATGATATTTTGAATAGCAGTACATGAAAGGCTTGACCCAAAGCCCTGTCCTTCTGTTCAAGACCAGGATTGAGGATATTCTGGAATTGGGCTGATTTTAGTTAAGTCTGGAAGAGAAGGTGGCAGAATTCTAGATCCAGGCCACAAATTGGTCTAATGCTTCCTGCAGCAAAATCCAAACTTTTTTGTGCTGTTATGGATGAGGCATTCGCGTGTCTCTCTGGAGAGGTGATAACTGCTGGGAAGGTGGCCTCTGGGAGACAGTGTTTGTCATACCCTATTCTCACGAGGGGTAAGCTGTCATATCTGTTCTTCAGGTCTGAGATAAAACCAGCAAACTTCAGCAGTAGATATAAGTTAGGACAGTAACTCTGTGATTAACAGGACATGTTAATGCCTGTGGACTAACAGTGGGGTGTAAGCAGTGGGAGAGTAAATAGTTTTCAGATTAATTGCAGTTTTTATTGGTCTTATGTTATGCCTGCTGCAGGTTCTCATTACTGTTACATCCCAAAGATTTCCTTTTCATCAGGTTCAAGTGGAAACGATCACCACTTGGTTTTGGTTTGAAGGGAAAATGGATACCATGTGCTGAACGCCATCCCAGGTGATTCCTTGGGAGAGTTCCAAGAAATCCTGAAGCAATTTGGCATCATATGCTAGGAAGCAGAAATCCAAAGTGTTTACTAGTACGTAGAAGGGACACACAGAGATTGCCTGAATGACTTCTTCTCAAAGTGGCTACCGAGCCACAGCAGCTTGGTCATAGAGTTGTTCAGTCAAGTTTTGAACATCTCTGAGGATGGAGGGCCACAGGCTCTACGGCAACTTGTTCCAGTGCTTGAGCACTCTCACTGTGAAAACTTCCGTTATCAGAATTAACCTTGTTGCAACTTGGGGCCATTGCCTTGTTCTTTTGCTGTGTTGTTCCAAGAAAAGTTTGGGTCCGTTTGACTCCTTTTAGAGAGTGGAAGGCTGCAATCATAACACCACCACCACCCCCAGCCTTCTTTTATCTAGGTTAAATAAACACAGTTCCATCATCATTTCTCCCTCATGCATTCAGGAGCCAGAGCAGTACATTTTTCCCAGTGATGTCATGAGCTGGTATTTTTCTTTGACTTCCTGCTAAACTGGGATAGAGCGCTTCTGAGAGAATAGAAATATTTGGTCCAAATCAGCAATCCCCAGATGAAAGAAATTCACAGGGAGAAAGACAGATTGGCAGATTTTGTTGTATCTGTTGTTTGTTTCTGTGGTTTCTGTAAGCACAATCAGTATGCTCACCCTGCTCCATTAGTGTGGCTTATCTGTAGTAAGTTGGGTCCTGTGATGATGTGAGAATCTTCCAGAAATGGAATAATTTAGTTGTGAGTAAAACCTGGACAATGTGAGTAGTGAATGGCTCAAAATTCATAAAGTACGTTTAAAAACCCCAATTTCTTTCCCAATATAAAGTCTTAAACCAGTGTCATTACTAATTTAGACACCTGTCATACATTTTAAAGCAGTTGGTTCAGACGTAATGCTCCGTGCCCCTAGCAATTCATCTTTCTTTAAAATATCTCATTATTAGAACAGCCTGGCTTCTTTTCTTGCAAAGAGAAGACTTACAGCCCTGAGCTGCTGGTAACACGAATGCAGTGTTTCTGAGCGTGCGTGAGGAGCATATGGAAAAAGCTATGACTTGCTCCTCTATTTGGGAAAACAGCCTGCTGCTGCCAGCCACGTCTGCTGTGTCACTACCGTCATCTGCTGGGAAGCAGTTTCATCATTTGGTCTCATCCCTTCAAAGCAGTGGAAGACTATCAGGCCCTTACATAAAAATGTAAAGCAACATGAGCACTCAGGAATGAGTTCATCTATGGGCACAGCTCTTTATGTTCCAGTAGTCTTCTTGCAAGCAGATGGCACAAACGGTGGAATAGGAACCTACTAACTAGGAAATAGAAGAAACAAACCTTGTTACTTGGAGTGTTGGGTGATACTCGCTTTGACAGCAAAACTATAAATTCTCATGCTTATTACAAATTTACTGCTTTGCTCTTGAGCTATATGTCCAGCTCCAGCTGTACCACTGTGAAAATCAGCCTGTTTGTCTGGGTGTGGAGCTATTGAGACACTGGCACAGGTTGCCCAGAGAAGCTGTGGCTGCCCCATCCCTGGAGGGGTTCAAGGCCAGGCTGGATGAAGCTTTGAGCAACCTGGTCTGGTGGGAGGTGTTCCTGCCCAGGGCAGTGGGGTTGGAACTAGATGATCTCTAAGGTCCCTTCCAACCCAAACCGTTCTATGATTTCTGACCTTATGCAAGCTAAGCAATATATAGACTTATGTATTTAAACTTAGCTTTATATTTTATCCTACAGGTTAGCTCTTTATCGAGTCTCCTGCCAGTGCTTGCTGCTATCAGTGCCCAAACATCTGTACTGGGGACGTCACACAAGCTGACAGTCAGATACCAATATCTGCAATAAGTAAGTAATCCCTTAAACACACAGGAATTTTCTGTCAGTTGTATTTGCTGGGTACAGTTTCCCGAAAAGAAAGATAAAGGTGATAGGCTTATCTTTCCCCAAAGTTTCTTCTCAGAGTCCCAAGACTTGCCTCTTTCTGTCGGCTGGTTTGCTGGCCTGGATTCCGAATTTAGGGTTCACCCCTTTGAAGCTGGGGTTTTTCACATTTCTAGTTGGTGCTGGTTGAGACAGCCATCAGTCAAAAAATGTTTGATGTGGATCAACCAGGTGTTAACTTTGGTTTGTTCATTATTTTTTTTCTATTCAGTTGCTTTTTTCCATGCAGTGTACACAGTCAAGGAGAAGAGTGTTCTGCCAGTGTGCTAATGCAGTTTCCATTTAATTATATGCTTTCACATGGGTCAAGAACCCTTGTGGAGGAGAGAACGAGAAGCAAACAGTAAGGGATGAAGGAAGGACACAGCGGGTTTTATGCTGTTCTTTTTTCTTTTGTAAAAGAATGAGTGAAGAATTAAAAAAAATTAGAGAAAATTTGTAGTGACTGTGCTTTAGAGAAAGTACACTGAATTCCAAGCAAATGTAAAGGTAAATCTAAACTTAATTCTGCCAAGAATTTTAAATGATGGTGAATTTTCAAGCTGAAAATAATTAGTTTACTTGCCAGTATGAGGTGGAAAGTGTTTTTGACACCATCTTGTGTTTTATTTCTACCTTCTATGTATGAGTGAGAGCCAGCTCTGGAAGCTGCCAGCCTGTCGCCACAGGAGTGGCTTTTCTTCTGGAAGTGTATTGAAGCTTGATGGCACGGTTTCCCCCCGAGCAGCCCAAGTGGTGGCAGCTGGCAGGGTGCTTGGTGCTGCTCGCCTTGTCAGTGGCACTGAGAGACACAGCAGCTGAGAAAGCAATCCCTGGGATGCTGAAAAACTGAAAACCGAGGCTGCTCCAGCAGTAGTGAGGATCTAGCCTCAAATTAGTATGATGTACTCAAAATAAAGTGCTCTTGAAGTCTGCTTTTTCTCCAGGAGGTATTTCTTCATGTAATTTAGGTAGGGTAAGTAGGCAATCAGTTGTGTTAGGAACAGACAGCTCTGAAGCACTGACCACCTGCAGGTGCAGCCCTTCAGTGGGATTGCTGACGTGAGTGGTAATAGAACTGATGAGTGCTATGAACTATCAAGTGATATTACAATAGGAGCAGGCCAACAAAAGCCAGGTAGACTTTATGGCCCTCGCCCTGCCAACACCAGGCCTGTCTTTGTTTCCAGTCTCAATTCTGGCTGTTGGTGCTAAGTTGTTTTCCTCTGAGATGACCAGAAGTAGTGAAATTCAGGTCTTTTTCCTCTGCTTCTCATTGCTATATCTGTGTTGGGGCTGAAACTCCACTGCTTCATCCCCATAAGTCTCTGCTGTCAGAATTGCTGTTTCCAGGTATCTTGATGTCTGCCCTGAGAGTCATCACACCTGAGCCAAGGGACAGGAAGGCTGCAGGTCTGACAGAACAAAGCAGAAGATCCCTCAAAAGTACAGGATTTACTCCAAATAACGGGGTAAATTCTTAACTGCAGGAGCTGCTAATACAGTTCTTCTTTTAAGCTGTAAGCTCTATTTTATTTCACATTCCTGTGTCAAAGGCACGTGCCCTGCACTAACCAAATGATGTAGGATGTGGGAAATAGAGCATGTTTGGATATTCTTAGTCAATAATTGGGTTTCTTTTTCACAGTGCTTTATCAGATCTATTTAATGTTACTTTAGTGAGCTGGGTGATTTCTGTTTTGTTGTTTTTTTTTTATTCTGTGAAGGATGCATTTCTGCATATTACTGCCCAGCACAGCAGTGAAAGATGGCTGGTGAGAGGTGGGGTAGTACCATAATTAGAGGTTCAATACCTACTCCAAAACTGGAAGGAGTTTCTGTTTCCAGTGCTGCCTCTTGGAGGAATATCTGGGTTTCCAGTGTATCTGGGGTGGAGGAAGAACCCTTGGGAATTCCAGAATATGTCTGGGTTCCTGATCTTTTAAGGGGCTTCTTGTGAGAACAGCTAGTGTGAATTTCATCATGGAAACAAATTTCCAGTTTAAATGTCATCTATAGCCTGGTTCAGGACCCCCCACTGCTGCAGGACTTCAACTGGCAGGTTGTTGCTCTACCGTCTCTCTCTCATTTATGTTTGTAGAAGAAAATGCTATGTGCTTTTCCTCTTGTTCAATTTTAGGTTCCCAACTATATTACTATAGTTGTCCCTTGTGGATTCTTCCCTCGATATGGGAAAATGTTGTCCTTTTTATTTTTAAAAAAACCAACAAACTGAGGATTAATATTCCTAAGAAGTTCACACTTGTCGTCTGTGCTATGTTGGTTAAAAATTCCGGGTTCCTTTGCAACATCAGCACCACCATGTGTTCCTCTTCAGTCAGTTGTCCGTGTATCCACTTACAGCTTTCAGACCCTGTGGAAACCAGTTTGAGTTTAGAGTCATGAGAACCACTCGCTTTGGGACTTCTTTGTAGTTATGTTCATATATCTGACTTATCCACCCTGATTCTTCTTGCCTGCAACTGATTCGTGCTTTTCATCTAGTCTGCTCTAGTTTAGTACTGTATTTAGGTGAGTTTGCACACAGGCAGAGCATAAACAAGTGGCCAGTTTCTTTCCTGGTCTGTGAAGGAAGGATTGTGTTATTCAAGTTTAAATAAATCATCCAGCTGTGTGCCTAAATCACTGGAGCTGCATTTTGTCCTTAGAATTCTTCAGTTAAAGGAGGCCCTTCAGCTGCTGTTTCAGGAAGGGTTCTTTAAAAAAAGAGTCATTTCAGTTGCTGTGACAGCCAGTAAATTCTAACACAAAAGTAATGACATAGATACTATATATAAATCACTAAACTATAACCAGTTGTTATAAAAATATTAAAGCTCACCCACACAAACAAAACTAAGAAAACATGTAAAGGAAACCACGAATATGAATGTGCACAAAATGTAGTTGAAAGCTGAAATAAAAGGAAAGGAAGGGAGGTAAAGCAGTCTCTGCTGATAGTACCGGGGACCAGAGTGTGCCTGGAAGAGCAGCAGCGCGTGAGACAGAAGGACATATGTGCTATTTGATGCAGAAGTGACAGCACGTGACCTTGATTTATGCATTTATTCCAAATTATCTTTCTGTCCTGTTTTTCATATTCCATCCTTCTCTTGGGACCAGTTCTGAATACTCCTTTCTCTCTCTTTGCAGTGTTTCCAGGTGCTGGCATTTCCCCTGATGAGCTACTGGCCTCTCTAGAGACGGCATCCCTTCCAAATGTGGCTGCTGTGATTATTTCAGGGCTGGAGGCAGATTTCCCCAAGGAACAGAGGAGTTGTGCCAGCAGATGTGGTTTGTGTGCTCTGCTTCCCTCGGGCCAGGCAAGGGAGGCTGGGGGGGGCACCAAGGGGGGGCCAAAGCAGTGCCAGCTTGGTCCCCTGCCATGGGGAAAGGGGAGATCCCCCTTCTTTCCCCCTGGGAGAAGGGCTATGGGAGGGCACAGGTCCAGAAGTTGAGCTGAGAGTGTCAAAATGTTTGCTCAGTCTTTTTGGGGCCAACCTGCGAGTGAGAGGAAGGTGAGATACCACAGTAAGTAAGAGGTGATCTGTCTGGGAGAAGGCAACTCCATGTTGGATTTGTTGAATTATGCATGTTTTGCGAGGGGAGAGAGAATTCAGGATGTTCTCAGCTGGGTACAGGATGAGATAGCCTTTGATTAGAAATCATGCTTAGTAGTTTCTTCTGGAACAGCTTTACAGGTCCAGAGGTTTCTGAATTCAATAATGTTTTAAGCTCAAATCAAAATGCAGGACATCTGAAGTCTGTGATAGCAACAAGTATAACATTGTTTCTGTTAATCCCAGAATCCTGCTGTCTCAATAAATCCACAGAAAAATGTTTTTATATTCAAAAGGTGGGAAAAGTGTGAACTTCCATGTCTGTCCATACACGCTTCTATCTCTTGACACAAGAGACATTTCAGATTTTCAGTTGTCGTCTTTGCGTTGGCATTAACCCAAGGGCCTGGATCACAGGGACAGAAAGAGACAGCCTGGATGCAGGAGTGGGCCAACTGCCACATGGTAAATACCATTTCTTCCCAGCTAGAGTAGTGCTGTCTGTGACTCTTGAGCAAAGGTGGAAAAATCTCAATCTCCTATATTTGAATTTGTTTTAGGTCATCAACACAACAAAAGAGAGAGATTCTGTGGCATCTTTTAACCTTTTATTTCACTGTCATGTCCTACTTATCCTACAAACTATAAATTATCTGCCTGCACATTTCCCTTTAGAATATCCTTCAGTATCACAGATACCATCTATTTTCTCTCGGGTGGTCTTATTGATACAAAAGCTACTACATTTTAGAGCTACTACATTTTACAGTTCTCAATTGGTTTTCATTTTTTCAAGATTGCTGCTTCTCTTTTGGACCTGGAGAAGGACTGATGTACTTGAGATCTTATTGATTTTTCCCAGATAGACTAGGGGGTCTAATAACATAGGGCTGCCTACAAACCTTGTTTTTGGCTATATCCTTGGATACATCAACAATACTGTTTTGTTATTTCTTCTGGCATAATTTATAGCTGTCAGCATTATGCAAGTATCCCAGCAACAACTTGTAACGATATGGAGAGAGTTATGTTGGCCTGTCAGCAATGCTCCTGAACTTCATCAGGGAAAAATAAACAGAAAAATCTCAGGCAATTTATGTCCTGAAAGAGACTGCAACACAAATGCATCTTACCATGATACAGTCATTTGTTCTTTCTGGATTGAATCTTATTTTTTTTTCTTTTTTTTCTTTTTTTCTTGAATGTTTCTAAATCAGAGAAATCTGGTGTTACTGGGCGTGTTTCTTCCTGTTAGTGGAGCTACAGGGCAGTGTGTGGTTTTCCTTCGGTCCCGTAGGGTGAAGGGTGCCAGGTGACAGTTTGGAAGCAGGCACTCGAGTCTTGTAACACCATCAGCAGAAGTGCTGTGATGAGTGTAGGACGCAGCAGCACGCATTAACGTTGAACTGTTAAATGAGGCACTTGGACGGAGGTAATTGAGTTTTTGGCAGCCTGAAGCCATGGGAGTGACAGATCCAAGTACCAAAATATGACCTGTCAGTCTGCAGCTGTGTCGTATTAGCAGTTCCAGCGCTGTCCTCTTCTCTCATGCTGACTGGGAGGAGATGACAGTGGATCTTGGCACGTACAGTCCACCAGCGCCTCTCCAGTAGGTAGGGGAAATGTCCTGTATGTCTGCAAAAATGCCATTTATGTGGTCCTGTTCGGTGATGGCCAAGACTGGCAAGTGCATTTCTCTCTGCATTTGATGATCAGAGAGCTGGAGCACCTTTCCTACAAGAACAGGCTGAGAGAGTTGGGGTTGTTCAGCCTGAAGAAGAGGAGGCTCCAGGGAAACCTTATAGCCCCTTCCAGTACTTAAAGGGAGCTACAGAAGAGATGGGGAGGGACTCTTGATCAGGGAGTGTAGTGATAGGACAAGGGATAATGGTTTTAAACTGAAAGAGGGGAGATTTAGATTAGATCTTAGGAAGAAATTCTTTCCTGTGAGAGTGGTGAGACACTGGCACAGGGTGACCAGAGAAGCTGTGGCTGCCCCATCCCTGGAGGTGTTCAAGTCCAGGCTGGATGGGGCTTTGAGCAACTTGGTCTGGTGGGAGGTGTCCCTGCCCATGGCAGGGGGGTTGGAACTCAATGATCTTTAAGGTCCCTTTCAACCCAAACCATTTTGTGATTCTCTCTTGCATCCCTCATGGGAGAGGCAGTGGGGAAGCACACACATACCCTTCAT
>JAOTQQ010000012.1:28939079-28975870 GCA_026546715.1 Gallinago undulata | reverse complement strand
AAAGCAATTTTAATAGCTAGATGATCAGTTTTGTGTGTTTTTGTAAAGTGTTTGCCCAGCCATTTCTTACAGCAGAGGAGGGGAGAAGGCTGAATGACTGTTTGTCTGGTTGTCACCTCCGTTACTCCTAAAGAGCAGGGTAAATTCCAAGCAGTGATTGCATTCAGGCTGAAATCATTATGTAGGAACAGTGCTGCAAAATCCCAGTGTTCTCGGTTTTCTGAACATTTTTATTAAAAATGACCTAAGTAAAGCTACTAAACTGCTCAGTAAAATGAAAATATATTCCAAAAAAATTTTTAAGTTAAAACCCTAGTGTATTTTCTTAGACAGAACTGTCGTGGACTGAAACTAAGTTGTAGTCAAAATACTCCATGTCTAATAATCTTCCCTTTAGTATTGCATACACACCTTTTACTTCTGCAGTGACTTCCTCACACGTGTACATTTTAAATAGTTTTCTTTTAAAATAATTTTACATTTTATAAAATTTATTTCTACATTTAAAGATATTTTATTATTTAAATATAATGCATGTCACATGAATTCTGAATATATATAAGATTTAGAAATCTTATACAGTATTTCTATTGGGCATACTAGAGTAAGCGTTTTAATATATTACTTATAATTAGACCTAATGTTCAAAAATAGTTTTTCATTTTTAAATCTGTTTTGACAACAGACAGGGCCCTAATTAGAAAGAAGTCCATTACTTGAGCTCAGGGTTCTTTGTTTAATGAATGTAGGCATCAGTCACCACTATCACTTATGTTCTGAATTTTTTAAATATTAAAGAGTAACTGGCCATTATTTTTATATGTAAATAGTGGATATGTGGTTAATAAGATAACTACGAATCTGTAAGACTGAACAAAGAGAAGATCTAAGGCCAGGAGTGAGGAACCACCTTTACATTCAATAAGCTCCACTCCCAAGTGCATCCTATTGCAATTTATTGTTGGGTAAGAGAGAGATGTACAGTTCTGATGTTTAGATTCCACTGATGTTTCGAAATTAAATGCAGGGACGTGAGAAATCCCCATCTCATAGATTTAAATGGGGACAATTCCTGAAGACTAGAACCAGAAACACATCCCGCCTCAGCAAAGGAACAGGTTCTCTTGCTGGGTGCAGACAAGCTGAGAGGGGCTCCCAGGAGCTAAACGTGGACGCGACAGGAATACAGAAAGTTTTGGGAGTTGTGTGACTGAAAAAGGGACGACTGCCCTCAGTTCTGGAGGTACCTTGTCACCCTGCTCTTAACCACAGCCCCATCCTAAAAGCACCCATTTCTCTCCAACCCAGCGACACCGGTGTCAGCAATGAGGATCTAGCTGGTGGGCACCAGAACTTCAGTGTCATGGCCCCCACTGAGTACGAGAGCGAGCTCTGCGTCCCTCGGCTGCATGCTGAGGGCACCAAGGCATCAGGCGTCCAGGATTTGCAGCCTTTGGCCACCAAGTGCCTCCTGGCCGTGACGATTTTTTTCTCTCCAGCAGGTGGCCCAGCCAGCCTGGTCTTGCCATCCCCAGCCCTCCCTCCCCAGGTATGTTTCACCCTGTCCTCTGCAGGGTGTTATCCTAACAGGCACCTTTGAAATCAGCCTGAATTTTAGAATATAGAAAAATGCAGTTTTATATAAACCCCTCTGTATATTCTTTAGAAAACTGCAATTGTGAATTTGAAATGTTTTTAAGCAATAGTGACTCCTTATCAGTAACAACTCAAGTGCTGCCTTTTCAGAGCTGCAGGGCTTTCTGTGAAGAGATGGTCCTGGATCCATGGTGCCTGGCAGGTTTATTTTCTGTAATAACAAAGACTGAAATAGAAAACATGGAGCTAATCCATCAGTTCTGCTTTTTAATGTGACTGTCTTACTGTCTGCTCTAAGTTACTGGCAAGACCCACGTGACACAGTTCCCTTTCCAGAGATCAGAACCTGTTAAAAAAGCAAACGCTGTTTGGATGGAGAGCTGGGAGGCAGCAGCGCTTGTTTTTCGCTTGCTCTTTGCTGTTCCTAGTAAAGCCAGGTACATCCTCAGGCGAGACAGTTACAACCCTACGATCTGTGGTTTATACGAAGTGTTGAATTTCTGTAGAAAAATCAGTACTGTCTGTCAGCTTATTGGCTTCTAATGACAAAGCGCACCGCTTCATGAGTTAATTATGCTCCTTCATGCTTGTCCCCTGTCAGAATACAAGCCTGTCTTTTCTAACCCTCACTAATCCAGTCACTCATATTTCACATGGATTTTACTCTGTGTTACAGGGAAGGATGCAGGGTGTTTTAAGTAACATGTCCTTAAAGAGGAGATGAATTGGAGCAGCGTGATGCGTGGGCAAGCTGTCGCTGTCGTCCTAGGCCACCAGCATGGCCAGTAAAGGGGACAGTGGAGCAGGAGAAGGCGACTTCCCAAGGAACTGGAACTGGAAGGAATAAAACAGCAGCCACCGTTACCACCGCAGTAAGCAGTGCCCGTCGGGAGATGCTGCTCCGCTGGACCATTGCTGCCCAGTTCTCATCCACGAGGCAGGATTCCAGGAACGCTGATCCTGAAGTGCTGGCTGAGCATTATTCCCACAAGGTTAGACCTCTGGGCATGGGGTGTGAGATGTGCACAAACCTGCACCGTGGCCCTGTTTGTACAACATCCCAATGTTTACGCAACGTTCCAGGCACTGGAATTGTACACAGCATGGCATCAAGGGGAGTATTAGAGGAAGCAGGATGGGTCTTGAGAAGTTTATATATCCATTTGTGTATTTCAGTCAAATATCTAATTGTAATATCATGCTCATGTAAATAAATTTCAGATTTTGCATAAATTTCATTCATTGTGTAATGACTTTGTCATGCATGTTTTGAAGCGAATGCTTCTAAAATGAGATGTTTTTTGCTGCAGAATTTAGACACCACCAATAAGTGAGTGCAGTCTGAACTGGGAACAACCTATTATTCCACTTAGCATTTGCATCCATTTGGTACATTCAAAATGGGGGACTCTGCAGGTTTGTTCCTGCACATTTTATTTGAATTAATAAATCGAATGAATCACCATTTACTATTGAATCTGGTTAATCTGTCCAAAGTTATACGGAAATAAAGATTAGACAGTGATCCAAATTAACTACGGATGCTGATTTTGTGATTAAGAAGTATGAAGACAAGTCTCTTGCCATTCTTAGGTAACTTTCACTTGAAGAATCATAAAACCTTTGGCAAACCAAATTTAGGAAACGATCACACTAACACCACAAAACTAAGATATAAAAGCCATTTATTCAAAAAAATGTGGTGGTGTCAAATCACATACACAAGCCAATATTGAGCTACAAACACGGACCAAACAGTTCTATAAACAGAAATTGGAGTGTTCATATACCATAGTACCTGAAAAAGACCGTTAATAAAAAGGAGTCCATAAGTATTTCATGTCACTGTTTCTATATGGCTCCTTGCTGTATGGCGCTGCCTAAGTTAGTGTACAATGAGCCAGAGGTAGAGTCCCAAGTCAAGCATCTAATGCCTCAGGGCTCCATTAAAAACCTTTATTCTTCTAAACAAAAGGAAAGCCTAACCTATAGTTTTCTGTATGACACTGAAGTAAAGCCTCTCTGCTGGCAGAGCAGGGCATTCCCAAGCGTGTTTGGCGTTAACCCTAGATGGAGCCTGTGCTTTGTGGAACCGTCTCAGTTGTCCTCCCCTTCGGACTCCGACTCTGAAAAGAGAAGTAAAAATGAGTAATTCTGTGAAAATAACAATACACCCTTCCAAAATTCAACACGAAAGTTTTCATTGCACCCAGTACTTCCCAGGCAAGGCTGGCAGATTAAGTGGAGTAAGGCAGAAGGAAAGTCCCAGCTTCGGAAGAGGAAGATCTAACTCTGCCACCCTCCACTGAGCTCTCACTAGAATTTTAACCAAATCCCTATGAATTGTTCTGGTCCTCATCTGTGGAGCCCTGCGAGGTGTATCTGAGATGAGTTTAATAAAGCATCAGCGTTATTTGCTCCCTCTTCTCATCCCCGTGAGTAGCTGTGCTGCTCTCATCCAGGAGGCAGCCTTTAAATGATTTGCTCTGCAAATATCAATCACCATCACCATCATCACCCAGCCTAGCGAGAACGGCTGTTGCCCGCCAGCAGGTATGACATCTCTGCAAACAACACCTTTGGTGATCCGTACAGCACAAGATAAAAGCAATTTAGAAGTAGCAGGAGGGGAAGTACTGGGCACTGGGGAGGCCCCACCTCGAGTGCTGTGTCCAGTTTTGGGCCCCTTCCCACAAAAAAGACACTGAGGGGCTGGAGCGGGTCCAGAGAAGGGCAATGGAGCTGGTGAGGGGGCTGGAGAACAAGTCCTGTGAGGAGAGGCTGAGGGAGCTGGGGGTGTTCAGCCTGGAGAAGAGGAGGCTGAGGGGAGACCTCCTCACTCTCTACAACTCCCTGAAAGGAGGGTGTAGCCAGGGGGGGGGTCGGTCTCTTCTCCCAAGGAACAGACCATGGGACAAGAGGAAATGGCCGCAAGTTGTGCCAGGGGAGGTTCAGACTGGATATTAGGAAAAGTTTTTTACACTGAAAGGGTTATTAAGCATTGGAATGGGCTGCCCAGGGAAGCGGTTGAGTCACGAACCCTGGAGGTATTTAAAAGACAGGTAGATACAGTGCTCAGAGATACGCTTTAGTGATGGGTTTTTTATCAGAGTTAGGTTGATGGTTGGACTAGATAATCTTAAAGGTCCCTTCCAACCTAGACAATTCTCTGACTCTAAGTAGAAGTAAGAAAAGTAGAAGTAATTGAGAAGTGGGAACACACAGGGTGGTGTTGTCACCTAAAGGTACTTTTGCTGTCTGTGCTCACTTGCCAGGGAAGGGCTTGCTGCCAACAAATACCACACCTTAGATCAGATTTTTCAGAGCAAACACGGCCTGCGTGTTCTTACAGAAACATTCTGTCTCCGTTTGTACTGGACTTTGTAACAGGACATCTGGCAGAGGGGACATGCAGGAAAGGATAAAAATAAAGAGCCCCAGAAAGGCAGAAGATTAAAGGTGTGGGAGGGGATTTGCTCCGTTAGACCGAGACTGCTGGTTCGAAGTCTCAAGTGTGACAAGAGCGACCATTTTCATACTGCTGCCTGCAGACGTGAACTGCTGCAGCCTCACCTGCTCCTTGGCATCACTACATATTCCCCCCCAGCTTCTACACCCGACTATCACAGAATGGTTAGAGTTGGAGTTAAATTAATTCCATTTACATTTAATAAATACATTTAATTACATTAAATGGATGAAAATGAACACATCTATTACACATGGCTTACTCGTCCCAACTGAGGTGGAGTTCCTTTCTCAGACAAAACAGATAAAGCTTCAAGAATTTACCTACAGAAAACGGTACCTGGTGACTTAAGGACTTCACAGGGACACCACAAACACTGAAAAGCAGCGAGTGCTGTTGGGCTCGAGCCTGACTGGAAACACTCTGGAGCAGTCATGGCTCCATGACTCCATAGCTGTGGTTTTCTATTCTATGCCCGGGCAACGAAAGGCTGGAAAAATAAATGCTATTTGCCAAGAGACCACCAGAGTGTTTTGTAATAAATCCGTACCTTCTTCAGCGTTTTGCAGCCACTCCACGAATTTCTTCATCTGGTCAAGGAAAACACTTTTGCCTTTAGCGACATGCGCCTCTTTATACCACTTGAGGATGGCTTCTTCGCTCAGAACATCGGCTGAAACACACAGCAGCATTCGTAAGAAAATTTACGTATTTTTAAGACGTTAGAAGATTTTGAGCATGAGAGAAGAAAGATCTTTTTTCTTTTAAAGGCATCTTATAAAAAAAAGGTTAGTGTGATCGCAGTGGAACAAGCTTTGCATGAACTACATCGAGGCTACAACTACAGAATATCCGATGCGTATAAGGGATTCCAGATGCAATAAAATGTGCAACCTATTAGGCTAAAAATAAAGTACCAAATGTTGTGCTTCTGTAAAGGACAGTTCCCTATGCATCTGTTTTAAATACACAATGTAAAATGGTTGGATAAATATAAATAAGTAAGTCTGCACATCTTAGAACTTGGCACAATAAGAAATACTGTGTGTTTTCTTGCACATTTGTGGGGTCACAAATCTCCGCATGGTTCTAGAAATCTGTAGTGACAGACCTCCTGATCCAACAGTTAAAAGACAGCCAGGAGGGATTGTTTTGTTGCAATCATTTTTCCCTGCAGGTTTTATATCGTGTTTTTAGGTACTAAGTTCTAAGGCCACTGTTCAGACCCCCTCTTTGAAGGGACCGGCTCAGATGGTCAGCACGGGTGAGGTTTCTCAGCACCGAGAAGAAAATAGCCATCAGCACGGGAATGTGAGGCTGAGTGAGATTGGGAATAAAGAAATCCTAATAAAGGGTGAGGACAATTATTGTTTCCAACAGGTGCAAATGTAGGTCCAGCAACAGACCTCTAGCCCCAGGAACAAAGCTCCCATGATCCAGCCAAGCCAAATATCTCACTAATTGATGGCTGCGGAGGTAAAATGTGGGACCCACGATGGCATTTTGGCAGTTATGTAATGCAAGAGGCAACAATAAAAAAAATAATCCAACTGTATTTGCTCTATAAAAAGACTAAAGACAGCTTTCTAGATCTCATTAAATTGCCATTCTTTTTGTCTTTGAACAAAGTACCCTCCCCTTGCTCTGCAAAATCAACACATTTCTGTTGAGTTCCTCGCTGCCTCCTTGTGCTCCTCGGTGCCCTTCCCACCCATTCACTGGCCAAAGCGCTGACCACAACCATCACCTTCTGCTTCAGGCTGAAGGTTACAGCAGATGTGGCTGCAAAGAGAAGGTGGCAAGCGGGAATAACTGCCACCAAAACCCCAAAGCATCTGATCAAATGAGACAGAGCAGACACAGGTTGAGAGAGTTGGGGTTGTTCAGCCTGGAGAAGAGGAGGCTCCAGGGAACCCTTATAATGACCTTCTAGTACCTAAAGGGGCTACAGGAGAGATGGGGAGGGACTCTTGATCAGGCAGTGGAGCTATAAGACGAGGGATAATGTTTTTAAACTGAAAGAGGGGAGATTTAGATTAGATAATTAGGAAGAAATTCTTTGCTGTAAGGGTGGTGAGACCCTGGAACAGGTTGCCCAGAGAAGTTGTGGCTGCCCCATCCCTGGAGGGGTTCAAGGCCAGGCTGGATAGGGCTTTGAGCAACCTGGTCTGGTGGGAGGTGTCCCCACCCAGGGCAGGGGGTGGAACCCGATGATCTTTAAGCTCCCTTCCAACCCAAACCATTCTGTGATTCTATCATTTCACATATGCTGTTGAATAATAAGCAGGGATATGTCTGAACTTCAACGAAACTATCCCAAACCATCCACCAGTAACCCAATAGGAAGTCTCCCTGAAAACGGGGAATTTAGTGAGTGCATGTGACTGGAAGTTACCTTGTCTCTCAGGCACTTTTCCAAAATAAAACCTCTTCTGCAGTTTGCCGCAGCTGGCAGTAAGCTGGAAACACAGGGAAAACAGGACTGTGCTGGCTCTGGGATTTTTTCAGTACATACAAAGTTGTGCTTCATGAACCCTACCAGTGGCACATGAAAGCTGTATCTTCCTGAAATCACAACCCACCACAATAAACTTTTTCTCCGATGCAACAGAAACACTGGAGCTGCTGCAATAAATACTTGCCAGTAGCCTCTAGCAACAGCTCAAAGGCATTGCAGCATTTAACAAATCAGGATTTTCGTTTAGCAAACTTGGAGATATTTCACAGGGTCTGTCGTGGAACTGCAGTTTTATCCCTGCGTGTAAAAAGCTTCCATTCAGCACAGAGTCCTGAGGTTCACACAACTACACCCGCAGAATCACTCAGGATATGGCACATAATATGATGCTTAGGGACAGGCGAAGAAAATCAGGAGAGATTTCAGGAGAAAAAGAAAAGGATTAGAGAAATCTCCTTTCCAGGACTCAAGCCACCTCTTGGGCATCGGGGCCATTTAAAACCACAAAGTTACTGTACAGAAGCAGCCGCGGAAGCCCTTGCTGCACACCTCGAGGGCTGTGTCCAGTTTTGGGACCCTTACCACAAAAAAGACATTAAGGTGCTGGACCACTGATGGTTGGACTAGATGACTTTCCAACCCAGGCAATTCTATGATTCTATTACAGTCCACAGTATGATACTGTACCAGGAGGCGCCTCCAGGTAGGCACGTATCCCAGTCCAAGAGTAATAGCATTTAAGTTTTGTGGGTTGGTTTTTGTTTTTTTTTGATTTTCAAAAGCTCAAAGGATTTGTTTCCAAAGAGGGAGGGGGAACTTCTTCCTCCCTCCCTACCTCCTTCCCCAAAACCCCAAAGCTGATAAGAGCAGGCAGGCAATCTTGCTGTCTGCCAGGAAGATTAACAGGTTCCCAAGTCAGGTGGATGAAAAATTTCCCCGTATATAACTCCATAGCAATAAGCCTCCTACACTAACAGAGAAGAACAAAATGCATTCAGCTCCAAAAAGGACAACTGCAACTCTCCTTTCATTTCTGAGCAATATTATCTGTAATACATTCATGCCCGCGGTGCTCCTAAGAGATGATATTCTCCTGTCAGCACAGAGATGCTCAATTAAACAATCACACAGGACAGGGTGTAGTTAATCACAGCTCTAGGTTGCTTTGAAGCAATGGGAACACTGAGGAGGACGGGAGGAGGAAGAGAATGATTCATTTTGTGTATATATGTATCTCTATTTATATAGTGATTCCTCATTAAAGTTGATTATAGATGTATTTTAGCGGCTGAACTTGAACAGTGTGGTTTGTGGGTGCATGCACATGGGTTTCGCTGCAGTCCCAGGTGGTGTCAGCCCCAGAGAGCTGCTTTTCCTGCAGGTGCAGCCAAGTGCCACTCAACCCACCCACGGCCAGAGCCTCCGGGGAGGTCCCTCACCGAGGGGAGAAGCAGAAACTCCGAAGAGCCCAGTGCCTCCACGGCGGGGTTAGCTGGACAGTTACTCGAAGCTCTGGTCTCGGCTTTGTACTAAATCACCCAGTTCAAATGAATTTTGGCTTTCAACTCCAACTGCATAGCCACGGGCAGCCAAGGGAAAAGCACACCCTGTCAGCTGCCAGCACAGTCCATCAACCCCCAAAATTCAGCTCTATTGCAGCTAACTCAGTCGGGAGGACACAGCCTTAAGGCAAAGGCTCTTTCAATGCAAAGAATGTCACCCGCAGCACAGTTAAGGTCTTTATGGCTGGATTTCTTTTCGCTGGGAAAGTTTTGCATCCAGCACCAGAAGGAAGTAATTGAGTAATGAAGATATTTAAAGATAATAGCATTTCATCAAAAAACAAAACCTGTGTGTCGAGAGGAACTTGAAGATGTGGTTCTCGTAAGTGCAGGATTCCTGCAGCCTTTGAGAAGACAGTCTGCATCATTTGGTTCCAACATCTCCAGACTGCAGAAGGGATTTCTGAGGACTAATTACACTGCCACAAAGCAGAGCAATACTTCTCACGTGTTTGTTTGTTGGGGTTTTTTTTTGGTATTTCATAAATATTGTCTCGAATTCTAACAGAAAAGTACACAGAGGCTTTGTGCCTGCCAAGGGTGCTTGCTGTTCAAAGGGTGGAATTCTGATCCTCGTGAAAGGAATGGTCATTCCTTCCAACAGCATCAAGAGTTCACATTTGAAATTTCCAGGATGGAGAAAAACTGAGAGAAAGGAGATTCTGCAAATGTGTATGATAAATAGCATGTAATCCAATAACGCTTATTTTACCCACAGTTAAGGGGACAGACTGCAACATGGAACGGACTAAAAACCAACAAACATCTTACAGTGTGAGCAGAACCAGCAAGGAGACTGGCAACCTTATCAGGTGTCACTCAGGAGAAATCAGCAATTCTTATTCTGCAACTGGCTTTTAGATTATTGGTCAAAATGCAGTCGGCAGATTTACAATTGCACTGGCTTTAAGTGACAGCCAGAGAAGCAACATCACAGCCAGGGAGCAGTACAGAACTGGACAGCTTTGGGGTTTTTACCCCTATACTGTACCAGGAACACAAAGATATAATAATAATGATGATGTTGCTAAGCTTAAACTGACTACAGAACGGCTTTTGCAGATTACACCTACGAGCTGTGAAGAAGTTGCTACCACATAAGGGAAAATGGGGCTTGGGTTTTCATGGGGGGAAAGGCAGATATTCTTCCTTGTTTAGAGACAGAATAAGAAAAAAACCAAAAAACCACAAAAATACCCAAACAGGCTTTCTAGACCTTCTAGGTGCTAATGAGTCCCACTGTTCCTGTTAAGTTTAGGTATTTCCAGGTAATTCCCAGGAAAGTAATCCAACGGCTATTTTATGATGGAAATGTGGGAAGGATTTAAATGGAAGATGTTGGACGTGCTGATGAGAGCAGTCACACAACTGAATTTGTCAAAGCATTTGGTACCTATCATCACTGATGGCTCTTTTCATGCCCAGGAACCATAATGAATAATAAGCAATAAAGAATCTGTATTGATGCTGGTAGCCAGCTGCATTTCTGTCTGCCCATCCACAGATACTTCAGATGCCTTTATTTTTCACTAGAAAAAGTCCACTAGGTACCCTGAAACCTCTCCAGATGCTGTGCAGGTTATACTTGAAGCACAACAGAAAGGGGAACAGGGGCATCTGCTGTTTCCTCACCACCAGCACAGGCAGGAACAGATTTTGGGGGCAGCTTCCCTTGACTCTTCGGAAACAGAAGACAAGATGTCGTCAGCAACTCATCTACAGTAAAGTGTATGTCTCTAAAAAGACTTGATGGCTTGTTTCTAGTGGATAGGTGTGAACTGGGGAGGAGAGGGTGAGATCTGCCTGCACTGAAATAAAGCAGAGACAGGTGGCTCTGGACAAGCCAAAGCCATGAGCCCTTAAAGCTCAATAACATCATTTGGGAGAAATTTGCTCGTTGCTCAGAGAAGCTGTGGCTGCCCCATCCCTGGAGGGGTTCAAGGCCAGGCTGGATGGGGCTTTAAGCAACCTGGTCTGGTGGGAGGTGTCCCTGCCCAGGGCAGGGGGTTGGAACTGGATGATCTTTAAGGTCCCTTCCAACCCAAACCATTCTATGGTTCTATGATAGTGTTTAGAAATGGTAGAATCTGAGAGCAGAGGGATAAAGTGCACTGCTTTTGTTTCAAGTGATCGTTGAGGCCATGTTATACTGACACAAGGATGGAAATAAATCCACATGATTCACTTACTTCTGCCTTCTGAAGCCGTGAAATTATTTTAACAGTCTGAACTTGTTTGCCTTGAACATGTACCTGGACACAACAGGGTGAACAAAGATCAATATTGGGTTTCTACTCCTGCTGATTTTTCTCCTTCAACTATTTATAGCGAGAATGTCAGAACAAACTGTTTGGCACCCACCCACCCACCACACACGGTGCAAGACCATTAGTCTCTATGACAACCCCATCAGAATAAACTTGCCAAGAAGTCAGCTTCACAATAAAAATTAAATCCCTTAAATCCCTCAAACTACCTGCAAGATACTGGCAGGGAAAGGGAAAGAAGAATAAGGAAAGCTTCTTCTGGCAGGGAGGGAATAGCAAAAAAACCCAAACAGACTCTGAAAAATCTTCCTGCCAGGAGGGTTTGCGCTTTCAAGGTTTCTTAAATGCAAGCTCTGATCTACTTTTAAAATCTGCCAGTACTTTATAGAAACGTCTTCCTAGAACTGGTCTTATACAAGGAATAAACTGCACTTGATCAGACCGTGGATGGTGCTTGGATGCTGCCACGCTTCTTTTCTACGGGATAAATGCAACAGAGAGAGAAGGGCTTGTTTTGGCTCTTCCTGCCACCACACGCTCCTTTAAACTACCAAAGCAGGAGGCATTTCAGGGTTCAACACAACCTTCCCGTGCACCGTACCCAGAGAACGTCTCTCTCTCCCGTTACATCGCAGGTGAGTGGTTGGCACAGAGAAGCCAGGCATACGGCAGAGGGAGGAGACTCTTACCTTTATAAAAGAGTACCACTATCTTCTGAAAGGCTTTCATGAAGTGGATGTTGTCGTAACAGTACTCCTGCACCTTCTGGAGAAGAATCAGCTCTGACTGGCCTTGAGTGCTGAACACGGCAAGCAGGGGGGCATATTGCTGCATGGAAAAAGAGGGTAAAAAAGGAAAATGTATGTCAAGTATATTGAAAATTAAAATAAATAAATAAATAATTTTAATGCAGGCATCATGAATTCCATCCCTGAAAATCTGTTTCACTGAAACCTTAGATTTAGTTGCTAATTGCATTTACTTTAAACTCATACAATGCATATACATAAATATCCATCAGCTTTTGTAAGATGTGCTGCATGCCATGAGCGGAAAGTCAGTTCCACTTATAGGTACTGAATTTTATAAAATCAATTTATGAAGTCCACCTCTTGGAGTACTGCTCCTTGTACATGTCACAGCAGCATCTGCTGATTTGGGAGTGACACTTTAGTGATGTTCCATCATGTAAGACATCCAAAGATGAAGCGCATGAAAATATAAACCTGTAGTTTCACAGGGGTTTCAGAAGTGCCAGGAAACTGAATTAAATGAAATTATTTCAGGTTAACTGTGATCAAATGTCATTATTTTTTTCTCATTATCCCCATCAGAGTATCATGACAACCTTTGCTGTGGTTAGCAGCACTGCTTTCAAAGCACAGCATTAACTGCTAACTTTATTCTGACAAGACAGTGGCAGTACATTTACGTTGTCTTTTCCTGGAACTTACTAATATAATAAAAGATCAAGCAAAAACTTATTTGTTATGATTTCTTTTCTCTAATTTCTGATCTTAAAATAAAAAAAATAAGTCAGAGGACCATATCCTGTTCACTCTTTCCTTAAAAATGTACAGTTTTTAATATCCATATCTCTCCAATTTCCTTTCCTTTTAGGTTCTAGTGAGTTCAGCTGAGACTGCAATCTTAAATTTAAGGTAATATTAATAGCATTTTTCAGAGCCAAAGGAAGATGGATTACCCTTAATCTTCAGAACCCCCCGGCCAAATAAGGTTACTGTTGTTCTCTCACTGCTCAGTTCAACTTTTCTCCATCATTTTTAGTAACACCATCAGTTTGGCATTTTTCAGCCGGATTTGCAATGGCCTGATATGGCAGAGTTCTGGTCTGTGGGATCAGGGCCAGGTAACAAATCACCCACTGGTGGACACGTCCAAAGGTACATACACCTCAGGACTTCTGTACAAGGGGGTTTTACTCAACATGATCCATTTTTTGATTTTTTTTTCCAATAAAAGAAATGATTAAAATACATGAAAATTGGAAAAGTTGATCCAGAATGTCTTTTGCGAAATAATTATCAGCTATTAATTTATAGATAGAGGGAGCAAGAAATGACAGCAACTGTAGTAAGAGCAGCCAGGCAGGCAGACAGCAATGTTACTTTGGGAAGAACCTTCCTTAGAAAGCAACTGTGAGGAAGTACCAGATGTAGTTAACATCAGAGATTGAGTTTTTCCCCTTCTGGGAGGTATAGCCACATCTTTAAAAATGTCACTGTTTTGGTAAAAGCACTGCAAACTTGTGCAGGCTTTTGGGTAACGAGATTCCCTCTTTTTCCCTTTTTGGCCCTTGAAGCAGGGAGGCAGGTAATATATAACATTGCAGTTCATCCATTTACCAGCATCAGCAGAACCCCCTCCCATCCACAGCTCTGTGAGGTGCTGCTGCTGCTGTCTGTAAGAGTGAAGAAATTTATATAAAATAAAAAATACCTATCTTTTCAGTTTAGAAGTAAGATACCTTCGCTTTGCTACATCTGACTGACGCCCTTCGCGTTCCTCTCTCACTCCTCAACTGGTAGAGACTTATAAGTTTCACAAGTGTCTAACTGACTAAAGATCCATAAAATAAGCTCCCTCTCATCGCTGGCTGAGCTCAGTGGCATTACTTTCCCTTTGCCTGGGGTCAGCAGCTGCAGTGTCACAAAGCTCCCACCGCATCCCTTCCTGCAGAGCACATTGTCTGAAGGATTCTTCCCACCCACAAGGAATGTCTCTTCTCTGCACTGGAGGTGGCCCAGGGGCCAAGCCCCAGTGTCATAGTGAGGTTACTGGGACAATGAAGAGCTTATCCTGTAGGATTTGGGGTTTAACAGCTTGCTCTGTCTTCTCCTGATTTCAGCACCTGCTATGCAGATGGCACACGTGGCATTTACTGGTTCATGGTTGCCCACCACCTCCATTAGGAAGTCACCCATCCAGTAAAGCTTGTTAAGGAACTGTAAAATAGGTCAATATTCTGTGCCTCGACACGTATTTTCAGGTGTCCCTCAGGTACAGTTTACTAAAAAGAAATCTCAGTTTAAAAGAAAAGCTTACTATAAGAAATCTACTAAATCCAAGAGATTGGTACCCAGATATCAAAGCTCTGGGATCTGCACTTTGTGAAAGTTATCTGTCAGGTACAGCCATAAAAGAATAAGTCAGAGAATGGTTTGAGTTGAAAGGACCTTAAAGATCATCTAGTTCCACCTCCCACCAGACCAAGTTGCTCAAAGCCCCATCCAGCCTGGCCTTGAACCTCTCCAAGGATGGGGCATCCACAGCTTCTCCGGGCAACCTGTTCCAACCATCTGGCATGTCCCACGTCCAGTAGTCATTTACACGCATCCCAACTCATGCCACCAGGATGGAACAACTCCCTGATTGTGTCAGGGCATGTGGGCACACAGGAGGCCACAGGAACTCGGCTCTGTGTCAGGCTGACAGCGCTGATCTGATTTCTGGAGTTGGCCCACGCATGGGGGCAGCTGAGAGCCCAGAGGGAAGAATCCAAGATCTGTCTCTACCTACCCATACAGGAAGAATATGAAACAAATGCTGCTTATTTTTGAACACTGAAATGTAAAGATGCAGCTAGAGAAGTTTAAATTCCTATCTCTACTGCTTCTTCTAAAATCTTACCTCTAAGTGCAAATAGTAAATACAAATTTGTCCTCTGTTTATATACAGGGTAGCTAGAAAGACACCTGTCTTCTATCAGCAAGATGCTTGCCCGGATTTAGTGGGGTCACATACACAGCTGATGGCTTGGGTCAGTGAGATGCACAGCACTAAGCACCCAGTCAACAATATTTGTACAAAGGCAGCTAGGTTTCTCTTTTCCCAATGTTCAAATATTCCAAAAAGCATTTGTTAATTTGCCCTGCAGTACTAGACAATAAACCTCAATGGATACTCTGTTACAGCTCAGAGAGATACCATCAATTTTTACATCAAAAGAACAAGAAAAACAATGTCTCTCCTCCTTCTGGAAACTATCTCATCTTTCTACTGCTGTTTCAGTCACTTGAGAAGACTTCAAGGCATTCAATTTTAACAACAAAGACTACACAAGATCCCAAGCAACTACACTTCTAGGATGACTGATTGGGAAACCAAACTGAGATGAAAGGACAGCAGCAGTAGGAGCTCAACCAACGTGGGAACTCCAAGTTCGGAGAGGCACCCAATATGCAGAAGAAAGGAATTCAGATCAAGCTTAAGATCCATTTTACCATAAAGAATAAAGCACAGATTGCTTCTATCCTAGGGCAAATCTGTGCAGCTCTGGCTACGAGGCAGCATTCTCTTACTCATGGTTTACCAGCTTAAAAGGACTTACTCTGCTAAAAATCCTTCTGCCTCTGTTCTCAGTGCAAGTGTCTTGTACCTTCAGACTTGGATGAGGAACACCAACCATAGCAATGACTCCCGTGCATCTGCACTGTTTTTAGGGTTGCAGTATTTTTCCCAATATTGTTTTTGTACCAATATGCAACTGTGATACTGTAATCTGTCACCACTTAGCAAACTACAGCCCATCTCTCTGTGCTTCCAGTTCTCTCATCCACAAGGACATACCTGGATCAGAAGCTAACCACACTATACAATCACAGAATGGTTAGAGTTGGAAGGGACCTTAAAGATCATCCAGTTCCAACCCCCCTGACACGGGCAGGGACACCTCCCACCAGACCAGGTTGCTTAAAGCCCCATCCAGCCTGGCCTTGAACCCCTCCAGGGATGGGGCAGCCACAGCTTCTCTGGGCAACCTGTTCCAGTGCCTCACCACCCTCCCTGTAAAGAATTTCTTCCTAATTATCTAATCTAAATCTCCCATCTTTCAGTTTAAAACCGTTACCCCTCGTCCTATTGCTCCACTCCCTGATCAAGAGTCCTTCCCCATCTCTCCTGTAACCCCCTTCAGGTACCATGTCACAGATGCTGAGCTCAGCAGCCCTGCCTGGATCTAAATAGCCCTGTGCAAAGCCAGAGCAGGTGCCACCTCACCGCACTCCCAAAACTTCTTTGCTTCTGGCAGAGACAGTTCCTGCAAGCTTACTACTTGGAGCTGAGTCTCAGCATTTGCTTAGTGTTGTCCCCAAGGCCAGGTACCTCTCAGGACCTGTCACAGTGAGGAAGCACAGGCTCAGGCTGTGCCCACCTCCATTTGCCCTGGTTCTCTGCACCGTATGTCTCAGGGCACTCAATAATCTGAACCAGCTTCATTTTTCATTCATTTGACTAAAGGAGAAGGGACTACACACAATGCTTGGTGTGTTCAGTGTCAGCCCTCAAAACTCTAAATCTCCTGGATTTAAACAGGTAAAAACTTGACAGGTGTAGAACATACTGTGTTAATTCACAGCAGCCCTACCCCTCATCACCCACCTTTAGATGTTTGAGGGCTTGCTCTGCAACCAGCTCTTCTTTCTTGTTCCATTCCACTGCGTTCATGACACAGGTCCACAGGAGACCGATCACCGCGGGCTCTGGCAGCTCATTTCTTTTCATTTCCTCTTTTACATAAAGCACTACCTGGAGCAGGAAATAAACTGCTGTCTTAAGCAACACTCCCAATCAACCAGAAACAACGCTGACTTAAATACTTGCAGTCACTTACAAATAACATCGTGGTATAGAAGTAATAAGAAACAAAATTACAACAAGAATAATAAAAAGGAAGCATTTAGCACGATTTTTTTTTTTTTAGCAACATTACTATTACTTGACTACAAGTTTTGTCCCTCCCCTCCAACCTAACACAACGCAGTTAAATTAAATACATTCTGATCAAAACCAAACCCCATGGTCAGCTGCACTTACAAACCCAGAGGATGTTTTGTTGCTTTAGTCTTAAGCACAGAGTGAACTGAAGAATAAATTAAAATAATTTCCAGAAATCTGTGAGGTGCTCAGATCTGTTCCTCTGCACTTACTGTTGATTTAAATCTTTGACTAATTAATACATAAACAGAAGTGGTGACAAAAACGCTCTTTACCTCTTTAATTGGGCATTCCTGAGAGAGACGTTCTTGTAGCTCTTTCTGAAGTTCTTTACGAGTCCCCAGTGACTGCTGGACTCTAAGGAAATCTGAGAGCTCTTTTAGACCTGCTTCAGTAAAATACTTGGCAAAATGGTCCACATTCTGCCGGTTGGCTGGAAATAGTTCCTAAAAAGACAGGAACAGTTCTCTGTTAAATAAATAACCAACTATGACTCTTGACAGAACAGAAGGAACATTTTTTAAGAATGAACAGCAGGAGTCACCTGGTACTACCCTTAAAAGAAAACAAGTCAGTGCTTGTATTAACACCGGAAAAGTTAACACTTCATTTATAATGTGATGTTTTGTTATAATGGAGGGAAAAGTGATGGTTGATTACGCAAAAAACCTAACACCCTCTCCATGTGAAGTGCATGCACTTATGAGGAGCTGTGAGCTTAAGATGTCGCTCAAAACAGTCCTCAGAGAAACTACACATTTCCCCAAGTCCAAAAGTCTTGTAGGGAAAGTACCAAGGAATAGATGGTAAAGCCATTATATGCAAAGCACATTTATCATGCCCTCCCAAGGGCATCCACACATTTACCTCTCCAGAAAAATACACTTCTCAATACACACATGGCCCAGGCAGCCCGGTCCGAGGTCCCTGCTCTGCTGAGCAGTCATTACTACTAACGCAGCACTTCATAAAAATCACAAAATCCACTTTGTGCTGTTAACACTAACTCCTGTAGGCATTTCTAATTCAAAGACGTTGCCATTCTATGATTTATGAACGTTCAGCTACTTAGGAAAGTTAAAATTATTCTTAAAAATTGCTACAGCAAAGGCCCCTTCTTGGCAAGGATTCAATGGCATTTGTTTACTATCCAGTCCTTGGTCCCCAACAATGATTTGTGGGATGGAGAGAACTTTTTTTTTTTTTTACAAAGAAGCTAGAGACCCTCAATCTGTTTACTTACCTAAAATGAGATTAAGAAGAAACTATCATGAAGGCAACGAAGCTCAGCAACACCATCTGATACTTTACAGTTCTTTAATATAGCAGCATAATGAGAGCCAACAGCTGAAAGCTTAAGTCAGTCAAGTTTGAAATAGAAATAAGATGCAGTTTGCTTTTTTTTCCCCTCTCTAATTAAAAGTGTGATTAGCCCATTTCCCAGCTTTATGGCAAATTATTTATGACTTGGACTCTTAAAATCAAATACAAATTGAAGAGATGAAAGGGTGTGGGCGGTTGCTTCGCTTTTGAAATATTCTTGCCTAATCATAAATTATTGAGGTGGAAACAGGAAATACTGCTGAAATTCTCCAGGCAGTGCTACACAGGATGCAGCGCGTTTGACTGGATTATCGCAGCAGAAATCTTTTTGAGGATTAAAACAACCCTATTGATATTCAGAAAGACACCGGGAGAGAAAAGCACATGACACTGATGCATATTCATATATACTCTCTCTAAATACCTCAGGCCATTGCTGCAAACCCAGAACACAGGTTTTGAGTCCAAAGGCTGAAAAGCCTTTCTGCATCGCTCCTACCAGGTCTGCTGTCATCACTCCAGGGGCATTTATGCTGCCCAGACAGCTATTGCTGCAGAAAATGAGCTTACTGTGCTTTTGCTATACTATTTAAAGGCTGTCGCTTTGGAAACTTATATTCTAATCATAACCCTTTGTACTTTATTTATTATTTACAAAATTAAACATATTTCCAAAAATGAAAGTCCTCACACACAGTTGCTGGTGGTGTGTGCTTTGTTGGCAGTGTTAGAAAAAACCCACATTTAATTAATTCCTAAGCCCTTTATATACAGTATCGCAGAAGGCATTTAACTACAGGAAAAATAGAGACAGAATGTAAAAGCATGTGATATTTAATATTGCTGAACCTGTATCAATGCTACAGCCATAACAATATTGCTGTGATTCATAATATTTAAAAAATACTAAGAGAGTCTGAGGGGAAGTTAACAGGCTTACAGCAAACTGCCATCTGCATTTTATTTCCTTCTCTTTCCCACTGAGAGATAAGGATTATTGAAAATATTGTGTACTTACAAGCAATCTCTTATCGAGGTTGGCTTTCCTTAAAGCAGAGGTAACAGAATTGGCATCTTTCTCTGCCATCCACGCTTTAAAAAGCTTTACAGCAAAAGAGGCTGCAATCCCTGTTTGAGAGAAAAAAAACAAAACACAAAACCTGCTTCAGCAATTTTCAACATGAATTAGAGATGGCTGTAAGAATTACAAGGTTAAAAAACGGTTACAAGAATACAGAATGAAAATACATTTATGACAACAGGACCAAACATGCAGAGCTGAAATGATCGGTTTTTTTCTTTAAGTAATAATTTTCTGAAGTATGCTACATCGTTTGAAAATCTTTTCATTCTGTATCTCCTGTCTCCATTCGATCATTCAAAGATTTTTTTTGCAATAATTTTTCCTACCTCCCCCAATTTACCAACCAAGTCCAATCCAAAAGGAAAAATTATGCATTAAATCAGTTAGGAAATGAAGACACAAAATAATAAAGGATAGTCAGGAATAAGAACTGAAAAAAACATATCTTTAAAGGGCTTTTCAGCAAGTCCTGGAATAGGATTAAGTAACTTTGCAATTTCAAGGTAACTGGTTGCACCCTGTCCTCCCAGGAGGCATTCAGTAGCTGGCAGAACCAGGCACAAATACTATTTTAAGTGGAAAAATTACTTTCTCAAGGCACAACTTAATATCTTCTGCATTAAACCAAACAAACTCTACCTCCATTAGATGTAGGTTTCCCAGGGGAGCTAAGAAACCATTAGCCCCACACCTCCTATTTCCCCATTTCCTAGAGAAGCAGCAGCACCATGGCTCTGTCTCAGCTTCTTGGCTCCAAGTGACCTGAAGGGTCTCAGAGATGGAGACCCAGCTCATCCTTGAGGAAGGTTCCCTGCAGGCCAGCTGACTGTTTCACCTCCACACAGTCCTGAAGCTCCGAGAGCTAGATGGGACCTACTGGTAGGAAGCAGTTTAATCATTCTCAGCCACTTTCTAGATAGACATCTATTCTTTTTATTTCTAGAATACATTGACTAAATGAGTCATCAAACAACAGAAGAGATTATTCCCAGAGCAGTGTGAACTTCATTAACATTCATTACAGATCTTGATTGTTATGACAGTTTTGGCAACCTTATTTCAAGATCCTTAGAGAAGTACCATATGGAACCACGCATGCACAACGCCACACCAAGAGAGGCCTACAAATACTACTTTGGGCCTCTTTTACATGTTGTTCACCAGTTTCTAAATGAAACCAGAATGATGAAGAGATCATAAGTTCTGTGGGCAGAGTAGTCAAGACTGACAAAGCCTGGTCAACCAACAGGGGTCCCAGGTGTAATGAACCTGCAGACACAGTTCAGCGTCTCTGACGTGCCTATGAGTTCAATACCAACATCTAATGGAACTCTCTGGTCTCTGTCACCAAGCACTGCCTGCAATACCCACGTTCTATACCCTTTTTCAAGTTTTAGCTTAAACAAAACAAGTTTTATGTCTGTACAAATATTAGTAGGAGGTTGTTCTAGGGCTTCACTACCCGCATGTCAACTTCAGCCATTCATTTTATTGATTAACCCCATTAGCTGCTCTTTACATTTACACTGTTTTTTCAGCATGGGTGACAATAAGGGCATACATAACCCTCATGAGGTTTCACCATGGCCTAGACCTTTCTCTGTCTCTGCTAGAATTACCCCAGCCATTCCCAAAAGGCATTTTTTTCCCATCTATACATCACAGTAAAAGTAATGACAACACTGAAAAAGGGTAACCCTAAAATGAATTAGGTATTTGTCCTCAAACTTGATAGCTCTATTAGCACAATCTATCGTCTTTCCCTTTCAGCCAATTCTTTGCCAATAATAATTGCCAAGCTGATCAACAACTCCCTCAGATGATTTTTTCCTCATGTTTAACCTCATTCGCCTGCAGCATTGTTTTTTGTAAATTAAAGAAAGTATCAAGTTTACTTTTATATGATCTACCTGTTTTAAGCCTTGCTCATTTTCCTGTTCTTCATTATGAAGAACATTCTTCATTCTTGAACAGTGTCCCTGATTGAACAATCTTTTCCTCAAACGCTGACACATGTATGTTTTTATTATATATAAACCAAGAACCAAAAGTATATGTAAGCGCTTGACAAAAGCCTTGAGTTCCTAGAAACATAAGTTCATAACATAAATGGAATTTGTTCTAGGATTTGTACATAACAACTGTATTCCTAAAATGTTAAAATTTAAATATAACAAATTACTTGAGCTTTGAAAATTTGAGTTTTCAGATGCCTCTTGTCTTCCCATAACTAGGGCCAGACTTTGATGTAAAAACATCGCCGGCATTCTCCCTAAGACAAGGATTAGTGCTTTTGTTTGAATTTTCTCCTGGTTTAATTCTGATTCTGAAAGCTGTGGGTGATGACAGAGCAAAGCTGCAGCTGTGCCTTTTCTTTTTGCAGCATTTAGGAAACAAATGTAATAGTTAGCATGCTGTAAATGAGAACATGAAGTTAGAATACTTTTTTTTTTTTAAAAAAAAGAAAGTTAGAATACATTTTAGCTAATATATAGCTCTTCAACAAAACCAAAATGATTTCAAGAAAACTGTTCAACACTGACAATGCATTTACAATTATTCCAGGTAGTTGGTAACTGGCAGAGAAAGACATTGTTGAGCAAACATTTGGAAAATCAAGACTCTGAGGGTAGATGGTTATAAATAAGTAACTAAAGAAAATCCCTCAATTAAAAAAAAGAAGAAATAAGTCATGTCAAAAATGCATTATACCCTAAGACTGAAAGAACAGTTACTCATCATAGGGTAAATACAAGTTCATGGGAAAGCGCATCAATCACTGATCAATAACCGGTATGAAGGTAAAATGTGGGTTGAAATTATTCTTTTTTCTTCTGCAAGTACACTGGCCATTGCCGTCTGTACACTCTTCTGCTTTAAAATACTGATTTCCGTTGTGCAGTTACAGGTTTCCACCATATAAAGTATGCTGCAACAAAATACATCTCCGATTAAAGCTAATGTAGGAAAAAAGATCGCATAGAAAATTACCTTCTTTGACTATATTGTCAGTGAAGAGACTCGTTAAGATTGTAGCAGGAAGAGTCCCGTTGGCTAACAGGATGCCAGAAAGCATCGCCAGCTTCGTCTGCTCCGTCTCAGTAAAGGCTTTAAGGAACAGCAGAAGCTGGGGGTCAGATAAGAGAAAAAAAAAAAAGATATATTTGAGTCACAGGCAACGGTAACAGGTAGAGATGAATATTAGCAGATGGTTTAATTTCTTATTTCTCAAGCTGTCCCACTATAACTCACAGTAATCGCATCAAAATCCGTCCCAAAGCACAGCAGTGCTGTTTCACTGACCACTTATAATTTCACATTCCATAAAAACACAAGCATGTGGAATATGGCATCACTCGGGGAAATAACACCCATTTTCTCCAAATATACGTCCCACAGAAAGTACAGGATCATGGCCTGGCTGAGTTCAAGAGGAACCGTCCATTCACTTCTCCCGACTTCGGGCCAAGCCCCACACAGTCACAGTTGAATTTCTATCTTACAAAAACTACTACTCGTACGAACAATAAAAGGATGAGAAAGTTTCCTGTTTTCCTTCTGGGGAAGGGAACGCAGCACAATTACAACAGATTTTTCTATTGGCTAAAATAAGAAATATATTTGAAGTTCTGACATTCTTGATAAAGCTGACAAAGGACAGACAGGAACAAAAGCTGCTTTAAGACCTCACTGTTTCCAATACTAATTACAAGAGGAAATAAAAAGCTTAAGAAAAATTACAAGTCCCACAATCTTACATAATATATATTTACCTCTTAAAAGTCTAAACCTGGTAATTAAGTCGATTTTAAATATCTTAATTTAATATGTTAAAATGAATGACTTGAAAGCATATTGATGAAGTATATTATGCCTCTTTTCCTCTACATCAGGAAATAAGCTGTGCAAAATGAGGTTTTGTCAATAGCGTTACTGTTAACAATGATGTTTTATTAACACGTTCTTAGCAATCACCATACAGGTGATGGGAAAAGGAGGAGAGACAGCACAGGGCAGCTTCATTCATTGCAAGAAGCTGCTGACTCCATCAGAAGCTGGCTTACAAATTTACCATCACCACAAAAAAAAAAAAAAAAAAAATCAAAAAAGGGAAAAAAAAAAAGACTTCAGACATCCATTGTTGGAGTTACAAAGGAATTCTCATTTCCTCCTTCAGCTCCCAGTGCTTTATTCACCCATCTTCTGCTGTCGTGACACCCTTTTTCCTTCACCAAATGAGCAATAGATGCATCCAAAGCAGAACAGCTCATTCTGACAGAAATGTCCCACCCACCCCAGTTTCCAAATTAAAGGTATTTCTTAATTATCAAATCCTACCCATAACAAAGGGACAGGCTCTCACACATGTCCCTCTGCTTGTTTATCACCATGGCCAGTGAAAGCTCTTCCCCAAGGTATCTCAGCAGCTTATCACTAACTGGAAAGCTTTTTCAATGTACTGACATTTTAAAAAATTCAGATAACTAACACAGTAAGTTATTAAAACTCATGCAGTGTTTTATGAATAGCTCTGGTCTGTATCAGTGAACAGAACTAATAAAAAACCTCATTCATATGATAGCACTTTACATAATAACATCACTTTTCAATTACAGCTTATACAGACCCGAATGATTCAGCCACAGACTAATCATTTGGCTGAAGCCCCACTTAAAAAAAACCAAACAAATGACTGCAACATGCAGTTTTAGCTTAAAAGAAAAAATTATGAAACTATAAAATTTCAAGGTGTAATTTTATTTCAGCAAACCGTGACTCACAACCAAAAACATGCAGGAAAATTTGGGATGCAGATGAATGGAATTACTATTTCTAAACATTTGGATGAGAAACAAATGGTGTGTTGTATTCCCAAATGCAGCAATTAACTGGTATATATAATAGTGCAGGTAATGGAACTCCAGGGCCACAGTTAATGGGAAGAATGAAAACATTTTTACAGGATTTCAACATAAGCCTAGTGTAAAATGGAGGCCTGGTGATTTAAACCTTTTCTTATACAAGCTTTACCAACTATACCAACCAACTATACCAAAATGAGATCTGCACATGAAAAAAATCAGAATAAGACCTTTTGTTCTTTACTGATAAGTACTGAGACTATTAAGAAAGAGGAGAGAGCTTTATTTCTGTGTAGCCTACTCAGCTCTTTTTCCTTCTGCTCCCATATAAGCAGCATCTAAGGATTTGGATTAGAAAGTGGCCACACTGACTACTTTAACATGACAGACCAGGTTTTGACAGACTTCTGAACTGGAACCTCCATCGGGTTTTGTCAGTAACGAGTAGATCATGAATGGTTATACCCCTTCACGACATATTTGAGTCATGAAAGCACCAACGGTGGGAAGTCCAGCTGCAAAACCAGAGTTAAGCAGCCCAAGGTGGAGAAGGATGCTAAGAGAAGGGCATCCAAATCCTTATCAAGTCTAATTTGGAGAAATCAGTACTTGTTCAAATGCTTTGGAAGGTCTGAAATCACCTATCTGTGAAGTTCACAGTCTCACCCTCTTACCTCTCCTTCGAAATATGGCTCTTTAAAGTCTCTTAGTATGAATCTGAATTACGGTGTGGAACTGTACCCCATTGCAGTATGTTTTGAGCAGGAACCTTGTCTTCTATGCATCTCTCACTACTCCAAGTACTGTTGGTGCTACAAGCATTTTTTTACTCATTTTTGAAAAGTAGCTCAAATAAACTTATACATGTTATTTTCTGCTGTTCAAGGACGTTATTCTATACTTTTGAGCACCTGTGAAAAAGTCTAATTTAGGGGGAGGCTTGGTGATAAGGAGAATCAAACCCTTTAAGAAACCCACTTAACCATCGAGAAGAACAAAACGTTCAGTTTAAAGCTGTTTCAGATTTTTACTGCCGATTACTTTAGGAGCTCTTCTTTTACCACCGCTATTACAAACCTCAGCGGGGAAGTCACAAAATGCCCAAGTCACTTCAGAATAGCACCAAACCACCCACAGAACGTTCTCCAAGCTGCTGCTTAGCCAAGGACTGGCATTACTGCTTTTGTTAGATACAGACTGATTCCAGGCATAAAATGCACAGTTCTGGCTCAGGATTTTGGATTTCTATCATAGCTATAAGAACTCCCACCTATTTAAGTGGGAGTTCAGAATGCCTAATAAGCACAAGACCAGACCTAATGTGCTGTTCCATGCTATATTTGTCTTTAAAGAAAAAGTCTTTTAGGCACAAATTGTGGGCAGAAAAGATACGCACAAGCAAAGATACGCAAGCAACACTGAAAAGCTTCTGCTCTCTTGCGATCTGGAAAACTTAATAGCAAAAATTAAGGAATCTTATCCACACACAGGGAGCCTGGTGTCTTTTTATATCTTCGTTATCTGAAGTGGTCTGTTGCTTTAGCATCTGACAGCTTGTCACATCTGTAGACAATCAGCCATGGAGAAGGCAGCCAACATAACAACAGATACCCGCTGACTGGTTCCATCCTTTTATTTAGCTGACTTAAAGCATCTCTCTTTACAGCCCATTTGATCTCAGAATGTTTGTCTCTTCTTACTTCATAATTCCCAACTTGATTTAAGGTTCTTTCATTAGGAAAACAGGAACATGAACAAAGGACCTCCCAGCACTTCAGACATCCTCATATTACTCAGCAATATTTACCGCTGTTAAGACCAAAAATATACTCCTCTGTACCCATTCCCAATGCTGATAAAAAAACCCACCAACTGTATAGAATGTAACTTAAACACACAAACACACTTATATACACAGCTAATATTGCATTCTTCATCCACTGAACAGAAATATGGTTGTAAGAATTGTGTAAGAACCCAAATTTGGAACAGAGAATTTTGCTGAAATGATTGCAAAATGTTGTCATAAATCTATGCCAAGACAGAGGGCAATGCTCATATGAACTTAAGCTGCTTATATCAAAACCAACAAGGGAGACATGCACTTAAATATCTTTGTCTTCTGTTGAAATTGTTCGCACAAAATTATTTGGATGTAAAAATTTAGCTGCATGGTTTGCTTATGTCACTAGAAGAAAGAATAACTGGCAATTTTGTAGGGAGAGAGTTAAGAAATAAAACTTTTGAAAGCTAGAAGCAGATAAAAAAGGGAAAGGTGCTGGGAAATGGTAATGTCCTAATGATAAAATTATGAACTAGAAGACATAAAGCAAATACTTGTACAAATATTGCTGTTTAAGACAATCTCTCTTGACAGAGAAGTCCCTCTGACACCATCTGCTTCTTTAGAGTGAAACTGGTGGTATTGCCTTGGTTTTTTTAGCATGACTTTTCCCATGAGAAGAGCTAATTTTCCACCCAAGTGCTCTGGCTGCCCAATGAATCTGCCAGAAAAATCACTTTAATTGCTGGGACAGTGACCCATGAAACATGAAAGTCGCTGTCTTGCTTTTCTAACTACTGACTAACTGCAGTAGTCTTTGAACTGCTAAATCTTGCAGAAACACCTTCTAGAAATCCTAAAATCATAGTATTGTGTAGGTTGGAAGGGACCTTTAAGATCACAAAGTCCATCCATCAACCTAACACTGACAAAAACCACCGCTAAACCATGTCTCTAAGCACCACATCTACCTGTTTTTTAAATACCTCCAGGGATGGTGGTGCTAATACTACTAATAATACTAATGTATCTATCTTCTGACCCTCTCTGAGCAGCTGCTCTCACGCAAGTTACTGTACATGGGGATTAAAGTATTAAATAGTTAAAAAACCCAGCAACATCCTCAGGGAGAAGACCTGGTGGGTTCCCACAAGCAGGGGGAGGGAGAAGGCAAGCAAAAAGGAGCTACACAAGCCCAAACTTTCACAACCACCTTCCCAGCTTCTAATAAAGTGCATTAACTGAGGAGGAGAGCACACCCAGCACCCACACCATGATTCACACCAAGAGCTAAGGGTGGTGATGGAAAGGCAGATGGAAAAGTCATCCCCCAGCCTAGGACCACTATGCAAACCTCCACCTTGTGATCGTGATATAAGCTGACACTGAAAACTACTAAAAAGATGGACATGAAATCGAGCTTTGCCGACTGCAAGGTGAAGAAGCCCATTCCAACCCTGTGCTGTCAAGGCTCTGATGCCTCCAACGCTTTTAAATGATCATCATGACTCCAGTTCCACTGTACCTCAAATTATTCGCATCATCTCAAGCCAGCATGTTCCTCAGCTAGAGAGTCAAATTATTATACATTAAGCACAGTCTCATCTGGTTATTAAGTATGCAAAGCGAATTCTTAGAAACTTAAAAGGATTCAAACCGAAGCACGCTGCAGAAGAGAGAGGAGGCGGCTTGAATTGACACGGCAATTGCTTAATATGCAGAACACTCTCTGAAACTTGAATGCTATGAGTCAGCGCTTCTCATGTCTATGATTATAGTAATTAACAGCAAGAACATTAGATTTGTGTGGGGAGAGAGGTAAATTTAGGTCTTTAGAATGATGTACTGAGCAATCAGCATCAGTTAATAGGCATGCTGGCCACAAGCGCAAAAATAATTTCCCATATGAGCAAGAATGTAAGAATCGGAGCCAAATTTATCAGAGCCACGAGAGGTGGTGGCGAGGCATCATGCTCCAGACTTACCCTCACTTGACCCTCGGAGCAATCTTTCTAATGCTTAAATAATATGGAAACACACTTTTAACAAACACATTTTAGTCAGAGGACAGGTTTGCCATTATCAGGGAGCCTGTTAACCTACAGCGCAGCACAGCCTTTATCACTTAGTCAGGCCATTACAAAAAGATATTTACATCTGTTACTAGGAACTCAAAACAGACAAAATAAATCTGTACTTAGTTTTTCAAAAATTTCTACCCAGGTTTCTCCCGTCTCCGTAGCATTCAGGATTGCAAAACAAAAGAGTTTCCACAAATATCCACCATGGTCTAACCTGCAAATCCTAAGCACTCAGTGGTGATGACTTTCTCTTGCGCGTATCTATGCCCTCGAATACAAAAACTCGTGGTTAGGATTCATTCCACAATTCAGGAGCAGTTTAATACTCATACATCATGGGTTATCAAGCATTGGAACAGGCTGCCCAGGGAAGTGGTGGAATCAACATCCCTGGAAGTACGGGTGCTGAGGGATGTGACTTAGTGATGGTTTTTGTCAGCGTTAGGTTGAAGGTTGATGTGAAAGGTTCCTTCCAACCCTGGCAATTCTATGATTCTATGACACTCTGCACAGCAGACTTGTATATATTCTATAGAAGAAAACCACAAGAGAGCTATTCTGTTAGCAGAACAGTAACACTGCTCCTCGTTAAGAACTATACCCCAAAGCATATCGAAGTTCTGCACAGAAAAGCCTAGGATAAGAAGGAGAGTTTGGTCAAAGCAGCCAAAGGAAGCATTAATCCAGAATTACTCTACACCAAGTACTGCCAGCAGTGTTCCCACAGAGCTAAATTTGCAGACGAAAGCTGCCACCTCTAGATTCCATCCTCTTTTCCAATAAAGCTAAATAAAATCCATAACAGAGCCACAAATACAATTATATTAGACATCGAGTAAAAAATATTAACGCTCAAGAGGAGACTGACAGCAACATTACCTTTTTGATTTCATCTTCAAATGCTTTCTCCAGGTATTTGTATCTCCTGATGAGTTTATTGAAGACCTAAAGAAAAACACAGATTAACTTAAAACAATGTAACAATGTAATATCAAGCAGCCATCCTTCTTTACAAAAAAGGCAAGGGGAAACAAGACTGCTAAAACTGAATTCGTAAAGAATATATTTCACAAATTCATGATACGATATTTTTTTCATTTTTATTATATCCACAACTTAAAAGAAACTTAGAAGAAAAATTACGAAGCACTGGTGGCTGCTGACGCTCTACTATTCCACTGCACAGTTTTCCTTCAGACGCTGTTTCCAGGAAATACGCAGCCAGCAAATGATATTTCTGCAGTTATCTGATACTTCTGCAGTTATCGTAAATATAATGGTTTGATAATATATAAATACTAAAATTCGGGAAGACAGAATCACCAGAAGATATACTGACTCCCTTTCCAGAAATAACTATATTTCACTTGTTCAGATTATCAAAGATGCGTTTTCAGAGGAGCTTTCTGATATTTAGCAAACATTTGTTATGCAGATTCTGATCCCAGCACCTTTTAAATCAACCATGCACCTTTTCAGCAATTTACCACCCTCAACACCTTAGCAGGGACAGTGACTTCTCTGCTTGCAATTACTGTCTCCAGCACCCCAATAATAACTAGTTATTTAAAAAGATAAATATGTTACTCAACTAACAATAGGACTTTTGACACACGAGACTTTCAATGGTATTGCATTTTTATGTAATACTAGTTGCATCCAAAATTGCATGGTGGCTTTGAACCCTCAATAGAATTCTTACTGTACTTTCATATAATATTATCTTCCATTAAGGAGTTATGCAACGTTAGCTTCTCTTCAGTAATGTTTTAGGCTTCAGTGCTTATTTGTGTGAATTTCACATAAGCCTATTTGTGCAAGCCTTATTCCTGCAAAAAGAAACTATATATCACATACATAGGAGAAAAAGAAAGCTTTTGGAGTATTTGCCCAAGTCCTAACTTGTTATACAACTAAAGGTTGGAGGCGTGAGCTTTATATTTTTTGTCATTCATATACTTCATGCGTTTCTAAAAATATGTTCATACAAATCTTTCAGGCTGAATACAGAAAAGGTCAACAAAAATAATAATAATGGTGTCTAAAAATATACTGGAGCAACAGCAGACTGAAAAAAGACAGAGTGTGTCTCTGAGCTGTGACCAGACTATCTTAGACGTCCTTTTTTCTTACCTAAAATGTAGAGGTTATGGCAGATTACTGGTTAACTGGATTTTCACTTGCTCTCTAAGTAACCTATTGCAGCCCAGTCTGCAGATGTTACACTGTAATCCCTTTTGAGACATGAAAGGAAAACAGGAATCAACCATGCCTGGACTGACCTGAGCGTAATTTCGGATGGCATCATGATCTTCATCTGCGAAAAATACACAGTGGTTGGTCATCTTGGTCTTGTCATTGTCATCTATGCGTGTGCCTCCAGGAGCTAAAAGAAAGCAAGAAACAATTTCTCACTTTAGAATGTTCTCTAATTATAAGATTTAATAAGTCTTATGTTAGTATTACTTAAGCAAGAGGCAAGGGTAAGAGCAAGCATGGGGGAACTGAGAGACACAGAGCTATGTGAGGCTGTGGTGGCACCTGACAGAAGGGACAGCTGGCCCATATGCACCTTAGATCACACAGACCTCACAAGACAAGGACATTCAGGTCACACTAAGGAGTCTCAGCTGTTTTTGAGAGCACTGAGTGCGATCCAATAAGCATGGCTTGGAGCATAACCCTCACGCATACTTTAACTACTACTTTAAACACCACAATAATGTAAATCCTTTCCAAAGAGAAAAGTATTAGTACTCTCTAACTAATTTGAAGACTTGGAACATCTGATACCCTTGGAACAACAGTCTCCTGGGGTGCATTAAAAAGAATATGGCAAGCAGGTGGAAGGAGGCCATCCTCCCTCACTGCTCTGCTCTGGTGAGGCCCCATCTGGAGTTCTTTGTCCAGTTCTGGGCTCCCAAGTCCAAGAAAGACAGGGAACTACTGGAAAGAGTCCAGTGGAGACTACAAAGATGATCAAGGGACTGGAGCACCTCTATGAAGAGGAAAGGCTGAAAGACCTGGGTCTGTTTAGCCTGGAGAAGACTGAGAAGGGTTCTCATCAATACTTATAAATATCTAAAGGGCAGGTGTCAAGAGGATAGGTGTCAGGGTCTCTTCAGTAGTGCCCTGTGGCAGGACAAGGGACAACAGGCACAAAATGGACCACAGGAAGTTCCACCTCAATACGAGGAAAAGCTTCTTTCCTTTGAGGGTAACAGAGACCTGGAACAGGCTGCCCAGAGAGGTGGTGGAGTCTCCTTCTCTGGGGACATTCAAAACCTGCCTGGATGCATTTCTGTCCAGCCTGCTCTGGGTGTCTCTCCTTTGGCAGGGAGTTGGCCTAGATGATCTCCAGAGGTCCTTTCCAACCCCTGTGATTCTGTGTGATCTCCCTAACCCCTCCAATGCCCATGTAGACATTCAAAACACTGCTGCAAAAGTTTTCTCCCATCTTATTTTATTGAGAGCTTTTTTCCCTAGATATTTCCGCTGGGTTTTGTTTCCTGCATTACCTCAAGCCTTACAAAAACATCTTTTATTCTTAGATAACAAAGAGCAGGAAGTACAAATCAAATGGATATGACCAGTAAAAAGAGCCAACTTATTCAAAACACAGACAAAGGTGAAAGGCATTTTTCTGTCCGTGCTGTCAGTGACACCTGGGAGAAATGCCACATGAACATCCACTAAGCACTTCTCATTACCCTTCACTTCTCCTCTTAGCTAGCCTTTGTTGTGATGTCTACAAAGCAGGCTTTGCAACAGCTAATAACCTGGAGTGTTGTATATACCTTTTCACACTAATAAACTCCCTGTTTCCCCTAATTAGCATCTCTCTCATTTTCTTTTCTGGTGCATTTATATGCTCTTTCACCTCAGACTGAAGGCTTCTCATAGAACCATAGAATTCCCTAGGCTGGAAGGGACCTTTCAGATCATCTGGTCCAATCACCAAGCTAACACTGGAAAAAAAAAAAATCACTAAACCTTATTTCTAAGCACTATGTCTACCTGTCTTTTAAATACCTCTGGGGATGGCACCTCAACCACTTCCCTGGGCAGCCTGTTCCAATGCTGAACAACCCTTTCAGTGTGAAAATTCTTCCTGATATCCAATCTGAACCTCCCCTGGCACAACTTGAGGCCATTTCCTCTTGTCCTGTTGTCTGTTACTCGGGAGAAGAGACCGTCCCCACCTCTCTACAACCTCCTTTCAAGCAGTTGTAGAGAGCAAGAAGGACCACCCCACCTCCCCAGCCTCCTTTTCTCCAGGCTAAACAATATGCCTTTTTTCTCATATTTCCAGAATGCCTCACACAATCAAGTGACTGGGTATTACTGCACTACAACCAATAAACAATTCCACGATACCACAGCCAGGAAGTATCCAGGTAAGTGAAACAGTAATACAGTTAATAGTTTCCACTTTGTAAGGGAAGACAGCATCTTAAAAGAAGCAAGGCTGATCCTCAAAACTCTGCAGTTTACCTAGCATGCTGCCAGCTACCAAAATATCGAAGAGCGTGTCAGCATAGCGGCGATAATCCAGCCGTGAGCCAGTTGCATCCAGAAACTTGGCTATAGCCTCCAGGTCATTCCCAGCTTCATTGAGGCCTTGGACAATCGTATCCCTGAAGACTGTGGGTTCAAATTTCTCCTTTTCATCTGAAACAGAGATAAGGGCAAAGGAAAGAGCGTCAGTTTGAAACTTTCTGTTTAAAATCCCCTATCAGCCAGCAATTGAAATGATCGTGGCACCTATTTTTCCCCTTCTGTCAATGCACCAAGAGTTTGTTTGTTTGGCTTTTACTGCCTGTGGAAATTTTGCAGTGTTTGCCCTTGCTTCCATCTCTTCCTCAACCCTCCAAAATACCAGAACACAGACAAACATATAGGACTAAACAAATAGAAGGGAGGAAAAGCAACTACTGAAATTGTTTTCAAACTTCATACACTTGCTTCTCTTGTTGAAGTTGTTACTGAATGTGCATATCCTGATGCACTGCTAAATCTGATGGCAGAATAAAGGGTATGTCAGTTAAGTGTAAACAATCTCACTGTAGGAACACTTCATTTCTCATTTCTTGATACTTTTCTTTAAATAGCTCTGGTTGCTTATCTAAAGTGTTTTCGAAAAGCCAAGAAAAGAGGAGATCGAGGTATTCATAAAAATACTTTTTATGTAAACTTTTAGGACCCTGCCGTGTGGCATAACCAAGAATTTATCTTTCGTGGTCACAGACCTAAGCAGCACTGGGAACTCACGTCCCATTTTTACAGCCAACCCTACTTAAACTCAATTAAGGTACCGTCTGACCCCCAGACAAGGTCCCCATGTCCAGGCCATTCCCCACAGCAGATGTAGCTGCAACCTCCAGACAAAGCCAGGTGGATTTACCCAAACCCCCTGCTGCTTTTTCTTGCGGGCTGTTAACAGCTTACCAGGGGCTTGAAGCTGCTTAGCAAAGCAAGTCCTGACTTTATACAAGGGCACAGATGAAATGCTTGTTACCGTCAAAATAACGCTGAACTTCACCAACGCAAACCCAAAAACCAAACCAAGTTTGTCATCACCTGCTGACACAAATGTTGATCCAAGTTCTTTAAAAAACCCTGCACGTACTATAACCAGAAGATAAATCCTGGGATTTTAGTTATTGAGATGAATGAAATGAGTGAAACGTGCCAGCTGCAACCCTCGCGGGGAGAAGAGGTTCTAGACATTATCCGTCCTTTGGCTGGAGGTTTCCTTTCTCTGCGACTCATATGGTAGCTTTTTATCCCAAATATTATCCAGAAGACCTTGGTTTACAATAGCCTTTCTTCCCCTAATCTCTTTTCTCCAGCCACATTAGCCTTAGGGCAATTAAATAATTATTTTACACACAATGCCTACTTTTCTCAGCTTAAACATTTCTAATAACTTGCTCTCTCTTCTTATTCCCTTGCATGCACGTGGGATGTGCTCATTCTACCATCTCCAGTGCATCACTTGCACATTCTCCCTCTATTTCAATGTATTCCCTTCCCCCATAATAACTCTACCCAAAAAGCTTAAGTCCCCCCTGCTCAGTGTCCCAGGCCACCGGGAAGCTCAGGGGTCCAGTCAACCCTTCCAGCACACAGCAACAGCAGCTCCAGGGCTGTCCATCAAGTGTTCAGCAGCACTGGAAAAATGAGGCACCACCTTATTTGAGTGGCTTCTTGACTCTATTACCAATCTCCAATGTGAAGGATGGGATGGGCTGCCCCATCCCCCAAAGCTGAGATTACCCAGCTCCGTGGATACCCGCATACATATGGCACCAGGATTGTGTGCATCCCTCCTGCAACCACCTGCTCCCAACCCCAGCTGGTCCTGAAGCCACGCACACAATCCTAGGGCCAACCTGCCTTCTCCCCTACCACACTCTTGGCATCCAAACTACTGAATACCCCCCTTCTCTGAACTGCAAGTGACTTCTTCCCAGGCTTTTACTTCACTCCAGACCTTGGAGATATTCAGGGTCTCAGTTGTGTTACTTGACTTTCTGCTGTGATCACAGAATCACAGAACTCTAGGCTCTGGAAGGGACACTCAGAGATCATTTAGTCCAACCACCTGCCAGAGCTGGGTCACCCAGGGCAGGTTAGACAGAAACTCATCCACATGGGTTTTGAGTATCTCCAGAGAAGGAGACTCCACCACCTCTCTGGGCAGCCTGTTCCAGGGCTCTGGCACCATCAAAGCAAAGAAGCTCTTCTGTATGTTCAGATGGAATTTCCTGTGTTCCAGTTTGTGTCCGTTGCTTGTCACTGGGCACCACTGAGAAGAGCCTGACCCCATCCTCTTGACACATGCCCTTTAGATATTGATAAGCATTGATGAAATCCCTCCTCAGTCTTCTCCAGGCTGAACAGACCCAGGTCTCTCAGCCTTTCTTCAAAAGAGATAGTTCAGTCCCTTGATCATCTTCCTAGCTCTCCTTCTTCCAGTAGTTCCCTGTTCTTGTTGAACTGGGGAGCCCAGAACTGGACACAGTCCTCCAGATGAGGCCTCACCAGGACAGAGCAGAGGGGTGATGAAGATCTAGAGTTTGCCCTTTTGAGTAACCATCTCTCATATCTGCAGGACATGCCCATGGGGGACAAACCAGAGAGGGGTGAGTGGGGCAACTGAAGGACTGTGCCTTTGTTCTAGGGAAATGCCCACAGAGAAGTATTACTGGACTCGGACTGGTTACCATATACGCAGTTGCAGCTCTCTTCTGACTTGGAAGTACTAAAACAACACAAAGTGAGCAACAAACCAACCAAACCACAACCAAACAAGCCTTTTACTGAAGTTAAGTACTTCATTATGTGCACTTCAGGCAGTTTTATTTGTGCTCAAGAAACCCAGCTCTACCCGTAAACAAGTATCTGAGTATAATTGCTCTCTTTTGGGTTACCAAGTATAACATTTGCAGGGATAAAAAAAAAGAAAGCTTGATGACTCATTAACCAGTAAAAAGATAGAGCTCTTAAGAGATGAGTTTAAAAAGTAATGCTATTTTACTTTTTCAACTGTACTTTATTTAAAAATTTAAGATGCTCATGTCTAAACAGCAAGGTGTTCCGTGTGTGGTATCGTGGGTAGAGGGTGCTCAGTACAAACACTAACACCACAATTAATATTTCTTAGCTATTTTAAAGATCCTTCTCCTGCCCCACAAGCCCTCCTCGTCATCTGGAGCACCCTGCTATTTTCTAATCTGTCACAATCTAAAAATTTACACAGGAAGAGGAGGTAAACTCGCTGCAGGAAACACGATTTAGAACTTCATGGAATCATTTTCCTCCCAAGCTAATGCACTGAAAAGGAATATGCTGACGTTGTGCAGAGGGGGTGAGTAAGAAGCCATCATCAAGAAGTGGTGACAGTAACGCTGGGCTGTCGAGTAGATAATTACTGACCCAGCAGAGTTCCCATCAGGGGGAGCGGAGGCAGGTGTAGTTTGCAGATGTGGTGCATACAATACCCCAGGCAGCAGCGCTGTACGCAGCTTTTCACTTGCATCATGTTCCCGGATCCTTATTTCCTTTCTTTTGCTTCTAAGGAAATCACAAAGCACACTTATGCCTCCCCTCCTTGAGAATTAATCTTAACTCTTAAACAGAAGGCCCGCAATTATATCTCTGTGGAAGAAAAACAAGAAGCCTTCTTTGCCCCACTCCTGACTTTAGGTTAGCATAAAGGTGTTAATATTGACTTTTTACTAGATAATTTCCATTCTGGAAGTCATATGAGTTATTCAGCTTAGCTTCTTTTTATGCTGCTATTTACCTTTTTGCACCAGTTTGTTAGCAGGTCTAGAGAAAGCAGGAGATTGCCTACAGGAGAGTCAGAGAGGGACTCTTTGTCAGGAACTGTATTGACAGGACAAGGGGTAATGGTTTTAAATTGGAAGAGGGGAGATTTAGATTACATATTAGGAAGAAATTCTTTAAAGTGAGGGTGGTGAGAGCCTGGAACAGGTTGCCCAGGGAAGCTGTGGCTGCCCCATCCCTGGAGGGGTTCAAGGCCAGGCTGGATGGGGCTTGGA
>JAOTQQ010000012.1:28902718-28938979 GCA_026546715.1 Gallinago undulata | reverse complement strand
GGCTGGATGGGGCTTGGAGCAACCTGGTCTGGTGGGAGGTGTCCCTGCCCAGGGCAGGGGGGGTTGGAACTGGATGATCTTTAAGGTCTCTTCCAACTCAAACCATTCTATGATAACAGAGATATTAACTGTATGTTATCCATACCGTGAGGAACAAACCTGGGTCTCAGGTGTTGCCCGTCAGCTTACTTTAACCAGTATGCATAGTTTGCTCCTGTTAACGCTTCAGGAAGCTTTTTGCCCTGTAGGTGTTTGTCAACTGTCTGGATCACACACATTGTCCTTATTTCCTACTGCCATTTTTGTTACTCCTACTTCCTCCTCTTCCATGTCAGGAGACACAAAGACGTGGATTGGCATATGTGCAAGTACAGTGCAGGCAACACAATCCACATTCCACGTATCTGCACAAGCACAGCCAGATGCCAGCTGCTGCTAAACCTCACCAAAACCCCCCAGTATTTAACAGGTACAGAGATTATACTAAGAACTAACCAAACTGTTTCCTTTGCCCAGATTGCTAAAAACTTGATATGGAACTGTGAGATGCCTCCTTCCCTCAGGGGGCTCTTCCCTTTACAACATCATTTTTCTTCCGACAAATCTTTTTAAAGTGATTTCAATGCCTGCCCCTCTATTGCTGGAGGTAAGGCTTATACCTTTCATTAGGTCAACTAATGGAACTGGAAGGAGTGGGATTTACAAGCACTTCCTTCATAGTCCTTTCTCAAAAATGTTTTAGACACCAAGCACACTTTCAAACATTAAAGAAAAAAAAATAATCATAGTCTTCCTTTTTTTGCTCACTGAAAGCTCAAAAATTGTTTGTGTTCAGAGATTAGTGGTAGTGATAGAGTTCATATGGACAACTGCAGCGCTCCTGGGAGCTGAAGGAGAGGAGAGAGAGTATTGTGAGACACAGATCAAGTTGTAAGACCAGGCAATCCTCTCTCAACCAGCTCGCTACCCCAGCATTTACACGCTTCGGAGCTCCCCTCCTGCCTGCCTGGTACACACAGGAGAACAGTCTCCCAGGACCAAAAATGCCACGTCCAACCACATGTACCCCTCTCCTGCCTGGCTGACATGTCACAACTCTCTGATATACTGAAACTCAGCAGAAAAAACACCAACCTAACAGTATCTCCTTCTCTAAATCCAAGATGTAACAGTCTGGGACACTGCTACGATACAAAAAGAAGGGAACAAACATGTTAGGAAACCTTTTTCTCCCTCAAGCCCTCTGTCTCCGAAAAGAAAACAGGTATCTACAATTTTCTATGCAGGATCCTCAAATATTAAGGCAACCAAGATCCCACCATATTTGAAAGAAGAGATTTTATGCTTTAAGCATATAAAGAAGTGTTTGCATGTTAAGATTTCCATATTAAAGCCACTGAATATCCCCAATATCATTTAAATAATCCTTAAAAAAAACAACCCCAAACTACTCCCCAATCTTCCAGACTTCCTCATGTCTTTTCCTTCTTCCATCTAGTCAACGAGTCTCTATTGCCACTTCCAATCACTGCAATAGAAATTCAAGAGAGAGGTGCACAATTACAAATAAAAGCTCTTTATTTATTCTAATTATTACTTGTATTAAATAGGAGCCAAAGACCAAATCTATATTAGAACCCATGATGCCAAATACACTGCAAACCAGGGACTGAAAAGGAAGTCTTTATGAGAGAGAGAACATTTTCTAAGCCAATTTTAAGCAAATAACATATGTACCATAATCGACTGATGTAGACATAACACCACACGGGTTCAGTCCAGCAGCATGCACGTCTCATTGCTTTTACAGGTTGGCCTGACAGGTATTTCTTTAGGGATTGTTAATTCCACTCCTCTAGCTACATCTGCGCTGTCGCTCGCTAACGCAGCGCTCACTACTGCACAGTCTTCCAGAACACGCTGATAGAAAAGTAATCCCACTAATTACTGGAGCATCCTGACATTTATATACAAACTATACAGGTTTATTTTTTTTAAATTAGTTACACCTACAGACGTTGTATGTACATCACAGAAAGGACATTTTCCATTTAGAGACGGAACTACTCAAACTGAGGGAGTACGTGCTGCGTGCAAGGGAGGAAAGACTAGAGAAAATGCTGGCACAGCCTTTTAACACGACCGAAAACAAACTATTTTGCCATTTTTATCCAAGCTTCATGATCATCCTAGATCTTAAGATGCTCACTCAGCTCTTCAGACTCATGATAGAGTTTGTAATTTTCTGAAAAAGGTTCCAAACTCTTTTTGTTTCTCTCATCCACAATGAGAAAATGCTCTGATTTACATGTTGTGTCACAAGGTGTTAAGACCAAGCCTTAGCTTTTGATCAAAACCAGCAAAGTCAAGAAGGAAAAAGTCTTGTTACATGACAGATAGGAACCCCACCTGTGTGTGCTCCAACAATCCCCAACAACAAAAAAATCTAACCCTTCTTTTCACAAACCAGACTGTTGGGTTTTTTTTCTGAAAAAAAATACATCGCTTATTACATATATTTTTTCTCTCTGCCTCAAAGTGTTGGGCATTCATCTCAGACACCTAAACCATGACAAATGAACTCTGAGTATGGCATGAGCAAGCACGCCAGGATGACACTCACTGTACAGAATACCTGCACGATCGCTATAATTAGCACCACTTGGCTTTCTTTACAAATGGATGCAATATTGTTCATCAGGAAAGAGAGCATTAGTCACGTTTACAGAAAAATCAGCACCACAATGACTAACATGGGTCTTAGGCAATGGTAAGTGCTTTATTTTAACAATTAAAAAAACTAACTACAACCCAACCAAACACAGCATAAATAAATATTTCTGAAAAAGGAGCTTTTTGACTTCTGTTGTTACAGAAAGCAGAGCCGACGTGATGATCTGACCGTCTCATGGAGAAGGAAGGTGACGGAACTCCTTTTTAGATGTGAAAGGTTCGTTTATAGAAATGGCATTGATTTGAGTCAAAGAAATAAAAATAAAATCAAAAAACAAAAAGCACCACCTTTTCGATATGCAGCCTTTAAAGCTCATATTTTGCTTTCTTAGTTGAAAGGGTAATTTTAAGAAACACCTGAAACAAACACCTCGTAAGTTTCCTTCCATGTATGTATGAACTCAAGTAGAATCTGATTTTTTAACTGAGACTTCTACAAGAGTTAACAGCTCATAAACCCAAATTTTATAGAAAGTTCTAAGATACATAGAGAAAATATTAAAATTCGTAGAGCTTAATTAAAAATAACATCTATACTCTTGATGTTGCTGAAGAGAAGGGGAGAAAAAACCTAATCCTATTAAACTTTCAGTTATTTTACCTGCCCCGTTTCTGGTCATTTTAACAAAGAGGAAAATAAAGTTTAAAAATATAAGATAACCTACCCCTCTTCCTAGTTTTGAACCGCTGGCCTGTTAGCACCGGCTTCTGATTCTTATTCATAAAATTTCTGGAGAAAAAAGAGAAAAATAGAGTTTTACTATGGCATTTAAAGACAACAGCTTAACCTAAAAGCAAAATAAACACACAGTATAGTAAAATCCAAACATGAATGTTTGCTCTTGCCATACACTCAAAGAATAATTCATATTATCTTAAAGATGAAGAGCAGTATGATCCAAGAACGTCTTTGATGAGATATGCTTATCTCAAACCCTGGCTCTCAGCATCCTTATAAAAATGGTGAAGATTGAGACCTGAGCAGGAAAGTGATGGAGCCCCTGCCCTTCCTGCCGGGGCATATCATATAATAACAACAAAATTAAAAAAACCCCACAAATTGGACATTGCTTTAGCAGGGAAGTTGGACTAGATGATGTCTAGAGGTCCTTTCCAACTCTGACAATTCCACGAACAACTGCTTCAGCAATTATGGCAAATCTCAACATACAACATTAAAAACTTTAGGAAGCGATCATATATTAATGCCATTTTATCTAAAGAAAACAAAACTATTTTCCAGCTTTGGATAATAATTAGTTTAATCCCACGCAGACGCAGGTTGCACAGCAAGGAGCTAAACCAAGAGGTGCCTGCAAACAGCAGGGAACAGGAGGAACCTCTGCAGCACGTGGCCACCGTCACAGGTCACCCCCCGTCCTGCCAGCAGCGAGTGCCAGCGCTGGCACTACGGGCCACCTATTTCATACCCCACAGGTCATTAGGTCACTGTCACATAGGATTTGCTCGTCCAGAGTTAAGCCTTGCCGTGCAAGAAGCTTTGTCCTTTTGGCATGTTCTTGAAGTAAGTTTAGTTTTACAAAAATTTATATTACTTGTATTTTTTTCATTGCGGACTTCAGGTCTAGTTTAAAAGTACACACATTTGCCAACACTTTTTCCTACCATGAGTGAAGAGAAACAAGCTCCATGGCTAGAAAGACGCCATCAAGCAGTCATTACTACCCAGTTAATGTTCTGTACTCCTGGAAGTTCATTTATCACCTCGGTTAACATTGCTCCAGCTACACAATCTGGTCCCATTAACCAGAACAACTCTTCTAGTTGCAGCATCCCCAGCTGGCAACTTCTGCAGAATTTCAAATGCTTAACCTGGCAAACCACTGCTTCCTGATCTAGGTCTACCATTTATCTGCAGTCAAAACCCACCTGCATGCACCACTAATGGCCAGGAAAGTTCAGGCTCAAGACTGGTTTTGCTTCCCATGAATCATGAAAAATCCAAAGATGCAGCAAGCAGTTAAACTGAGAGGTTCACTTTCATCACTGAGATTTAAAACTACGGTTTTAACAGACCACGGAGCATTTCAAATCAACTGCAATGCTAAATAGCCTTCTGGAAAAAAAATGAATTGAGAGTTAAAAATGGCAAACCATGATATCACAGGATCCTTCAAAGCACTGTGGGATCCAAGCTTCCCTTCACAACAGAGCTCAGAAGTCTCTTTCTCCACTCAGCTTTCTCGGTGGCAGAGGAACAGGAGTTGCTTTACAAGTTAATTAGGCAAATAATATAGCATTCGGGGGACAAAGCAACAGCCCAGCCTCTGGCCAGTGATCGGCCAGATCTGACATAATTATCTGTTTTGTCTTTGTGCGTTTCAGTTACTTGCAAAAGACTAATCTGTAAAATACAATATTCACCCAGGTATTTTTAATTGTTTTAATGCTTGGCCCCCATACCTTACGTCTTGTTCTGGGTCTAAAAATGCTCGTTTCAACAGAACACAGGAAAAGCCCACGAGGTTTGGGAATAAAGTATCAAGCAAGTCATACATCAGGTAAGAATTAATCCTCTTATCACAGCCCTTTCAGAGCACAAACATGCCATGGGGCTGGGACCGACACTGCCCACTTCATGAACACGCAGAAGCCGTGGGGACAATGACAGGAACGATACCTGACCTTCAAACCCAGCCGTACCGGTACGGCTTCCCAGTTGCTATAAAAGATATAAACGCATATGCTGAGTTTCTAGCACTAGACTTCTCCCTTCCTTTGATGCAGTGCCTTTTTAAACTGCCAGAAGAGCTGCACGCATCTGAAACCCAATTTTAAAACTGCTCCCCGTGAATATAAAATACGTCCTTTATGGCAGCTGGGAACAAGATTTTAAAAAGAGTCGCCACTTGTGGCAGATTTACTGAGTAGAGGTTCAGTGCGACAGAAGAGACGCTTGAATAGTTAATTACCAGGAACACAGGATCTGCCTTCTCCTATATTTAGCTTTAAATACACTGGGCTCTAATCTGCTGGAGCCAGGGTCAGGCTTTATAAGGCGCTCCCTCCAGCTCTGGCCCTGGGAGAGCACGGACACTTCCATCAAGAAACTGCAGCCTGAGCCTGAACAAAGCCAACCCAGGGATCTATTCCTTTTATATTAGGAAAAAAAAAAAAAAATCATCGCAGAAAGGGTTATTAAGCACTAGAATGGGCTGCCCAGGGAAGAGGTTGAGTCACCATCCCTGGAGGTATTTAAAATCTGGGTAGACATAGCACTTAGAGATATGGTTTAGTGGTGATTTTATCAGTGTTAGGTTGATGGTTGGACTAGATGATCTGAAAGGTCCCTTCCAACCCAGGGAATTCCATGATTCTATCCATACGACAGCCCAGGATGTATCCACACTATAAATGACACCAGCTACTGCAAATGAGAATAGATTTTAAAGGGCTGTTGCCACCACAACAGGAGCCTGGATGATAATTTAAAATTTCCAAAAGTGAATGCAATGCAAAAACTTTTTTTTTTTTTTTTAATCAAGAACACACTGACAACAGCACAGAAGTGATGGCTGGAGGTTCTAAATTCAGGGTGGCAGCATATAAACTCGCATGGCACATTTGATTGCATTGCAGCACAGCCTGCCTCTCAGGTGTCACGCAGCCATAAAGCCTTGAAATCATAAAAGAACTATTACATATATTCTCCATTTTGAAAGCTACAGGATCTAGGTAGGTCAAAGCCAAAGGCAAATTTTGAAATGCTAGCTAGAGAGGCATTAGCAGTTTCAGAGGAGTAAAGACCTTAAAGATGGGTAGGAAGGAAATAGCCTCGAAAAGAAAACCCAAATCACCAGTCAAACTTTTATCTTGTAGCCCAACATCCTCCAGGATTCGTAGGAATTGCCAGCAGGAAAGAGAGCAAGAGATGTGGAAATGATAGCTCTTCAGCACATTCCTTTCACAGACTCCACTCTTCCAGGGAAGACAGGAGAGACTCAGCGATGGATGCTTTACTCTTAATTCTCCCTTTAGGATCCAGAAAACCTCTTGTAGAAAATTCACGTTCGAATTACACACCCAAATACTTCTTATTTTATAAACAGGTAAATCAGAAGCTGGGCTGACTCAAGCAGGAGATGACAGAGAGCAGCAGCACAGAACCAGGCACCACACTCCAAAACAGGCTTATTTCCTTAAAAAACCTCAAAATGCCTAAAGCTTGCTGTTAACTAACTCACAGCTACAAAATTCCTCAGAAAAATAAAAAAAGGCATGACTTAAAACAGTTTCCCAAATTCCACTCCCACTCCTGTTAACAGACTTCTACTAAACAGATTCCTACTTAAAAAATGCGTAAGTTGTTGATTTGGTACATTCTCCTGAAACTGCTTGAAGTCCACGAGTTCAGCCTTCCCTACAGTTGCTTCTCATTTACATGCTAAAGACCTTAAATAGTTAAAATAAAACTGAGACATCTACAGGTATAGACATCTAGACGTATGTGATATAGCAGTTTCTATAATCAACGAATCCCCAAACAACTAATAGAAATTTTAACAGATTTAATTAATAAAACCAGCATTAATTATTAAAATTAAGCAGGTCCACCTGCTCCAGATAGACCTGCTTTGGCGGGGGGGGGTTGGACTAAATGATCTCCAGAGGTCCCTTCCAACCCCATGTGATTCTGTAATTATTAAAATTAATTTATAAAACCAGCCACAGATGAAGTAAAAGTTCCTTCAGAGCTTCACCAAGTTCAAGCTTGCTTCACAAGTCCAAAAAACATAGTCTTCTATCCATAACCCAGGGAAATTCTTATGATGATTAACGCCTAAATTATTTAAATTCTTGATAAGGCTGAAGTTTCTACCAAGCTAAAATACTGGAAACATTCATTCTTGGAAACATATCGCTCGAATTGGAAAAAAAAAGTTAAAAAAAACTTCATCCAAACCAATACTGTTTTTCTAAGCATCATTTTACACTTCTTTTAACAGAAATCTCCGAATCATCTGAGATTCTTTGAGCATTAAGATGCTCATGATGAATTCAAGAACAGTGCCCTACTTAGGGAGAGAAGGAAATCAACGCCAGACAATATGAAAAAAAAACCCAACCCCCAAATGTTTAATAAAACCCCCTACCAAGGTTTTATGGCTCTAGGTACGCAAGACACTGTGACAAGGGCAAGGGAGCCCATGGGGACAGGCAGTGACCCTTTGGGCAGCCCACTGGTGAGCTCCATGGGGTGATGATGCTGCAGGGACAGGCCCATGGTGTTTAATTGACAGGATGTGCTGGGGGAGAGCTGCCAGAGCCCCACCAACACAGCACCGCCAGCTTTTGCAGGAACAGATGCTTGGCAGGAATGGTTTCCATCCCCTTCCCTCGCTCAGACATCATACGCAAGACAAGGAGCACTCATCATAAAGTCAAAGGAAATAAAAGCATAGACAGGGAGAGTTTCTAGGAAGCCAAAACTCCAACCCACATATCAGGGTCAATCTTTTCCTCCTACAAAAAAGTGGAATATCCAGGATATTAAAAGACTTTATTGGGTCTTTTTCACCCGTGATGTTACTAGGTGTTTCCATCGTCTCACTGTTACACTTCTAGGCTGAAGATGAAAACCTAAAGAGCGTATTCAAATTCTTTAAGCAGCAAGACAAGGAGTTATGTTAAAAACAAATTACTGAACTCAAGCAGCATGGAGGAAGAGCTGCCCTTGCTCTTCTGCTGAAGAGGACACATGTCCACACACAGCCAGCAGCTATCTCTGCTCCCCGGCATGGCAAAAGGAGCCACGTTATGAGCTAACAAAATCTGTAGGTGGAAAACTCATAAATTATCACCAGTTCAGAGGAATGGAGCGATGCAAGGGGACAACAGGACAGCGCGGATGCAACGCAGCCGCTGGTTCTCCCCAGATCCTCGTCAGGCTTCTCTCTTCCCACCCGGACACCAAGTCCCTGCAGGGGCTCTTGCAGCTCCTCCTTCTCCACAGGCACTTCCCAATGGGTGCAGCAACAACCCCGAGCAGCACTACAAGCTCGGGGAAGGGTGGCTGGAGAGCTGCCTGGTGGAAAAGGACCTGGGGGTGTTGGTGGACAGCCGGTTGAATACGAGTCAGCAGCGTGCCCAGGTGGCCAAGAAGGCCAACAGCATCCTGGCCTGTATCAGGAACAGTGTGGCCAGCAGTAGGGAAGTGATGGTTCCCCTGTACTGGGTGTTGATGAGGCCTCACCTTGAGTGCTGTGTCCAGTTTTGGGCCCCTTACCACAAAAAAGACATTGAGGTGCTGGTGCAGGTCCAGAGAAGGGCAACAGAGCTGTTGAGAGGTCTGGAGAACAAGTCCTGTGAGGAGCAGCTGAGGGAGCTGGGGGTGTTCAGCCTGGAGAAGAGGAGGCAGAGGAGAGACCTTCTCACTCTCTCCAACTCCCTGAAAGGAGGGTGTAGACAGGGGGGGGGTCGGTCTCTTCTCCCAAGTCACAGGGACAAGAGGAAACGGCCTCAAGTTGTGCCAGGGGAGGCTCAGACTGGATATTTGGAAAAATTTCTTCACTGAAAAGGTTGTCAAGCATTGAAAGAGGCTGCCCAGAGAAGTGGTTGAGTCACCAACCCTGGTGCTTACAGGTATGGTTTAGTGACGGTTGTTGTCAGTGTTGGGTTGACAGTTGGACTAGATGATCTGAAAGGTCCCTTCCAACCCGGGCAATTCTATGGTTCTATAAGAAGCGAGTGACCACAACACACACCGGTCCCACAGCCTGCGTGGTTGCTGCAGAGGTCACTTCCACGACAACAATGAAGCATTTTCTGCTTTAACACAGATTTCGCGCCCTCGTAAGGCTATGAAATCCATCTCAGCTGCCACCATCTCCCAGAACCGGTCGGTGTGAAGGAAAAGCACTTTATTCACACATCAAGGCAGTATGATTGCCAGCCCGCAACAAGAAGAGCTGCAGCGATGCTCCCTACCTCCTGCTAAAGTCCACTTTGACGTTGTTGAAAAATAAGGAAATAAGAAGCTCCGTTTGCTGTTTTTTTCCAGGGTCCCAAGTGCTGAGGACAGGACCAGAGATCCATTAAGAAGCCACCTCTCCTCTCCCCTTCATAGCACATGTGGAGAGCTGGCAAGACCAAGCCCCTACACTCGGTGAGACACGATGGGTTTTCTTCACGGAGGTTGACTTGTGCTATTTCATCACCATTTCCCAACTCTTGCCCTTCATTCCGAAAATATAAGACCTTTTTTTTTTTTTTTTTTTTAAAGAAGTGACTAACTTCAGCCATGGTACAAATCAGCAGGAAGGGTGGCACTGCCAACCAGGAGGTTTATCTTGCTATTTTGCCACGCGGGCCACCAGCAGAACTATAATGTTTATGAAATCTCTATGCCCAAAGTCCCTCTCAGTACAAAGAGTAGAGCCAGAGCCAGGCTCTCACCATCTTAAAACCCCCTCACTGCTTTTACTGCACAAATAACCTCAATGGCAACGTGCAGGGGACCAAGTGGTCACGTAGTGATGTGCAGGGTAAATACTGCAACACAAGGTTGATTGTATTTACTTGAAAAAAGGATACTGCCAATCCAAAGGTTTACTGCTGAAAAATACATCTTCTGTTATGGATTAATTTTGCTTATGACATTGCAGTACATGAAGCAACTAGATACCCACCGACCTTTGATTCCAGACTTGGAAGCCAGCCCCAGTCACCAGTGGCTGTCATGTGGAATATCTTAAGATAGTGTTGTAGCAGGTTTTCCACACACACTGAATGCCCTCTCTTTTCCATAAGAGCCTTCCCCAAAGCTTTGAAGCCCCTTAATATTTTTTTTTTGGTTAGGTTTCTTTTATAATCACAGGACAGTGTTTTTCCACAGTAAAGAATAAGCGTCCACTCCAATAAAAGTACTTGTCCTTTATTAGTATGCCCACTGGGAGAGAGAAAACAAAAGAGATGAAACAAGTGGAATCGGTTTCATTCTGCAGCAAGTAAAAACAAATGCCAAAAGAGAATGAAACTTACCACACATTAAATACAAAAAATTAAAAATTGTGCTCAGGCAAGATTCTCCGACCAAGAATTGTGTAACCCGTGAGCAGTTATATCCAGCTGAGAAATAAGTAAACCCAGACAAAAATGAGAGACTCACCGAAATACGTACCATAAATCTCATCACCTAATTCTAAAACTGGGATGTTTCTTGAAAAACAGCCAAAAATCACACTTCCATCAATTAATATACGATCCCACACTGCATGAGAGACCCAGCCCCACTGCATGTATTTCAGGAGAGCAGGTATTTCTTAGGTCACTGACCAAGAATTTCTACAGAAGCAGCTCAGCCGAATAAGCCCATACGAACACGACAGCCACCTCCCACGAGCGAAGTGCTCCAGATGCACTTCATGAGGTCAAGAGAACTGTAAATTGAATCACTGAGGCAATGACTTCTGTGTCTCATCATCAGCAACCATACGAAATATGCATGAGTCATGGCACAGTCAGCAAAAAAGAAAAAAATAAAAGAGAAAAATATCTTAATCACTGACAGGTGAAAATAGAACCATAGAATCATAGAATAGCTTGCGTTTGAAGGGACCTTTAAAGGTCATCTAGTCCAACCCCACTGTGATGAGCAGGGACATCTTCAACTAGATCAGGTGAACTGATCAAAATCTAGTTGAACTAGATCAAAATACAAGTCAAGAAAATGAAATTACATATGGGTTGACACACACAAAAAAACTACCTTTCAGTAACAGTACCCTGAAATAATGGAGACAGTGTATGGCTACAGATCAGTTCATACTCTCTTAACATTCATTTTGAGGTAATGGCTAATCATCCAGCTCCGATCTTATATGCCTTGCCAGCAGGAAAACTTCTTAGAAAAGAAGGGGATAAAAAGCATTGGCAGAGATCAGGGTCAGGTGAAATTAGAAAACAAGCAGAAGGCAGTACTCTTCCAAAGCTAATAAGGTTGGGTTTTTTTGTATGCAAGACACCACTTTTCATGGACTGTGTAGATGTTAGAACAGGATTCTTGAATTCAGAGGGACATTGGATGTGCTCTTTATCCTGAAAAATACAACGATCTCAACCATTGCTGTAAGAGGAGATGTCGCTAAAGGAAAAATGGTGTAGGTGAAATTCTGCAAAAATGATTACAAAGCTACTGCTGCAATTTAGCTCAATCCTTCATTAATGTCTGGCAGAGGGAGCTGTACTAGCCACTGTTCACAGCACACCTGGAAGAAATCATTAATGGAGCTACTTTATAGGGTCGCCCTGAACCAGGTCTTTAATAAACCAGTAAATGCAAGTATTTGGAAGAAAAAGTGTTAAAAAATAAATTGGGAGAGAGGCTTCGTTCCCAGCAACGAAGTCTGCCAGTCACAAGACAACACAAGAACGGCTCAGTAACGAAGGAGCAGCTTTCTCCTGCAGCTACTGCTCCTCCGCTCAATCCAACCTGCTTCTCTATTTTTAATGTATCAGCCCACCGAAAGGTATCTTCTACGGGGTGGACCCTACTTGTACAATTCAAACGCCACAACAATAAAATCAGAAGATGTGTCCCTTCTGTTTTTCTTGCTTCCTCAAAGCCCTGAGCAGCAGTAAAAGCACAGGAGATCACCAGCGGCTCCAGAATACAACGTTCCAGCATTCGAAAACCCTTAAATTGTCTTCAAAATTACACGGGCCAAGCTTAGAAATAAATAAAAGAAAAGATAAAAAATACAAAGTGTGCACTGCCCAGAAAGCAATGGCTCCCACTTGCTACCAGTTTACTATTTTGTGAACTAAATAGAGTAATGGGAGGAGGGGTGTATTAATAGCCAGCACCTCTTACACACTTGCAAGTAGCAAAGGCAGTGGCTTTAATAAACCGACAACTGCTGTAAAGCAGTAAAGCAAGTTTTAACTTAGAACTCCCTAATTATTTCTTCAAAGTGTGTAGAAGGGAAAGGAGCTCACTAAATTAACACATGGCTTTTTACCTGCAGGATGGTGAGTCAGCCTCCAGATACCCGCATTCTGATATTTGTGGCTAAAAAGAGAGAGCACAAAGGGCCAGCAGTGGAAACGCACAATGCCTTGCACCACGTCAACTCTTCCAAACACTCCAACTAACACTATGTTACACCAGCTACGCTTGTTAGCAGCATTCACTTGGGTGGAAAAGGAGTCCCTATAACTGACTTACATCGCTCTGCATCCCAAAAGCGGTCCCATATTCCCTGCGGCTGCCGCCTCCTCCTGGGAGCAGGCAGAACACACTAATTTTGGTGAACAAATTCCTGGAGCGGGGGGGTAGAAGCAGTCAACGCTTGGATGGCTTCAACCTGCAAAGAGTTATTTTCTAGGTGGTGATGGACACAATCCCTCTCAAACCAAGCTGAGATCATTCTATAGTCATTCATATCCACAAGGTGAATATTAAAAAGAGGACTGACCGAAAAAAACACCCTCCACCCAAGAGTGCATGGCATGGGGTGCCTACACCATCAGCTATTATCCTGGGTGAGTCAGAGAAATAGCTATTCCAGGCTGGGCACGCAGAGGGGGGGCACACACTGTGCTACCCACCGCTTGGAGCTCATGTTCCAGAGCTCCCAAAGTCATTTCCTCACCTCTGCGTGGAACCCTGAAAGCTCTCAGATGGATTCATGGAAGGAGAGTCTATCAAGGGGTATTAAACACAGGGATGATACAGCCTCCTAAGCAGAAAATTGCTTTAAGTATGACAAAAGCATGAAAGAAAGAAATGTAGTACTTTGATCTATCTATATTTTTATATTATTTTATCCTCCCCTTTGGTTTTGGTTGTTTTGTGTTTTTTTTTTTTTTACACCTACTCTACTCCACAAGCCACTTTCAGAGACCAGGCTCTGGACCAAAGGCCAGTTTCTCCCACTAAGCCAAGCTTTAGCACGAGGTCAGGTAGCTTTTAGGCATCATGTGTTCCACGTAGCTCCATCTCACTCTGTACTTCAAGAAAGGCTGCCTTTTAAATCCACAAAAGCACGAGACAAGCGTTACTCACCCATGACAGCATTCTCCACTTGGAAGGACTATGATGACAGCTCTGAGAATGCCACTGGGTGACAATTCAGTGACACCAGGTGACAAGAAGAAGCAAACAAAACCCCTGAGAGGACTGACCTGGGTCAGTATGTTGTAGAGCTAATTTTGTAGGAGGACTTAAGGTCGCTTCTTTTGAGATGAGGGAAAACATTCAAATTATGTCTTCAGCGATGAAAACACAAAGCTTTGATCCAGTCTGTACCGAATACTGTGAGTCAACCCATGTATTTCTTCCCAGTGACTGAAGATGCTCAGTGTCGTGCCAGTGAGACTGGTAATAGGAATTATATTGCTATTGTGATTGAGCTGTGCATTGCAATTGCTTGATTTTGTTACATTACTTGCATTTGTATTGTGTTTTCAATATATTTTGTATCACTGCAAAATCAGAAATCCCATGTGACATCAACTGCCCTCAGGTAAGTAAATTAGATATTAAACATCACATGCTCCACACGTCAAATAGTGAAAAGAAGCTGGTCAGGGAGCATTGGACCTTGACACTACTCACACACCAGAACAAACTGGGAGATCCACACACCAGAACAAACTGGGAGATCAGTTTTGGTTTGGTAACCAAAAAGCTCAAATGCTAAATCTATCAAGTATGGCAAAGTTTACTCTATTTTGATATTCCATGCATGGACACAGTCATGGAAGTGCTCAAAACCTCACACCTTCTCTCCAAATCAACAGTTTACCTTTTCTTAATCTTCTTCCATGCTGTATCTGGATTTATATGACTTTAAACGCAACACTTAACTGAAAACATAAATGCATAAAACCAAAAACATGTCTTTGTTGGTAATCCAGATTCAGATGACTCTGAAGTCCGTCAAACTAGCCCAAAGAACTCATACTCCATCTATAAACACAGCATTGCAAGCAATGGCTGTTATGAGTGCATCTTGATAGAGTTGCTCCTCAAAAAAATATATTTATAAGGAATTTTGATCATAATTGCAATCAGTGGAAAACTCAGTTCTCAAAAATACATTTATATACACAAGTGGCGAGAGTCAGAATTCAGAAACATTGCCATGAAAGGAAGTCAAATAAAGTAGCAATATAAATCACCCAAGCTAGAAAAAAATAGAGTAATTAGCTAGCCTGTTGCTTAACTCATTTGTATCAATTTTCCAGTATTAGCATCATGCACTAACAGCATAATCAGATTACAAAAAGCTAGAAGCAGCTCGTCAGAGACATCTGCCTCACCCAGACACAGAGCGGGGCAGGTATATAACATTTTTACCCCACTCCATGGCAGAAGCAGCGAATCCCACCCGTGGGCAGTGCCCTTCATGCTGGAGCAGCTCCTCAAGCCCTTCGTGCCCATGGAAGCACAGACAGATGTCCATCAGCTCAGCTCAATGCAAATGGGTTGTGAGGACCATCACCTACTACCCTGCTGCCTCCTAAAATGATTGACAATCAGCCAACTCAAAACCCGTATCCACTTTTCTCGATCAAACAGCTGTCAGAAGCCAAAAAAAAGGGGTGTATTTGACCTAACTTTAAAAATGAACCACAACAGGCACACAAGTCTGACCCTGCAATCGTTGCTGCTTTTCCCCATCAATGGAGAAACATAAACATTTCCAGAAAATAGCTTATCTGAAATTTTTTGCTTGCCCATCTCAGGGTGAGATCTTAATGGAGTCTCTTGTGAACAGCTCCACGGGTTCAGCTTTAGGCACTTTTTAGATATTTGAACGAGATCAAACTTCCTCCATCAGTTTCCACAACAGAAATTCGCACCTGCAGATTGGCAATCCGTGTGAAGGCAAACTCAGAGACAACTAAAAACATCTCGGCCAGAGTTAAAATTTTAATTCTGCACCCAAAATTAACAATGGGACAAATTATTAATGGTATATTATTGAGTTCTACAGTTAATTCAGTAGACCTGCTTGTTTACCTTCCTGAAACAATTCACAGAATTTCCACTGTTGGCTAAGAAGTCCCAAAATCCAGCGTAACCGCAAATACACTGAGAGAACAGGCTGAGCCCGAGACCACAACCACCCAACCCAGCTCCCGAAGCCAAGCATTACTGCAGGGGTTATGGATTTCTAACCCAAATAGGTTTAATATCTTTTTAAATGAGCATAAAACATCACAACGCCAGGCTTCCTCGGGCAGAAAAAACACACATCCACTTGGCGGTTGTTTGGGCTGTGTCAATGGTCAGCGTGGCACAAGGATATTTGACATTATTAAGAGAAGGAAATCTATTTTCTTCTTTATAGCATCACTGTTTGTGCGCTGAAAAGGCCAATATCAGCAACCTACTTTAGCAGGTAACCTAATAAAAGTCCCACGGAATGGATGTCTGTAGGTGTGAGCATACATATGGACATGCAAGAGAGTCAAAATGCCAATAAAAAGCTACATTAGATTTCTACAACTCGCTTCCTACAGGGATGCAAGGTATGAGGAATTTAAAAGGTTTATGGGTAAGACAGCTAAAGGATTGATTTTTATTTTTTCCTGGACTGAGAAAACCCAATGAAAGCCTTGGCTGGTTTCTCTGAGGATTTCAGAAAGACATGTCAGTTAACCTAGGGCTCTTGAATGCGGATCTAGAAAAGGATTCTACAAAATACCTTAACTTTTAGTGAAAAGGGGGCATGCACCTTTCACTGCTACACCTCCTATCCTTTTGAAAGCAAGCTGCTGCACCTATTGGACAATAAGGAAAAGAAAAAAAAAAAAGATTTTTAATTTTAAGAAGTGAACTGATGCTAAATTCCAAAATGTAGGTGTTTGGTCATGGATACAGCCAAATTTAGAGTGAAGGAACTGACTGTTAAAGCCCATGCAGGGCTGTGCATTTGCACCTTGAATATTGCTCTGCCTGGTTTGGTACACTCTGTAGAGCTGAAAAACTAGAAAACTTGGCATATGCTCTTTGCCAATGGAAGATAAAATGCAAAGGTAACAGAACTGCCAACCTAAATCTATTTTTTAAAAAAATCAAAAAGAAAAGAAAGCAGATATTCGACAATTCTCAATCAGGGGCTTTGCAATAGTTGGCCATTTTCCTCTATTTTGACAACGATGCAAATCCAGAGTTGATATTTGAGATTAAGAATATGTTGATATGAACTTTTATTAATCAATTGCAGAGAAAAGTGTGTGAGGTAGCTATTCAGCAATCTAATAACTTGGTTATTAACAGGACCTGAATAATTATACTAGGATTGCAAAAAAAACCAACCCTAAATAACAAGGATGTTGAAAAGAATAAATGGGGAACACCTTGGTCTACACTACAAAGACAGTGCCCTTTTCCCATCACTGACACCTTGCTCTCCCTCAGCTTCAAAAGGTTTTTTGGGGATTGCTTCCTCGTACCATAACACTGCTTTTGCAGCGCTGATACCTACCAGGTCAAACTGAAAAAGCCAATGACAAGACAAGGCAAAGGGAAATGGGGAAAGAATCAGGTCTTCCCATACCCAGGAAATAAAACCAGCTCCAGGAGGGCACTAAGGTACTAAATTAATCCCAGCATCAAACAGGTTACCCATGAAATGCTGTGGCTTGACACATTTGGCTTCAGGGAGCTGTGGATCACCGCTTACGGATGAAAGTTCAAGAATTGCACAGCTTCATCACATGAGAGACCCGACAGTCTGACGCCTCGATGATTTAACAGCCTAGGTCACTAAACAAGTCCACTATCGGACTTGGATCTCGAAGGCACAACAGCAACACCAATAAATATTTTAACACACATACAAGAATTGAAAATGTACAGCCCTTTCCTTGGCTCCCTTGGAAAAGTAAATTATGAGTATGTTTTCCTTTCTCTAACTCAAGAAAAAGTTTTCTAATAAAGTTGTGCAAAATCAGATAGCCAAACTGACAACCTGGCAAAAGACCTCACCCACGTACTTGAGCACAGGAGAAGGAGGTGTTTCCCTGGGCTGGGAAGGGACCCGAGACTGATGAACACGACATTGAATCTCAAGGGCAGAGCCAAGGATTTGGGCAGCCCTGGGGACGTGCTGATTGGGGCCCCTTCTGGTCACAAAATGTAGGAAAAACCCTGTCTCAGACAGAATACGGGATTCACCAGCACAACACTGGGCTTCCTAAGCAATGGCTGATGATTTGGGCATCCTCAAATCTCCCATGCATTAATATAACACAGTCAAAGCAGACCTAAGAGAGAAGGGAGACTACCAGGCTTCAGGAGGAACCTCAGAGAGGTGCAGAGACACAGCACAAAACCAGCAACAGGACTCTAACCAAACTCAGCAGAGAAGGTTGCAGTTGGAGAAGAAACGCACCATCCCCTCTTCTTTTTAAAGGGTTGACTTCTCCTTGAGTATTTAAAATAAATAACATACTTTGTTTTTCTAATTTCCTATTGCTTGAGGCATGAAAGGGTAGTGAAAATAAATGACTAGCCCTGTATCTGCTAATTCTCAGTAACACATTACTAAGATTTAACCTCCTGTGCCTCAGAAGAAAAATGACTAACATATAACTTGAATGCACTGAACGAATATTTCCTCTTAGAAAACATTTCCAGAGAAGTAGGGGATTTTATTTATGGAAACAAAATCTAAAATCATCACTTATGCTTACAAATTACAAACTACTGAACTGCTTAGACTTCTTTTTCTGTATAAAAAAAATCTCCCATTTAAGGAAACCACATGAAATAGTGGTTATTAAACTAAGTACAATCCCATAAAAGCCATATTTAATTGTTCCTGCAGTAGTTGAAGGAGCTGTAGAAGGGTGTAACTCATTGGAATTCAAGACATCACAGAAGATGCTTCCTTCCTGTGTCCTGACCAACCTCTCTGTCCCAGACTGTGTCTAGCATTTTCCTTGCCTGACCTGTCTCTCCTCATCTCTAATTCCCACCAGAGGTAATCCATCCTTCTTACAGGCTGACTAAAAGCAATAACCTTTGTCCGCAATGAGTCTGCAATAACTACGAGCCACCTCTATACAAAACTTCTCCATCTGATCTAAGAATAACTCAGCTTTTGCAGAGCAAATCCTTATATAGAACTCTAAAACATGCCTATGCATTAAGTACTCAATGAATTTTAGAATTCCTGCAGAAAACTCTGTGTGAATACCACAGCAAATCCACATGTGTAATTTCAAAAGCTCTTAGATGCATAGCAACAAACAGCTTTTATAGACAAAGTCCCTATTACTGTAGGAATTACTATTGATTTGCTTCCTGGAAACATTTTCCTGACTTCTGGGAATTTAAAAACCAAAATACATAACTTGACAAAAGACTATTTGTTTTATATGGCACATGAGAGGAAGTTTTTTTGCTATATTAAAACATAGTCAGCGATAAAAGTGTATCTAAAGATGTAGTGGGAACAAGACTGAACAACAGGGGAAAAAATGCTCGTGCCACGTGTATCAGCCATTGCCTGGGTTTCAGCTTCTGCTCATGACCACCTTCTATCTTACCTACTTTATTTCCCTTTGCCTAGGAAGTGTGCACTGAGCACCAACTCGTCTGATTTACCACCAATCTCGGCTGCCACTTGCACCCATCCAACCCCACGGCGAAACCGTGATCCGAGTCAGAAGCTTTACCAGCAATACCTCACAAATACCTGATTTCCCTTTATTGTGCTTGCACTGTGCAACCACGCTTTACGGAACACAAAAGCTGTAAAACCCTAAAACTCAAGTGTTTTGTTCTGCTTTCAGCTTTACAGCAGGTAAGAACCTTGAGGACCACGACGCTGCCATACACATGGCCCCCCCACCACTGTACCCAGCCCTTCAGTCACTGGGCGCTCTCTTTATTTTCCTTTTTATTTTGATTTTTCCATCTCTTATGAGCTCTACAGCTAGACTTAAAGAGGTATAATACGGCAAGTTGAAAAGGGTTTTCAGGCATGCCAGAATATTATCGCACTCCACAGACTCCTCTCTTTAGGGAGAAACATTAGATATATTCTTTTTCCCCATCTTTTCCATTTGTCAATTTTCCTCTCACACACCGGCGGTACCTCTGTGATCCCTGCGTATTCTAGTTATCTTTGAACAGATAATTGCTATTTTAAATTAACAAGTGCGTACTGCCACATCGAGGGGAGTACTCATACTTAATCAAAAACAGATCACACAGAAAAAGAAATCAAATCCGCTGTTTAAGGGCCAACGGTGACAGTTCCTGGTGAGATTTAATGCAGGTGACATGAGAATGGAATTACTTTACCTGTAGGCTCAGGCAGTGAGAACAGATATAGGCGACAGGCTATTGCCTTATGTGCAACACAGACAAAAGAATTCTTCAATTTGAACAGGAGGAATCAGGGACAGAAATTAAGCTGAGGAGTAAAAAAAATGATGTCTCTTAAGGCAATCTGAATTTAATAGCACATACCCATAATCTTATCCCTCTGCCCTAAACAACCACCTTATGCCTGCAAACAGGTACATATATCTCTGTACATGAACGTATTGCGTGAGCAGAGTTTAAATAAACTTATATTAAGAAATTACTCAGAGATTAGATCTAATTAGGTATGTTTCACCCAACTGCCCCCACCTTTCTTCACCAGATAAAAGGTTTGATTGTCACTAACTGCTGCTTACACATCATGTTCCCAGGGATTTGATTTTTCCCAGCATCACACTCACAATTCCCAAAAGCTGGAGTGAGGTCTATACATGCTGTGAAGTTTTTCAAGTTCTTCTACATGGAGATCTGTTTCCTTTACAGCTTCACGTAATTTTATTTACTTTACAGCTGTGAAGATTTGAAATTATTTTAGCAACACCTGTCTGAAAAGCCACTACAAATCAACTCTTATAGAAACTGTGCTAATTAATTCATGACTGGGTTATTGTCAACACTTGCAAAGCTTAAGTGGGAAAGAACTTAGTCTTGCAAAGGTGCTCAGCAGCCACTAAACACATCTCAGTCCTTTATCAGCAAAAAGCTGCTGTTTTTATTACACTCACACAAAAAAATATTAAAGTACCTACCTACCTACATGGGATTCATTTGCATGAAACAATTTGTTTAAAGCTTGGATTTTTCTTAATCAAAAAGAATCATAATGACTTAAAGTCTCATATGAAAAACAAAAAAAGGTGTATTGTCTGAGCAAGCTGTTCATGTAAGGACCATCTAGAACAATTAAGAGAATAGGAAATCAACCTGCAAAGGGGCAATTTATGTTTTTTTTTCCCCCCTAAATTACAAATCCAATGGTTGAGTATATAAATGGAGCAAGGGGTATACATATATGGCTTTGTTATGAAAATAAGGCTGATTTTCTTTAAAGCAGCTTTTAAGCAGGTAGTACAAATGCACATTTATCTAAAGCACCTATATTGCCCTCATCATCCCGATACCCAAGCGCTTCAAAATTCCTTCTTTGCACCATCAACCTTGCCCTTCTGTGAGAAGATTATGTGTGTTTTCTTTGCACAATTAGCAGTTAAAGATATACACAAAAATAAAAGCATATACGCCAAAAATACATTTTGCAGCCAATACAGATGAGCTCTTATATGAACAGCTGTTATACGAACCTTAAAGTCCCAGACCGGCACTTTGGCACCGCTCTGTCCTGTATTTCCTGCTGGAGAACATGCTCATCTCGACACTGATTACCCAACAGTCCAAAGCAGACAATCCCTTCAAGGACACGTTGGCATCCTTCTGTCCCATATGCCTGAAAATCCTTCAAAGTCAGGGTTCAAGAGGAGGTGAAGTGAGCACTGGTCTCATCCGGACAGACTTTGGATACAGCTAGAGTCAAACGCTGGGATTTGTTCCCAAATTTTCAAGTGTGGAGAAAACCTAACTTTGTCCTACGGGAAATTGGTAGCAGATGGAGATCTCTGTCCATGTCTCAGATGAGCGCCCTAGCTAGAGCAATAACCTTTCATTCACAGAATGACATGGGGTGGGAAGGGACCTCTGGAGATCATCTAGTCCAATCCCCACTCAGAGATAGACCTATTGTGTCTAGACCTAGTGCACACCACTCTCTGCCTGCTTTCAGTCCGTCTCCAGTGGTCTTTTTATGATCTACCTTCTGGCACAACCCAGAACTTGACAACATTGACAGATCAGATCATATCATAGGTCCAGTGGCTGTCCCGAGATCCAAATACACATGAAACCTAGAAAACCCTCCACTTACAATAAAATAAAAATACTTAAGGAAGTCAAAGAGTTATACAATGCAAATCAACCTTGGGGGAAACAGAAACCTATCCACATCTGAAAGGAAAACACAGAGGATGTTTCTAGCTACAAAAAGCTCTTGAACTTGCATGAACTTGAACTGATCTAAACAAATAATCCTATTAAATACTCCTCGCTTTGGCCAGAATATAGGTCCCAGGATTGGGGTAACCAAGACCAAAACCCAGTGGATGTCTGTCTCCATGCGAGGAGGTTTCCCACAGGCCAGGTCACGCAGGAGACAGAACTACTTTACACAAACGCACCTGAGAACCATAGAAAATGGCTTTTATATAGGAATGACTAAATAGACCTGACCCGAAACAGGAACTGGGAGTGTAGGGGTGGGGAATCAAATGAAACTGTTAAGTAACAGGTTCAAAAAAAAAATTAAAAAGTGAAAAGTTCCTTTCATAAGCATCTGTGAAAGCTGTATTCACAGGATGCTGCAGGCACAAAGTTCACCTAAATTCAAAAAACCCACCGCAGGCTCTCAAACACAAAGGTACCACATTTTGCTGAGGACGTTGTGAACCAGTGGGACGAGAGCTGGGAGAATAAATCACAGGAATTACCAGTACCTGTTTGACCTATTCTTGTGTTTTTCCCTGGATAAAACGTAGTGGGTCAGACCGAGTGTCTGATCATGCCAAGCCCAGGCAACGTGGGGTGGCTACAGGAGCTTTGACCCAGGCTACCCTTAGTAGAGCAGCAGAGTACACAGTCATAATTCAAGCAAGCCTCCAAGACACAAGTGAAGGTGTCATTTGAGAAAGAGCAGTCTGAAACCAGAGAAACCAGTTCAGCATCTCCTTTTTCTCTCTTCAGTGTCCACAGACTGGGAGTTTCAGGGTGCACTCTCCAAGGCAAAAGGCAGTTTTTTCTCCCCTAGCTTGACCCAAAAAGAAAACTTATTGTTTTGCATATTCCCCACAAGTGAATATTACCCAATTAAAGAAATCCCTGTTATCTTCTTGCATGAATCTTGCTCTCAACAAGTGCAGAAAAAACATCAGGTGTTTAGGAACACCTACACATCGATTGCAATTGCCATCATAAATTCCCACAAGCAGACCAGAACCAGCAAACCATGGGGGAAAAAACGTCACCACTGGTACCTGCTTCACAAATCTAAAGTGTGTGATGTATCACCAGACGATGAAATAGGGATTTATTTTTTTTAATATGTAATACTTATCATTTGAAATCTAAACAATACATCAAGTTGCAGTGAGGTCAACATTTCTTCCTCCCTCTGTAATATCCCAAATTTAAATTATTAATTACCACACGGTAATACAACTTAAATACGTGAAACAAACAGAAACAGCAGATAAAATAAAATGCATTAAGGGACAAGACACAAAGGTACAGAACATCTTCACGTTTTGGTTTCCCTGCCCTAACACAGACTCGGAAAAATCACTTGTTGCCTTCTTGCTTCAAATTCTATACATAAAATGGAGGTAACGTCACTTCATTACCTCATCGGCATCTCGCAAGGATAAACCGAAGATTGTGAAACGTCCACAAACTACCAGACTGACGGTCGTACAGAAGCCTTCCATCAGGAAGAGGAAGAAACATTTTTTGCTAGTCTTTAAGTATTTTATGACTCTTACAGATGGAGAACTCCTGCAGCCTCAGTCACCGAGTGAGCTCCAGGGAGGCTGCCAAGGAAAAATTGTGTTCGACTGTTCACTCTGTGAACTGGGGTGCAATGACAGTGGTGACATTCTCCCTCTAAAAAAGAGGAATGTAATATGCATACTTTTGTACGCTGAATGCCTGACAGGGTTTGGGTTTGTTTTTCATTTGAAATATGAAAGGAAGCTTATAGGCTCTTGTTATTTAATAATGCCACAGAGATTATCAGCGTACTATAATATCCCAAAATTTGTTCGCAGCGGGTAAAATTCACACCCTGCAGTGAACCAACAAAAGACCACTTAATTCCTAATCTCAGCCTTCACGGTTGAGCCACTGACAGACTTCTGTTAGCACTACACGGGGATACCTTTCTGGACCAGAAAATATAAAGCACTTTTGTCTTGAGGGCATTTCCTTCAAGGCATTTTTGGTTTCCCACACACACAAAAAGAACAAGTCACTGGAATCTGTTATAATCTGAAATCCAAAGCAGTCTCTCTTATTTACACTTGTTGATTCAAGTAAAACTAGATGGTGGTACATCCCTGGATTTCTGCGACTTCTGAAATCTGGGAAACGTACAGAATTGGACTGTTTTGTTAAAATAAAATCGTATCGCATCTTGGGTTTGTACCCAAACAGTTGTGAAGATACACTAGATGCAGAGAGCCTGCTCTTCTAGGAACGAGGAAGCAAACGATGGGACTTGACCGTTTCGGAAAGTCAGTCAAGCAATTAATACATGTGAAAACGCAGAATATGATTAGTATTTAAAAGCGAGATTCCAAGAAATAAGCAGCCATGAGACAACCTGCAAGTACTAAGGAAAGGGGGAAAAAAAATCAGCTTGCCGATAAGGCTATGCCTTCAAAAATTAGCTATAGGAAAAAATAGGCTCCTTGAACGAAAGGATATAAAAATTTTACACTGAGGAGACGGACAAAGGAGGGTAAAAAGCAGCACCATGTACTAGGGATCTGCGTTCTCCCTCTCTCCCGCACAGACAGGGGCAGGGCCGGGGGATGCGGGGCTCCCTCTGTCCCTCGCTGGGACCCGCCGGGATCCCCCCCGCGCCCACCCATTGCCGGCGGCGGCAGTGGAAAGTTGGAGCCGGAACAAAGATCGTTTTTCCACCCAGGGTTTAATTTTAGAAAGGCGCTAACAAAAGGCAACGGCTCCAAACCCCCCCCTCCCCGGACGCTTCCCTTCCCTTCCCCATCCCTCACAGCCCGCTGCCTTCGGGAGACGCCACACCACTCTGACCGAATAAACACCTTTTCCTGCCTGGGGAAAAAAAAAATAAATACACCCCGACAACCCATACCATAAAAAGGAAAGAAAGCAGCCCCCAGGGAGGGACGGAAAAGCAGCCGGGCACCAGGGCTACCGGGCACCAGGGCTGCCCAGCCGCGGGTGCCAGTCCGCACCGCCCGTCCCGGGGGCTTCCAGCGGGCTCAGCAGCCCAACCGCTTCCCCCACCACCACCTCGCAGCGGCCGGGCAGACGAAGGTGTACAACCCGTCGGGACGGCGGTATTTCCACCCGCCTTGGATCCCGCCCGGACCCGCCATGGCCGCCGAGCACAGGCCCCGCGCCTCGCCCGCCCGCCCGCCCGGCGCTGCCCCCGCCTGCCGGGGCTGAGGAGTCGCTCCCGCCCGGAGGCGGCCCGGCCGTGAGGGGCCGCTCGCCTGCCCGCCCTCCCGCCCGCCCGCTGGCCCGCACCTGTCGGGTGGTGTCGCGGTCCGGGTAGGGGAGGGCAGGCGCGGCGGCGGCGGCGGCGGCAACGGAGGGAGACAATGGAGGAGTGAAGGACAGAGACATTGACACACGGGCGCCGCTGCGGCCGCCCCTCCGCCCGGCCGCACCACTCCCCGCATCGCCCCGGGGGGGGGTTGGCACGGCGGAGGGACGGGAGGGAAGCCAGAAAGAAGGGACGAAAGAAAAGAAAATCCCGCTCCTCAACTTCAAAAAGAGGGAGAAGAGAGGAGCGGTCTCCTTCTCTTCGGCAGCGCTGAGCTAGAAAGTCAGAAGAACGGGACTGCCCGCACCCGACCCCCCCCATGCCGTGGAGAGAATGGTTTTTCCCCGCGGCCGGCCCCTGGCGAGGCGGAGCTGAGGGAGGAAGCGGCCATGAGGAGCGGGGCGGGGGCGGGCGCCGGCGGGCCGGCTGTGGGGAGGGGACTGCCCGGGCCCGGGCTGCTATCGCCAGCGGGCTGAGCTCGCCGCGTCCGGCGGCATCGTCCCGAGTCCGTCTTACCGTCTGCGGGAGGCGGGGAGGGGTGCGATGGCTCCCCCCAGGAGAGGTGACCTGAGCCCGGAGGAGAAGGACTTGCTGGGAGTGATCGCCACAGGTGAGCCCAGCGCAGCTCCCGTCCCTCCGGCCGTGGGCGGTAGCGCCGCCCCGGCGGGCCTGGCTCTCCTCGTCGCGGCCTGGTGAGCCTGCCGCCGGCGCCCTGCCCTGCCAGACCGCCGCGGGACGGGCCCGGTGGCAGCTCCGGCGGGCCTGGTAGTGCCTGGGCCGCTTCTCCGCCCCCGCCGCGCCGGCTGTACCCCGGGAGGGTTTGCTCTCGCAGCCGGCGGCGGGAGAAGGGCAGGCCGCGGCCCCTCGGCGGGGGCGCTGGAGCCGTTACCGGCCGCGCGGGCCGCGGACAGGGCAAGGCTCCTCGGGGCGCTGTTGCTGGGGGTCCGCGGTGCGGGCCTGCCTGCCCTCCGGCGCTTGGGCCTCGTCTCCCTTCTGCCAGGCGGGGCAAGAGGCTTTTGTCGTGTGTCCCCCCCCCTCAGTAGGGAGGGCCGGGCCCGCTTCTCTCCCGCTGGCCGTGGCCTGAGGCCTACCGGGAGCGCGGAAGGGGGTGCGCGGTGCTGCTCGGCCCGGGCCGGGGGAGCCCAGCTGTGAGGGCCTAACTCTGCCAAGGAAAACTTCTGTCTTCCTTGTGCGCCTTTGCATTAGTCACGGGCGTTGACATTTATCCACTGACTTGTGTTAATATGCTGGGGGGGGGGGGAAGCAAACCAAAACGTTTTCTTGGGGATAATCCAGTTCTGCAGCCTGTTACAGGTTTTCCCTACGTGTTCTTGCCAGACCAGGATGTCCTTGCAGACAGCACGTTCTCAAATTAACAGAACTTGAGCTTGTCCAGGGTATTACGGGCCTCTTATCCCTGCTACTGTTTTATTTTGTGTTTCACGTAAGCATTGCAGTTTCACCACGTTATGTGGGGCATATGCTTGTTGCTGGGGGGCTTTCTGTCATGTTTCTCCTAGCAGTTGGATTTCACGGTCCAGCAATGTGAATTCCACAGCCCTGCCTAAATGGTATTTAGAAAATTGTGAGCAATGTTTGTTATTTGGACGTTAACTGAAAAGATGGGTTCCATGTATTTCTATACGTGGTTTTGAGGCAATTTAAAGCCATAACAATTTATTTATAGTTTTGGGGGTTCTCTCTCAATTATACTAAGATATTCTCTGTGTCAGAGGCACAAGCATAGAACAGTCAACAATTAATTTATTGTGAATCAGAATCAGTTTGACTCACTTTAATCAGAGCTTCAGGTTTCATCTTGCAGACACTTCTATGTAACTTACCTGATGCTTATGATTAGGGTCATGAGATAATTCAGGTTGGAAGAGACCTCAAGAGGTCTCTGGACCAACCTTCTCCTCAAAATAGGTCAGCTGTGAGGTCAAATGAGATTGCCCAGGGTTTTATCCCATCAGGCTTTGAAAACCTCCAAGGATGGAGACTGCGTTGTCTATGGGCAACCTCTTCTGCTGCCTTACTGGGCTCATAGTGAAAATGTTTTTCCTTATATCCAGTGTGAAGCTTCTTTTTTCCTCTCAACTTGTCTCTTGGCCCCCTACCGTCACCACTATGAAGAGCCTGGCTCCAGCCTGTCCCTGGCCAACTCTAGAAGTCTGACTTCCAGCAGTTTAGTGTCTTGTTTGGAAAACCTTCAATGTTTTGTCATGCAGATCTCTGAACTCATAAATGCAACTTTGCTTTGCTTTACTGTACTTGCATTAAAATTTACTTTGAAGATTAGCCCTTGAAGACTTGCTCTTTTGCTGGGATGTTCTTCTGAACTACTCCAGGTCTTAAGAAGCTTCTAACATGTTTAAGATGTGTATATCTATCTATCTATATATTTGGGACAGTAGGCTAGTTGACAGTGCCCTGACTGTAAATCAGTGTATTTTATTGGCTCTTTGTCAGGTGTGTGAGATGACTCAGGTGACTTTTTCTCCCTAAAATAATGATTTGTTTTTTTAAATGGCTAAAAAAACTTTAGTATAGTTAAACCACACCAAAAGCTGTATGAAAATAAATTAATCCTAGTATTTGTCATGCTCTTTTGAAAGAAAATGAGCAAAAGCTGAAGTTGCAAGAGCTGCTTTGCTGAAAATTTGCTGGAAGAGCACCTCCTTGTGATATAGTGAAGATAAACATGAAGGCTATCATTAAATTGAAGGATGTAATGTTTATTTTTATTAAGCACATCAGTGCTGAAAGAGATTTGCTTATGACTGAATTGGTGATTGGAAGTTTCTGTAAATTTGCGATAAATTTAATTCCCCAAAGTTAGACTCTTTGAATGTTCTTTTATTTCTATTTGTTTGAATGCCTGTTGAAGCTGCTACTGAATAATAGTCCTTCAATGGGCTTTAAATCAGGTTCTTAGATTTGTGCCTTAGCTGAAAGGATTCTCATAGCAAATTGAAAAATACAAAGTTATGGCCTATTTCTCCTTGCACAGATTTTTTTCTTTTCCAGAATTCAGTCTGCTTATGCATTTGGCAATTTTTAAAAATGTCAGTGATCAAGCTACCTCAGTCCTTGTCTTTTCTGCCTCTATTCTCTCTAACCAAATGCAAATTCTTTCTACTTTTATGCACCTGGAAACTGGAAAGATGCAAATTCCAGATTTAAACAGGAAAGGAGACGTGAGTGAATGATAAAGCCTATTTCATTCAGACCAGAAAAATCTTTGAAATGGGACAATTTATTTTTGTGAGAATTTAAACAGCTCTTTTAGATGTAAGATGGTCCAAAAGAGGTGAAAGTACAGAATGTGTTAAAAATGCTCAGTATCATATTACTCATTCAGAATTGTTCTGGTGCTGTCTATGAAGAGACATATCAGTGTCCTGTTATTGTGTGTGTGTAGATTAGTTTACTTCATGGAAAATGGATGTTTACTTCTAGTGCATGCTCACAGACTGCTCTTTGATGTTGTGACTTCTTGGCTTTTAGCTTCTAGAACAGAGCACTGTTAGTTCCTAAGCCTCTCCACTAAGAGTAATTGATTTATTGATGGTTAATCTACATCCCAAGTGGGTAATCTACAAAGATTTTGATTCTAATCCCAAATGGAACTGATCTTTTTCCTCTTGATGCTCGATTATATTCCCTTTCTCACCCCCCTTTTTTCTCTTTTTGTCTTTTTTTCTTTTTTTTTTTTCCAACTCAAGGAAACACCGAGGAGGCTGGAAGGCTACTGGGCAGCAAGAATGTCCGAGTCAATTGCTTGGATGAGGTACAGCCAAAGTGTACAAGCGTTATGCTGGGTGTAGCAAGGAAAATACTAGGTCTGAAGGCTGCTGTGTTCTTAAATAATGTTGCTATACAGAATCCTGGAAATCACAGTTATTCTGAAGATATTTCCAGCCTGCAGATGAATAACAAACCTTTGAAGAACTCTTACTTTTTTTAAAAGATAGTGTAAAGATTAGTATTACTTCAGGTTCTACACGGTTTGTATTTTCTCTTCTCTCAAGTTCTAGCATGAGCTTTGGTGTCTGTAAGGTAAGATGAACACTGCAGCAAGACACATGGCGGGGTGCTCCCTGACTTCTTGTCACCTCCACCAACTAGAGTCCCTTTTCTTAGAGAGCAGCAGACAATGTGGGTAAAGAATAGCTGTCTCCATCTCACAGCTGCATCTCGTCACCCAGAGCTGAACCATAAATATACTCAGAGTCAGCAGCAAGGTCAGAAGCAGAAAATGCACTGTCTTTTGCAGAGGCAGATGTGATAGACAGGTAGAAGATATAATCCTTAAGTGCTACCTGAAGATGGAAGGAACCTTGTGTGATGTTCATATATGTTTTCTGTTCTTTTTACAATGTTTTTCTAAAACATGCAACATTAATATGAAGTGTAACATATAAGCAAAACTGTAATTGCCCACCATGCATTTTAGATGAATGTCTGATTTATAAATTTAAATGTCAATTTGTGGGGTTTTTTTCCCAACTTTATCATTTCATAGGATCACTGAGAAATTCAGGCTAGAAGGGACCTCGGAAGGTCTGTAATTCAGCTTCCCCCTCAAAGCAGCTTCAGCTCTGAACGTAGATGAGGTTGTTCTGTGCTTTATCTTGTCAACATTTTTGGGTAACTGGTTCCACTGCCTTACTGTGCTTACAGTGAAAATGTGTTTCCCTTATGTCTGAACCTCTATTTCAACTTGGGCTTATTGTTTCTTGCCCTCTTGCCACCATAGCTGCAGAGTGTGTCTCTGTCTTCTCAGTGATCTTCCTGTTGGTACTGGTGGTTGTTGGGTCCCACCAAAGCCATCTCTTCTCCAGGTGGAACAAGCCTCGTTCCTGCAGCCTCTCTTCACTGCACGTGTGCTAGAGTTCCCACCATGTCTTGGTGGTACTCGGCTGAACTCATTGCACTTCAGCTGTGTCTCTGTTGTACTGGAAGGCCCCAAAGTGGACAGAGTATTGTAGATGTGGTCTTGTGAACGCTGAGTGGAGGAAAATGATCTCTTACTTTACTGGTTATCCTTGTGGAATATTGTTAGGCTTTTTTTGTGCTGCCAGTGGATCAATTTTCTGACTGTTCTTAAATACAGTTAAATATTTAAACCTTAATTTCTAATGTATGAATTTCAACGAGCTTCTGACAAACTAGTCAAACTAAGCTTTACAGTAAACTTTAGGAACTGGGATACAGTGTCAGTATGTTTGTGAGTGCGCTTTATTCTACAGACTTTAAAAGCTTTTCTTGCAATGTAATTGCTGAATGACTGCACCCCTGATGCAGTATTAGCACAACGTGCAGGATTACTGTTGAGAGGATATGGTTTATTAATAGAAACCGTAACTGAGTTATGCCTCAGGCTATCGTTAAAGAAGAAATAGTATTAACAACACTTGCCTAATGCTCGCATCTGACTAGATACACCCAAGGCACATAAGGCTTAAAGTTCATGCAATGCACTTCTTGCAGTGCCCTTTTTATCTCCAAGAGTGGTGTGCAACGATGGATATTGAACAGGAAAGGGTTCAGATGTGTTTAGGATTCTTAATCCATCGGTCATCTCGCATCAACCTATAGAATTTTTTTGTTATAAACTGTTTTCTGTATCTGTACATAAGTAGAGTTTGTGAAACCCCGGTTAAACGTTGGCTTCATCTGTTATTTGACATTGCCACGACTGGAGACTGCTTTGAATGAATCAGGTCTTATTTTCTTCCTCTGTGGCCTTAGCTTTTATCCTGAAAATCACATTATTATTTATATTACTACTGTTACTTACTTTATTAACATTAAGAAATGAGGAAACAGAGCCCTGAAAATTGAATGCTTAGATATTGAAATAGGAGCACAATTCAGTTGGGAACTAAGAACTCATTTCCTTTCTTAAAGTCCTTTTACACATGAGAGAATCCACAGTATGAGCAGAGGTTTAATGTGATTCTCTCTTCTGTTGGTTGTACAGCAAACATGGAGAATCCACGGGATCTAGCAGCAGGCTGTTACTTATTGCACTTCCTGATTTAAAAAAATAAACGCATAAGGTGTCCCTTTTATTTTTGGTTTGACCATATATTCTGACTGCTTAGATCTACTTTCTTCTCAATTAAATCCTGCTGGCAGTCAACAATCTTTTCTCTTTGTGCCTTTAGACAAGGACCACGTGACATTTTAACATTTTTCAAATGCGTTGACTTTTTAAGCATTATGCCTGAAGTAGCGTTTCGTCACTAACTGAGCTATAACCATGACTCTTCTGAGTCTTTTCCAGTTGTTTCAGCTTCTTCCTTCAAAAATGTAGACATGAGCTGGACACAGTGTTTCAGCATTGCTTCTGCTGTTGTTACAGGTATTTTAAAAATAAAATACTGCTTCTCTAAAGTCTATTTGCTTTTCCCGCCAAGACTTGGGCTTCACCTCTTCCTACTTCAGTGCTCTACTTAAAAGCAGAGTAAGACCCCTTTATTCAAATTAGTTTCACAGATGCCCATCTTCCAGAAGGCTGTAGATATCCAGCAGATACAGTCCTGTTTTTTTTCCCCAGTGTCCTTTATGACCAATTATTTTGTTGTTTCTTAGGTAGTTGAAGAAAGGAAAGGTCTTTAGGCTTAATTGCTGTCTTTATGGAAACAAATACATAGCTCTTCCACAAAACTTGTCTTTAACAGTTTGACTCCAGCAACTTTAAAACTTCAGGGGCATTTAAGCTCAGGTGTCCCAAAATATTAGGAGAAATAGATGGGCAATGGAAAGGGATGCAAAATAAACACTAATATATTACATAGTGGTTTTTCGTCCTATTTTTAATGGGAGTGGTTGCTAATTTGGAAACGTGGTATGGAAGAAACTGTTCGGGAGTTTTCTTTCCCCTGAGAGCACAGAGCTTGTAAATAGTGGTGTGACTTCACGTTGGCAGTTTGCTGACTTTATCCATTTGCAGGGTGAGGCTAAAATCTGTCAGATCGTTAGGAAAAGGCAGTCTAAAGGAAGCACGTGGGGTTTCTAGCTGTGGAAGTTTCCTCCAGTCATGACAGGAGTTGAGGTTGCAAAGGAGAGCTAGAGCTGTTGTGCTACAATCCTATATTTCTGCAGATCAAGCAGAGAGACTTGACCTGAAAACACTTCACAGTTTTTCTGTATTTAAAATAGCTTTAGGGTCATTTATCATCTTTTTATACACAGAAGTATCATTTGGCCTTAGCAGTGCCACTTTTTTTCCTGTAGTTTGGTAATTCAGCTGTTCACTTCTGGAATAAAATACATCTTTTAGAAACAGTCCACTTCTGTATGCTAATTACAGAACTGACTACTTTCTGGGAATTACAGCAGCAGCCAGTTTATTAGTGTATGAGATATGTGTAGCTTTCCTCATGCTGGTTATGTTCAGTGGAGGGTTCTTCAGTTAATCTGGCTTCCTTTTCCAGTGAGAACTTCCCATGCTAGCAGAAAATGCAGCTACCAGGTCCTTGGCCTTTATTGAGGAGAAAGAGTTCTGTCTTTTGATGTTTTTTACATGGTATTTCAAAATACACAAACCAAAGAAAATCCAGCAGCTATTAAGAATTATCTGGTTTCAATTCAGGTCACTGACTGATGCAGACTTTAACTTTCATCACTGCAGATGAACAGAAAGATCATCAGAGGAATCTAATGTGTTACATATGTGAAACCAGCAGCTCAGCAGGATGACTGTAAAGGGGGAGAACTACAGCTGTGATCGGCACTCACTGAACAGTATTTCATACTCTAATTAGTTCATACTTAGCTATAGCTGAAATTATTTGTGCATGTATCTGTTGGCTGCCTTCCAAATCCTGCTTGCCGTAAGTTTAAGGTAGGTAAGGGTGATCTTATTCAAAAGTTTTAAAGGTGAAATTTCTGAAAAGGCTTTCATCCAATGAAAATTTAAGTCATGTATTTCTAGACTAGCAGCATTCACGAAGGACCATTTCTGTTAAAAATCAGAGGTGTTTTTACAGTCCAGTTCCAAATACCTGCCTGAATCAGTCTTGATGAGTTGATCTAGTTTTGGTTAGTGCTCTTCCTTTTTATTTAGGAGAGTTGATTTTTTGAATACATACATCAACTAGTGTTCCTGCTATTTTTGCATCATGTGTTTCCGTTTTAGTAACTTCGCAAATATCGCCTCAAATAAAAGCCAAACCTTGAACCAGTGTGTTTAGTTGGTAATTTTCTGAATGAATAGAACTGGGTGTAGCTGTCTGAACCTAAAAAAAAATAAGCTAAGGCACTCTTTCCATGTTAACGTGGGGCTGGGTTCCTTATTACAAAATTACAGGATGGTTTGGGTTGGAAGGGACCTTTTAAAGGTCATCTGGTCCAACCCCTGGCAATGAGCAGGGACATCTTCAAGTAGGTTCCTCAGAGCCCCGTCCAACCTGACCTTGAATGTTTGCAGACCCATGTCTACCACCTCTCTGGGCAACCAGGGCCAGGATTTCACTATCCTCAGTGTAAAAAATTTCTTCCTTATATCTAGTCTAGATCTACCCTCTTTTAGTTTAAAGTCATTACCCCTTGTTCTATTGCAACAGGCCCTGCTAAAAAAGTTTGTCCCTGTCTTTCCTGTAGACCCCCTTTAAGTACTTTAAGTACTTAAGGACCACCTTTAAGTACTGAAAGGCTGCAGTAAGGTCTCTCTAGAGCCTTCTGTTCGCCGGGGTGAACAACCCCAACTCTTCTGGCCTGTCTGGGCTGGGAAAGGGAGAGGTGGATGACTTAATGCTCTCAGTTCCTGCTGAGGGACCCTCTCCAGCGTGACCCAGCCATTGTGTGCCACATCTTGGCCAAGTTTCCCTGGTTGAGGAGAAGGGTAAAGTGAGCAGGACAAGTGTAAAACACTGGAAACGTTGGGACTGCTTGGATTCCTCATTTCTCTTGAGTAGCTTGGGTCTATGTAGCTACTTCATCAGTGTGTTATCCACAAAACAATGGCTTTTAAAAATATAGGTGCATCATGTCTCTTCTCATACAGTCATCAGGAATGTTTAAATGCTCACAGTATAGTCAGTTTTCTGCCAAATATGCACAGGGATGCAAGATGGTCTGGGGTATTTTTTTTTTGCTTGTCCCAACTCTTGTTGCTCAGTCATCCCACACTCCCCACTTCCTCTGGTCAATGAAGGCTGAGAAACAGTGTTGTTGAAAACTTCCTCTGTATTTCCTAGTAGGCAGAAGGTTGGTTTTGCAGTTTTTGAGCCTCAAAAATTTGGGGTTTGTGCATCCTGTGGAATCCTCCGCCTCTCCCAGGTGCTGAAGATGCGCAGAGTGATCTGCTTTCTACTTGCCCTGATGAAGGGGCAAGAGAATGAGGTTAAAAGACTGGATTTTTGGTCAGAAGAATGTTACATAGTAGCTGCTAGAAAATGGATGCTTCATCCTATGTTCCATGCTGGAAAAAAGAAATAATTTTTCATTTGGTGCTTAATAAAGTGTCTGCTAGTTTAGTCTTTTAAGTATGTTGTATTGACAATCCAAATGTCATCTGCCAGAAAACAGGCTGTTGCTGGACCTGTCTTTGATGTTCAGCCTGAGAAGAGCATTTTCAGTCATCTCAGTTTCTGTATAGGGACAGAAGACTAAGCTTTTTCAGCTTTTCTAACAACTGTCCACGTGTTTCCTGCTTCGTATGTTTTTTTTTGATCCACACCACAGCCTGACACTTTCAAAAGTTAAAGACTTCTTTTAAAAGAAGTTCCCCAGGAGGAGGGGATGACAAAAAAAAAAAACAAACAAAAAAACAACCCCAACCTTTTCCCTTGTCATGTAATCTTCAGAGAGATTGTTTAATTGAAGCAACTGGCATTCAAGATAGAACCAAACCTAAAGTCATTATTTCCTTGAAGTTCCTTCTCCAGTCAAAAGCTTCACTGTGTTCATATCCCCTTTTCTGTGCTACTAAAGGAGGCACATCTGTACTATGACTCCAGACTGGGATTGGCCCATAAAAATTGCTGTCAACATAACATATAGTATAACATATTTTATATGCGAGGATAGAAGGCCTTTACTTACCTTTACAGGAGCGCAAATGAAACCTAGCAAAACCCATGACAAATCTGTTTCATGCTGTGAAGTGCTCTCTTTAGGTCTTTTGTTTCCTTTGCGGCAGTTGATGCTGCAGTTTACAAAAATATTTCAGGTTACTAAAATATAATGCATCAAGTAATAATTTTTTATTGTTTTCAGTTAGGATAGGGAAAAAAGAAAGTATAATACATAAAAATTGTTATAATTTTAACTTTTCCAATTGCCCTCACCTTTAGGAATTTTTTGAAAATTATACTGACGAATTTAACTCCATTGGGTTTTATTCTAGCATAAATTGAAGGAAGAAATACATGAAGGCTCATCCTGACAATTGCATTATTTCAGAGTATGCCATTACTGTGTGTTTACAGAGCTGCAGGGACGCTGTACCCGAGCATATTCACACACACAGCCTTAACCTGCAAAAAAAAGGAAGAAAATGCCATTTTGATTTCCTTTGGGGACAAACTAAAGCACAATCCCTTGTATTCAGCGTTAGAGAATGTTCTTGGGCAATTACAGTGTCTTGGATGATAACATGAATCCTGACTGGATGAGAAGGGAAAATAAACAGCATATTGGAAAAAGCGCATCAAATTCTCTGAGCGGAGTGTCATGCAATTTTCTCAGAGTTGTGCTTCTCCCTGCCCTGGGAGAGGGACAGACCCTACACCAATAACTCCCCCCAAGTCCTGAAAATTTCCCCGTTTGAATTTATAATTACACCAGCGCGACTGATAAAAACTCAGTGCCTCCCTTGCTGGAGCCAAATCCCTTTTGTACTGGTGCC
>JAOTQQ010000012.1:28849065-28893641 GCA_026546715.1 Gallinago undulata | reverse complement strand
CCAGTGTCTCACCCCCTCACAGCAAAGAATTTCTTCCTAAGATCTAATCAAAATCTCCCCTCTTTCAGTGTAAAACCGTTACCCTTTGTCCTATCACTCCACTCCCTTCTACAGAAGCAAAGGACTAAGTTGACTTTATACACAAGAATTTACCTGACAGTGTAAACGTTAGGTTCTGGGTGTTAATTGAAGTTCTATCATTTATGTTTATGTTTTTGCTGCTCTGGCATCTTCAGTGGGGTTGCAGCTGGCAGCTTGCAGTGCTTGTTCGTTTTGGTTTTCTCTTACGTGTCCCTCTTCACGACAGTGTTGTTTTTTAATCTCCTCCCCACCTCTTCTCTTACCTTTCAGGGTTCTGATCCTACAGCTTTCTCTGTCCTCACACAAGCCATTACTGGCCAAGTGGGGTTTGTGGATGCTGAATTCTGTACAACTTGCGGGGGAAAGGGAGCAGACAAAAGATGTTCCGTATGTAAAATGGTAAGAATCCGTTCAGAGTTCTAATGAATCACAAAACCTGGTGCCACTGAGGCGCTGAGGATTTTGAATGCTTGACTGTTTGCTGGGTAGGGGTGTGAGGAATGGCATGTGTCCTGCACCGACAACGTGCAAGCCCAGCTACTTCTGGGAGAGATGCCTGAAATTCCCAAGTAGGAGTACTTGGAATTCCAAGTGTGTATGTTTCACAATTAAGAGTAAAATTTCTGTATGTTCATAGTTAACAAAATAAACTATTCTTTATAGAGTTTTATATAGGTTAGAATCACTCCATATGACCTTACACATTGCTTAAAAATACCACTAAGTAATATACATAGAGAGCTGTAACTGGTTACACTACAAAATGCAAGCATATTGTTTATTATTTAGTATACGAAGATGAATTTTTACCTCTGGTACCTTTCAGGTGATGTACTGCGACCAGAACTGCCAGAAAATACACTGGTTCACCCACAAAAAAGTCTGCAAGACCCTGAAGGAAATTCATGAGAAACAAGAACTAGAAGCTGCCAAAGAAAAAAGTAAACAAGAAAAAAAGCAAAAGAAAGGTTAGGATCTCTGGTTTGCGTGCTGACACCAACGCTGCATTGACTGCACCAAGAGGAACACCAGAAACAGGTTTAAAATCTGTAACAGCCGAGGTTGAAAGATCTTTGTTGTAACTTAAAGACATACTTGCAGCATTTGTTGGAATTCTGGTCTTTCCATTTACAAATGCTATAAACTTTCTAAATGTGGGGTTTGATGCTGGAGTTATACAGGGTTCTACAGCTAAAGCATTCCGAGTGCTCCTCTACATATTAAAAAGATGTATGGCAAAATTAAAGATAAATTACTGACAGCTTTGTGTAGGGTTAGTTTCAGAGTAATCTTATGCCAGCCTAAGCAGAACTGTAGTGTCTTAAGTCTTTTTTTGCTGAAGCTTGGTGAAATTAATTGCTTTTGTAACTGATGCAAAAGTTCCTAGACTTTATTGCCCTTCAGCAATAAAAACGTTTGCCTGCAGATGAGTTCGGGGTTTACTGAGGATGCGATTTCTCTTTTGTTCAGATGAAGTGCAACCAGTAGAGGGCAGTTCTCCAAGTGAAGAACAGCCCGATCCTGGGCCAGATGCTACCAAAGAAGCAGATCCCAATCACGCTCCTGACCGAGGGGAAGAACCTGAATCTACCAAAGAGAGGGAGGCACCAGCCCTCCATCCTGAAGGCCCAGCGGAAAGCGAGGCTGGCTTAGCTGACATCGCTCTTCAGAAAATTCAAGATTCTGAGGAGTAACAAAAAGGCAGGAACGGACTGAGTGTTCTGGCCGCGTCCCTGTACCTCAAGGGTCCTAAAGATTCTCTTATGGTGACCATGCCTGAGTTCTTACAGCATGGCTATTGCAGGACAGCATGTCTCTGTTCATCACGAGATTAAATACTGGCTGATTCATCCATAAATACTTCAGGTTCTGTTGTAGATTGTCAAAATGTGTATTTATTGTCTGATAAAAAACTAGAGTGGCATAGATCCATCTGTACCTGCACCAACAGTAAGCAAAGATCTATGAGTTCTGTGGTTAATCTGCCACAGTGGGGAAAAAAAAAAAAAAACCAAAAAGATTTGACTTGCAGTATTCATGTTTTCAGAACCTAAAATCTGTTTTAATTCTAATTGAAATATTTTTTTCTGCAAGTGCACAGAACTGTAGTTAAAGGCACTGGGAAGCCAACTGGTAAATTGCTTTTTTACACCATTTTATGCACCTTTATCTGAAGGAATTCAGTAGCAGGTAAGTTTCTGAAGATACTCACCTGAATTCTCAACTTTTCATGACATTTCTGTACGTATTTCTGACTAGTGAGTGCACAACAATAGTATCTATTTTGTGGCAATTTTATTAAATGATACTGCTGGTTTAGATGTCTCAACCTGACTGTGAAATGTGTGTTTCAACAGAATTATTTCACTATTGCTTTGGTCAAAAATATTCCAAGTTTTGTCAAAATCTAATGAAGAGAAGACCAGAATGATGTAAAATATTTTGACTCGCAAGAGTAACAGCTTCTAAATCTCAGCTTTCAGGTAAAGATGCCTTAGAGCACAGTGGAATGTTGCTTATGAATTATTTCATAAACAAAAATGATGCTTAATATTGCTCATGCTGAATCTGGTCACAGTGAATTAAGTGGGAAAATTCCTGTATACATTGATACAACTGGGATTTTAACTAAATACCATACCTAGAAAATAGCTTCCCTTAACTGTGCTGTTTTCACTCGGATTTACTGCTGTGTCTTGGGAAATCCATGGGAATGACACAACCGAAAACATCTCTTGCTGCATAACAAAATTTGAGATTCTCTAATTGTTGGATGAACAACTAGTGTTTTGAACATGGCAATATCCTTCGACTTACTTAGAGGAATAAGGACCATCCTCAAAGCAGAGGAAAAATGCTATTAATTTTTTACTATTTAATATATTGAAGGTTTATTCTGCAAACTGTAAGAGTGAGGATACGTAAATGCACTTGTGCAGGGAATGTACCTCTCTCTCCAGTTCAAGGATGAGATGAATAAATTGTGAAGAATAAAGGGAAGTTTTTTAAAAGAACCGAGCTGAGTGGCAATTCTTGTTCATTGCATCTGTTAATGTTACTCAGAAGGAACTTAAAGCAGAAGAAAAATTCGTGTGCAACTAAGTGATTCCTTGTCAAGCCAGCTGTGGAGGGCAAAGCCAACACACTTTTTTACCTTCAAAGGTGTGTGATTTTCCCCTCCACTAGCAAAAATGGAGTTCTCTCTTCTTCAGCTGGTTTGCAGGATGTGAATGGCAGCTGTGAATCTGTCCAGGCTGCTCCATCGCCCTTCCTGCTCCCTAGGTCACTTTCAGGCTAAGCGTTGCTTCATATTTACTCTCTCCTCCACTGTTTTCTTCACCTTGGCAAATCTGATTGAATGAAGAACATCTTCTACAACCATCTGAGCAGATCTTCTATCGAGCTAAATGTTGCATGTTCCAATCACTTCAGATTTTCAATGGAGGTAGATTTTGAAGGGTTTTTTTTTTTCTTTATCTAACTAAAGGGAAGTCTCCACAAAATTTGAAATTGTCTTTGTAATTAGAGTATTACTTCTTTTCATATAAATAGCTAACGTTACTCCTTTTTTCACTAAAGGCTCTTAAACCTTTTGACAAAGCTCAAATGGTTGAGTGGATGGAAAGCGCCGCCTTTTAAGAGAAGTGGACATGGTGGTGGTTCTCCCGTCTCGTGGCTGGTTGGACGTCATCCAGCAGTTACACACTCCAATGGGAACCGGCAGCAAACACTACCATAGGGAGCATGGAGCATGCGAATTAGCAAACGAAAACTTTAATCCCTCTCAGAAATGAGAAAAGCTTAATGGTTGCTTTCTCCTATCTCTAGTTTGAAGAAGACAAATGACCGCTAGTGAACACGCTAAGTCTGATTCTCCAGTAGAAACTCAAAGGAATGAAATTATTTATATTTAGTTTCTTAAAAATTAACCTGCTGTTTAGCCTAGATAATTTCTGATATCAAAAGTACAGTACAAATTGCATCCCAAGCAACTTCTATTGTAACATTGCCACTATTTATCGTTTGCTGTCTTAATGTCTTCACTCTCCTTATTACATATCTGATGACAAAAGGAATGTTACGCTGATTATTTTTTCTTGCTGGAAGTTCATTTAATTAGATGCATGTTTTAGTGTACTTATTTTATAGAGATATTAACTTATATAAGAGGCTTATCTTCACACTAGAGAGAGGAATGTTTTTTTTCTCTTAGGGAAGAAAGCTCTCATCTAAATTGGATTGTCAGCTTCTCACGGGGTTCTTCCGCTTTGTTTTCAAGCCGTCTTTCTTGGCAGGTGGGGAGTTTGTTCCAGTCAACAGAGGAAAATTCCATTAGAGATCGTGCCATTGCCCGTAGTAAAACGGCATCTTCGGGGTTCTCAAATGGTACCCTGCAAAGAGAACAAAGCCAATGCCCCTTATCTGAATGTTTCCAAACTACAGAGGTAATTTACTGGACCAACTCTGTGTAGGAAGTGAAGTTAGAAGTCTTAATGACACTAACAGCAAGGATTTTGAAACATTTGGAAGGCTTCCTTCTGTTAACAAATTCAAGAAAGCAAAACAAAATGAGAAAAGGTCAGAATCACAGGATCCTAATGAAAAAAATTCATGCCATAAATTATTTAAAATACATTTACAGCAGACTTTAGAATGTTTTTTTGTTTTCACTGCTTTTTTTCCTCATAAAAGATATTGTTGTATACTTTTAATGCTCTGATTCAATGGAAACCATAAAACTAATGTTGTGATTTCATAGTGATATGATACCCATTAATGCAAATACGTTTATTTCAACACGCCAACATCCCTTCTCTGAGCTCTGAATCCCAAAAACTGGGAGTTTGTGTTGGTCATCTATCCTGCAGTCTGGGAGACTGTGGGAAAATCTTTTAACTCTGACACAATGTTAAAATCTGATCTGGTAGGAACTTATTTCATAAAGATGTACTTGTAGCAACACACACCTAATGTAAACCATGGGACTATTTTCCATTTCACGGACATGAGATGGAGAGGACATCCATTCTCTCACTGAGAACAGCCAACTCCACCAAAAGCAGGTAAGAATTCATTTTAAACAAAAACTAGCTGTATTGTAAAGAGCTGAACTCAAAGTGAGTACCTACATAAAATCACATTGTTAAAGGATATCATCCTATGTCAGCTTTTATTATTTTCTTTAATAAAAATTTCAAATATATTCCCATGTAAAGCCACAAAGTAAAAGCAAGCCTGATATCTGAAGTTTGTAAATTTGCTCTTATAGAGATAGCATCACCTAAAAATGTCATTATGTTAAAATATAACTTTTATGCTGCCTCAACCCAGCCACAGAGATAACGGAGATACATTTTTCATTTATTTCTATGATTTTGAAACTAAACAGAATAAAACTAACATCAAGTACAGATTAAAAAAGTTTCATTCTACAAGTCATAATATTTTTCAGAGTATGTACTTGTGAACAGCCAGTCAAGGCCATAACACAGAACAGCTATTCTGATGCTCTAATACTTAAAAGCATGCTTTTTCTAGTGATCTGTATTTGATCTTACAAATAAATAGCATTTTTATATACCCATTTCCAAATGGGGAATACTTTTCAGTATCACATTTCAGACAGCAGCAGGTAGTTTGTCTCATCAGAACAGTACAGATTTGCAACTATGTTAAATGCAAAAATCAGATTTTTTTTCAAAAGTTCCTCTTTACTGGATGTTTTCTCTGGTTCAGGTATTTCTCGGGCATGAGAAAAGGAAATTAAGTAAACGCTTCAGAGATGCATAAGAAAGACAAAATCCAAAAAATTACTTACCTATTTGTGTGATTTCCAAATTCACAACCTGTAACAAAAAGTTGAAATCAAACCATTAATGGCTGTACAGCATTTGGATTAGCTGAGGATTACCGCCCCAACCTGAAATTACTTGTTCAAATGAACAGAAAACCACCAGATTATTTGCAATATTCAAGATCATCTTTCTTTAAGCTATTGTGGAAAAAAGTATCTATTGTTGTTTTGGTCTTTTTTTAAAGTTTATGTAGTTCTTGTATTTCATTTCCCGCACGTACATTTCCATGTATTTTTTTCTTTCACAGAAAAATGATGCCACTGTCAATACATGTGACAGTGTATGGCAGAGATAAACACAACTGTATGCTTACTTTGATAATTATGAGCAAACCAAATAAATTATTAAATATGATTAACTTATCCTTTTTTTCCCCAACATTTTCAAAATTATGGTTAAATGCACACCTTTCAGGTTTACTATTGTGGTATATACATAAAAAAAAAAAAAAGAATTGCAGGTATTTTATTAAATACCAAACTTCATTTCAAACCTCATCAACACTACTCTTTAAAATGCCACCATTTCAGTCATCTATGCACAATACTGTTTTATTGTGAGGCACTTCAAGGCTTGTTCTGGATTGTCACACAGCACGAGTCAGAAGAAGGTACCAGGTGGTATTCACCCGCCTTCTTGTGCCAGGATCACGCTGTCTTCCAGATCTGAGTGTTGTAAGAACCCTAAAAATTACTTTATATGCTATTATAAGACATCATTAAAATATTCTCAGCTTGGAAAGCATAAAAAAGAACCTGCTTACAAAACTAGGCAAGATATGTAAAATTTAAAATGCTATTTAGAAGAAAACACTTTTTTCAAGAGATTGTTTTATAAAAGCACTAGAGGGCATCAAAACTCTACGAGGCTGATCACTGTCTAAGGCCCATACTAGAAGTGTACTGAGATGTTTGCAATGAAATAAAAGTAAAACTAAACACTCATAAGGCACACATTGAAAGAAATGACATTTTGTTTGTTCAGTTATCTTTGAAGACAATTCTGTAACTACAGGAATTGACTAGAACTTATTTGCCACAATACTCTTAGAAAGATACCTTTGTTGCCTGATGCTGCTACTACCACTTACTTTACAAAGCAATTTGGTCGAGTTCATGTATATATTTTATTACTAATACCAAGAACTTTTCTTAGATGAATGAAAAGAACTTTTTTCTAATTCAAATCACCTAAAAAAATGTATGTTTTTCCTTACATTACGATAAATACCTGAGGGCATTATCAGTCTTCTGGCTGGTTGAGTGCACCTGCTGGATCCTGCTGTAGTTTCCAGGGATGTCTTTACTCTTTTTCCAAAAGCTATTGAATGCACGAGACGAGACCTTTCATGGTTCCAACGATGAAGCGCTGACTCCCTTTCTTTTTGTGTAACTACTGTTAAAAGGAATATAAAAGCGTTGTTTTTTCTACAAACTGAAAAGGCTGGTATTACTTATCTGCACGCAGATTCATAGAATCGTGGAATGGTTAGAGTTGGAAGGGACCTTAAAGATCATCTTGAAGAAGGTAATCCACTTCTTTTTTGGTGCAGAGTTTTGTAACAGCAGCAGCGTAAATCTGCATAATTTCACAACAACTCAAAAAGGGAACATGGAGTGATACTTCCTAAGGCTTTAGGGTGAAGCCCTGTCTGTTGAGTGCAGTAGGATCAGAAGTTTTAAACCAAGAAACTAGAAAGTAAGACTTTTGCTATCACTGAAGTGAGATCTACTGCAGAAGTCAGTAAAGATTTGGAAGCTTCTTTATGAATAGCAAAAACGAGTCCTGGTTCAAGGCCAGCTCAATTCCCATCGCTCAATTACAGAGAAAACTGTAGGACTGCAATCAAAAGAATAGCTTCAAATTTTCCTGTTTTGCATTTTAATTAAAAAATAACTTTAAATTTTAAACAAAGCTCGAGACTGCTAATTCAAATTGGGGATTTTAACTTCAGTGCTACGAGCTGCGTACAGAGCTAGTGCTTTGGCTACGGAACAGAAGTGAGCGAAAGGTTTAGAACAAGTGACTAAGTCTGGCAGAAGCATTTTGAATTCAGGGAAGTTCTTAAGTCACAGTGTCTTGGGGACCAATTAGGAAGGAACTGCAGTAGTCCTGCCTGGAGGTAACAGAAGTGTGAGCACGTCTCGTAAAAAGGAGACAGCCAGGACTACGCTGGGGTAATGTTCCACAGATGGTGATGAAGCTTTGTAATGTTAGAGAAATAGTTCACTAAATAGAAAGTCCAGAGTACAGCTCGGTAGAAATTAATGCCCCAAGTCTTAATCCAGGACTGATTGCAGTATAGCTGTATTTAGGAGATGAAAACCAGGAAGTTTTACCGAAGTGTTTCTAGACCTGTAAATGCAACACATATTTTCCAGCACATTAAGCTTCAGTCATCACTCCCTAGTCAAAAACGATCATTAATAAAACAGCCTGGCAGACGTGCTATGCACAAAGGTAACACAAACCCAAACAGTCAAGATTCTGGAGGTACCAGTGCAAAATGAAATACTCTGTTTGAAAGCTTGGTCAGCATGTACCTCATAAAAAACCCCTCATATCCATATTTAAACTATACAGAAACATGTAGATAGCTGAGGATACTAGCCATATCTACGTAAACACACTCACCATATGAATATACCACTTTGAATGAGCAAATGTAAGTACGTGTTTCTAAGCACAGGCTTTTACCTGTCTTACCCAAGACCAAGATACAAGACAAACATACACAATTTAAAAAGACTGAAAGCAAGAACATTTGGCAAAGTAAACTGTTTATGCCACGTGAACTCTATTTGCTTAACAAATCTGGCAAAAAAAACTGGGTGTCTGTTCACTAAATATTTTGCTAAATCAACAAATGCATGTAAAAGAACAGGCAACATTAATTCACCTGTTTCCCAAACTGATTAAAAATAAAAGCAACCTTCAATGCTTTGTAAAAAGAGGAAAGCAATCCTTACGCTTCCTGTCAAGGAGCTGCACTGAGGGAAGGCAGTGTATCACATAAAGCCGGTAGTCTCGGTCTTCTGCCAGAGGGTTATGGAAGAGGTCTGCAAAATTTATACAGAGAAAAAACAAACAACATCAGAGAAAACCAAATCCAGCAAAAGGAAAACAACTCACTTAGCAAGGCACAACAATTAAAAATCACCAGTAGCCACAGATTTTATATGACGTATTATCAAATTCCAATTGTTCTTATGCTGGGTAAACACAGCACGGTCTCTTTAAACACACACAAAATTGCTCACTGAAGACGGACAGCAAGAAGTGGCTTATTGCTGACTATGCAAAATACCACGGGCAAGAACTGAGTAAAGGTGCCATCACACACTTCAAACCTTTGGAGCTGGAGACTTCTATTTTTTATGATATACAGATAAAACCGCCAAGTGTTTGCCTTTGATTTTCTCACGTATTGTTAGCTGATGCCTATTTTAAATGATGGTAGTCTTTTAAGTGTGACAGCTTAAAGGTAAGATGTAAAATTTGTAAGGGGAGAGAGTTACTGAAACCAGATGAGCCTTAGGACACCTATCATAGTGGATATGAAGTTTTTATTCCATAGACACAATATAAAATGCAAACACCCAGCTCTTCTGATGTTTTCCCCCCAACTTTCATTGCGACCCGATGAATTAAGCTCCAGAAGCCCGTTAGCAACTTGACTAAAATACTTAAATTCAAGTTCCCATGACCTGACTGACCAAACCTTTCAACACAGAGACAGGTATCGATGCTGTGCTGCTGCTTTGCCAGATGTGGAAGAATTGCCTGGAAGACATGCCAGATCGGTTTGTTTCAAAAGAGCGGTATCTGAGGTTGATTAAAATAGAAACTGGCTCATTCCCAGATCAGCTAACGAACAACCAACCAACCAACCAACTGTTGTTGAGGGTGGGCTTTTTTTTCTCTAAATGAAAAACATAATAATGCTATTTTTCTCCGTATGCAAATGCTGTTCTTCTAAGACAGTAAAAAATAATCAGAAGGCTGCAACCTTGAGATCAGAGCAGAGAAAAAAATTATCTTAAATTGGTAACTTTGACAACTTCTACCAAGGTCTACACTTGTCTGGTTTTCTCAAGAAAGGCTGCAGCTAGTATTCACTCCAGGATAAAAAAAACTGTTATATGTAATTTTAGCAGTTAGGGAAGGAAAGCTGGTGTTACAGAAGTGAATAAGAGGTAATAGAAGAGGAAATAAGTCTGGAAAAATTCCACACGGATTTGTAAACTGCAAGATGCTGTTTCATGTTCTTCAGGGTAAGTATGACAGGCAAAGAGGGCTCAGCACGTGATGTGATTTAGCAGTTATTTTGAGGGTACAAAAAGGCTGGAATGGGTATTTCATATCTCCTACACAGAAAACGCCTGTATTCAGCAGAGAACTTATTTTAATTCATTAACAATTTTTTTAAAATCACTGTACTTAAAAGTAGTAAGAGACCCACAAGGTGGCAGCAAAAGAAAGTTCCATTTTTACCAAATGAAGTATTATACAGTTATTTTTTTGTAGAAAGTGTTAATCAGAAAGAATATTAGGTACATATCTGCTAAGTCTGTTCTTAAGTCAAGAAAACATATGATACCATTCCAGAATGAGAGATGTTTCAGAAAGATGTCTAAAAGCAGGTATGTTTGGTAGTAGAATGGAATGAAGGTTCAAGAGAAACTTTTTTCAATGCACAAACCAGGGCTGACACTAAATACTTCTGAATCTGGATCCTACTTGGAGCACGTCCCTCCTCATCAACATTGATTTGTAGGTTTGTTTTAAAATATATGAATTTTTCTACTCCTCGTTCTTACAATAAATCCAACCATTGTATGGATCAAGATGGTCTTATTTTATGAAACATCTGGGACCAATTCTTGGCTCTGCTATCTACTTTTTGTCAAGGTCATGCAATTTTACTTCTACAAATTAGGGATAACGCTCTCTTCCTCCACAGTTTTGTCTGTTTTCTCTATTTGGAGCGTAGGAAAACAGTGTGCCTAACCCACATGGGGCAGAAAGGAACTACTGAGGCAGAAAAATATCGAAGAAAATGTTATCAGCTGTGGATAATAAATCAGTTGAGGCAATTTACAGAGTACCTAACAAAAATCTTGGATTCCAAAAGGGAGATGTGAGCACAAGGTGAGTCCATAAAGAAACCCTCCCAAAAGGCTGCCATTGTGAGCAACCCACTCAGGAGATCTTTAGAAGCTGAGTGTCTTCCCTAAATGCCTGATGAAGAATGGTGTTAGGCTACAAATCCAGTGTGGGGCAGTAGCTAAAAGTCACTTAAGAGAGCCTTAAGGAAGAGAAAAGCAACACTTTGGCAGCTGGATGCTACTTCTGAAGTGAACAATAATAGTGTATTAAACTGCTCCATTTTAATAGTTCTAATGTCCCCCAAAGCTACAAAATAATAAAATGTTATTATGCATCAAGAAGTTCTGTTGGAGGCTAGAGTGGGTTTTTTTAGTCCAATTGTCTGGCAATAAAAAAGATCTACCTTACAACAGCGAGAACTCTCCCATTCCCAACAGAGTTTTTATTTTTAATGGGGATTTATGAGGACTTTTCAAAGCTACACAGAGCAAATCCTGCACCCTTTTCATATTTCTGAACAGTGCAAGCAGGCAAATAAATGATATAGTAATATGATGTATAGGCTTTGAAAATTTATTTTGTTTTCTTCTGTCATTTACTTCAAATATGACAATGAACTTTATTAGAACAGTAATATTCCTGTTAATTTGACAACTCATTATTATGATACTTCTTTGAAACAACTTCTTTGACAATTTTTTTTTATGACAGCAAAAGAATGACTATAAAGTTAAGGTTATTAAGTTTCTTCCACTAATTAGCGTTTATTTTCCTATCTAGACAATTATTTTTTAGAAGGGTAGATTGGTATATTCTATACATTGTTTGAAAATTCTCATAAATGCCTGCTTTTCTATGGTGGTGACTAGTACAACACACAGCATTTTCACTACGTCTTTGGGACTGCCCATCATAATAACTCAGCAACACTTCAACTATCTGCTATTTGTCTTTATTTCTCACAGACGGTTGCAACAAGTACAACAAACCCCCTGTGCTTGCTGAAGCTCTTTATTAATTGGTAGGGCTATAACATTAAATTCAAGTGACCGCACCATTCATACATAGGATGTCTGCCCACACTTTGCCTAATCACTTCCAACAACTTGCATAGAATGAAAAAAAAGACAATAATCTGGCTGGCATGTCATTTTCTTCAACACTTGATTTGTTTTTTAATTTTGGCCTAGTGTCAGGTTCAATTAAAAGTGTACTTTTCAAGTCATATTTTCCTTTTCCTCCAATCAGGCATTCACTTTTTGAATGTATAAGGAGGTATGTCATGGTGACAGTCACTTCTATTAATGGTGTCACTAAGACGTGAAACTTGTTTCCTGTTTTCTCAAAGTACTAAGCGTTTGGCATGACCCATGATGACATTCCTTTAGGAACCATGCAAAAGGACTGCTTACACTTTCACTTTCGTTAGGTTAATAGCATATAATCCTACTTTCCCTGGAGGCTAATTCTTACATTGTAACTCAGTGGCGCCAACACAGCCTCGTATAACTTAATTTGAAATTTCAGAGCCTATGCTGCTTTCATTTCCAGCCAGTATTTCGAAGAGTATGCCACTTAACAGATATTGTTATACTTAATATCTAAAGTATATTTATTTTTAGACTCCAGAAATCCATAGTCTGCCAAAAAGATGCAGAAAGTAAGTTCTATGAGCAACAGAATTAAAGAGGCAGAAATTTGGGTTCTATAACCTATCACTCACACCCTCAACAGCAATAACATCATTTCTCAACTCCCTTCACCTCTGTGATAATCTCACTGCACTCCCATGTTCCCTTACAAAAAAGGTAGCAGTGAACTGTTCTGATTGACTCCAAGCTACTCATCCAGGAGACTGGCTCGCCAGCAGCCAAAAGAAGTTAAACTTCTGAACTCATCTGGCAGTTTTTTCTTAGTTGAGGTACTCCCTGTGGAATTTTTGTCTTAAAGATCTCTTTCTTCTGTCAAATTTGGTTGAAATTGATAATTAGCTTCAAAAGCTCTTTGCAAATGATGCGGAAACAGACAAGAAACATCCTGATAAGAAACACTAAAAAAATACAGCTCACTGTTCTGCAAAATAAAAATAAGGTATTACTTAAGGTCTGCAAGCTCCTCATTCCTTCCAGTTCCTTCACTGTCTTGTCAAGTTTTTTTAACTGGTTTTTGTGAAGCAAGAGAATCTGTAACACACATAAGTGTTTCAGAGCACCTGAAATAAAACGAAAACCAATTAATTATTCTCATCATACCTGACTGCCCTTATTAGATAATAAATTTGTGATGCTGCACACTTAATTTGGTATTCTAGCTATCCATCTATGTCTGCCTTTTGGTAACACCTTGCATGAGATTAGTAAAATAAAAATTATCAGAGATTTCAATATCCCTTTCATCTTTCTAGTCACATCCTTTGAACTCATGCCTAACTTCTTTCATTGTGGTTCCTTCCATTTGTCTCCATCGCCCTTGCCTCAACAAATCAACACCAACTACACCCTCTCTCCTTCCTCCTATATCCCAGTAATCTTTGATCAATTCGCCTTCACCCCCTTCTACCCTTTCCTAATAGTACCTTTACATTACAACCATATATCCCTAATACTGCCTCTGCCTCACAAGCAACAAATAATGAATTCCTTAGAAAATAGTTCAATTTCAAATAATTAGTAATGTATTAAAAAGCTATTACAGAAATATTGTTGGGGCTTACCCAGACTATGTGTTCACTTCCTCACGCCACATCAGGCTCAGAGACCTCATTTTGTAAATTCTATATAGTATTTCTCATCCACATTTCTCTACCACTGATACTTGCCCTCCGTTTACCCATATTTTGTTATCTTCTGTATTGTCTCTTGTGCCCATGTGTCTTTCAAACACCCACTTTTCTCAAAATCTCACAGCAACCAATCAATATTTTTTCTCATTCCATGAGAAATGTCCTTTTATAAGGACAGAGAAAAATAAAAAATTAAAATTTAAACTGTCTAGAATATATACAAATATATACCTCTTCACAGAGGTGACCCTGCCCATGGCAGGGGAGGTTGGAAATCAATGATCTCTAAGATCCCTTCCAACTCTAGCCATACTATGATTCTATGAATATGCTTTGGCTCCTTCATTCACAAATTCACTAGTCTGGAACGGCCACTTTAATGTACAAGAGCAAGCAAGACTGAAATAGAAGCGCGAAACAGATGTAAGTTTAAAATAAAACAGTTTTATGTTAACTTTACAAAATACTTCTGATCCTAAATGTAACTATATCATGAGGAAACTGCAGAACCTTAGCAACTACCTTAGAAGTGGGACAACTTATTAATTTATTACCCTTTTATTTTCACGTTAAGTCTGTCAGCACTGCTATTAGATTTTCATCATATAAACATGAATGACTCTCAAAAGCTACTTCTATCATGTTACAGAGTACCTGGTCAGCAAGAGGGCTACAAATCATCATGTAAAAAGGGCTTTGCATGTTCATTTTCAATATGAAATATGGTCACGTAAGATGAAAAATATTTTACTATTGCCTGACATCAAAGTGAATGACATTTCACCCCTTAGACCAGGATAAACATATCACCTTATTGACACTCAAGTATGCTGGAACAATCAAATCACTCAGAAAAAACAATTAACATGTACTGCTGCATACACAGAAGCTTTCAACCATGAAGTTACCTACTGTTGTCCACTTTTGTAAGTTTCAACACCAATACACAGAAAAGAAAGCATAGGCTTCCGCCCAATAATCTAAAAAGGGGATATTGGTACCTGAGATATCTGTCAGTTCGTTATTGTTGAGATAGAGTTCAGTCAAGCAATAGTTTTTGATCAAAAAGGTTAAATCTTGGATCTGAAATTAGAGTTAGGAAAACTGCTATATGTCAGTCTGAATTTAACTTTGGACAAGTATAAACACAGCATCTTGAAAACTGTTCAACTACTGGTAGTTTCTTATATTTGTGTTCAAGACTCTTGGTTTAAGGATTCTCCTGACAACTGAACCTTAATGAGAAATACTAACTACACATCAAATACACATAGCACAGCCTTAACTAATTTTTTGAACTAAAAAATTAATATTTACATTTGGAAACGCATTTCATTGAATTACCAGTATTCACAATTTCTTTTACTTCTACTTTGAAATATTTTTTTATTGTGAGAGCAATCTTGTAGGATGTAATAATTTTACGTTGATTTAAGAAAACTCCTGAACTATATCCTGGGAAAAAGCCCAACTTATAGTTTTAAAATTATTTCCTCATCAGCAGGTCCAAAGAGCACATACTCTAAATTTCCAAAAATGAAGTTGTGAAATACACACAATGGGGCATCAAGATGACAATTTTAATAGTTGAGAACTAGGAGCACTAATGGTGCTTAAGTATTTATCCCACAGTTTAAATGCAAGATCAAACAGAACTTTGTTCCTGACACTATTTTGATTTCTGTGATGCAAGTCCACTTGTTAGTGAGGGAATGATTTCAATCCTTGAATTGTGCAACTGATTGTAAAACAAATGGGCTTTGCTCTCTGAATTAATGGTATCTGAGAGCTGGAAAGAAAAGAATGAGACAGAGGTTTTTCCATTCCTAAAGTTCTCTTCAGTCCTCTGAGAAAAGCAAAATAATACCATTTTCTGAGTTCTGCTTCATCTCAGAAAAACCTGGTTCAGTGAAAACAGCAATATCCTACAAATAAAAAAAATCCTACTCTTCACAATGATTATTGTATCTTGTGTACTGCACAGCCCACACATACCTATTGTATAGAGTGGTGTTTCCCTATCTTTGGGTTTCCCTGTCTTTGGGTTTTTTAGGATCAACTGAAATTTACTTTCTTGTGATAAAATTATTGTGATGCCTTTTTAAGGAAAGAAAAAAAGACCTCAGAACTTCTGAGTTCAGAAAAATATTCTCCCCCTATTAGAGCATTTAGCTGAGACTTGTCCTAAGAAAAGCCACTGAGTGGCTGCTCCACACAAGTTATATAGAACAACAGAAAAATGCTCACTGTTACTGCTTAGGTAGGAAAAAATCACATTTATTTATCTTTTCTGGTCAGCAAGATCAGTTCTGCTTAGTCAACATGCCATTTCCTCTTAGTCTTTAGTGTCCTTTAGAAATACAAGGGAAAGCTTTATTATATCTATGATTTTAGTTCAATCTTTTAATGTATCTGTATTTTTGCCTTTTTTTTTTTTAAATAGTTGGATAACCACTGGTCTTTCAATGAAGTCGACATAAGATGCTATATAATTGATGTTAGCCTGAGGCAGCAGATATACATACACTCCTAAGTGACATGGAATGTAAATTTATTTTTTCTGCTGCTCACAGAGCTACTTATTTACCTGAGCAAGTAATTCTGGTGTTTTAAGAACTAGAGTTCATTGTGAAAGTCATGTAAAGTTCTGTACAGTAAGATACTTAAAAACAGGTCAGAAATTTGTGGGGTTTATCGCTTCGCTTGCTTTTTAATTACCAGTGACTAATGGTGAAGCTTTGGATTCAATTCAACCATTTAATAATGGTTGGCTATGTATTTGGAGATTTCTAAATCGTATAATTCTACTGTCAAAAAGATGGTCTTGTGTAAGACACAATGTGCTTAGACTTGGCTGGAAACTCTAGGGTCCAGAAATTTTGACAAAGCATTGTCTTAAAACCCCTACAGGATATAATAAATAATATAGGCAAGATTTGCACAGATGAAGAAAGTAAGGCACATGGTTTCTGTAACTGATTGAGGACTATACAGTGCACTGGAAACAAGAGAAATTAATGTGGCTCATTGTCATACTCTCTTAAATCAAACATGTTTAGGTGGCACAAGGGCCTGCAGAACAGCTGAAGATCCTCTGTCCAGCCCAGCACTGTGGTGCTGCTGCCCATACACTACGTGTGTCTGCAAGGGCATAAAAAGCAAGCCCCACGTTTCCCTTTTCCACTCCTTTCCCGGAAAAACTAGGAAGGCCAGGAGTTGTTGTAAGAATAACTTAAAGCACCATCACCCTCCGTGTGTTCCGAGAGCTGCCCACTCTGCTGGGCACTGAATACTCACTGTGAGCTACACTGGGAACTGCTGTCCCAGACCTCAGGTATCACTACACTATCGGGCAATTTGGCTAATAACTTAGTTCTAAATATACTCAATCTTTCTTTTTATCGCTAAGGTGTTAGCACAAAACCTCAGCTTCTTAAATCTACAAAATTTTCTATAAGAAAATTTATCAGCTTATACTCTGTAATGCAGAATAAAACACTGTTTCTTCAAAACTTTCATGTTTAAATCAGTTAAATTTGTCTGGAAATTAAGAATAGTTTATTAGCTTGACAATCATATAATACTCCATGTTAGAAAAAATAGGAAATAATAATCAGGGAGGATAGACACATTGTTCTGCTCTTTAAAGGAATACCTTATTACCTTATTGTTGTTAATCCACAAATACCTTAACCTATGAAACCTCGATAGACTTGGGATAATTCTTAGTCCCCTGGTGGAAGAGAAAAACAAAACAAACAAAAAAAAGAGTAACAAATTTCTTAACATTCATGGTGCTTAGTCACTTAATAGACGGTTGAATTTTTTATAAATAATATAATACAAGCACTAAAAAGCCACACTTCTGTAGGAATCATAGCAGAGAAAGATGGCAGAGAAAGTGGAAGCATTCTACACGCCTGAAAGCGTTACAAAACAGCAGGTGGTGAACAAATGGGAACAACCTTCCCCCCCCCCTTTATTTTCCCAGAGAGAATGAGTTCCACGTACTTTGCAGTTTGTAGCAACTGCTCAGAACACCGGTGGGGAAGTCTGGCATCCTGGGGACACAAACCTAGAAGGAGAATTGCTTTGAAGTGGTGTGGATTGGCCAGCCCTAATGCCAGAGAAGCCAACGGAAGGCAGAGACCGAGCACACCAACGTACACGTCTTATTATTTTTTAATTTTAGTGCTTAGTGTGAAGTCTTTTGCCCTTTTTTCACCCCTCTTCTCTCCTGTCCTCATATAATCTTAGTATTTACTCATATTCATTAGGAGCCCTGTTTTAAATAAAACTGCAAATCCACTGAGTCTGGAACTATCTCCTATGTAGGGTTTTTGGTTTAATCATCTCTCTAGCACTTTGAGCTTGCTATAAATAACAAATTACTTACTAACCAAGAGAATATTTGTGAGCTGCCAAGTAATTTTTACTAATTGTTCCTCCTTATTTTTCATTCCTTTAAATAAATGTTCTTGATTCCCTCTACAATAATTATAGATGACCTTTACATGACAAATTTTAATTGACTTAGTAAAACTTCCCTTGCAGATTTTAACGTGTTGCAAGACTAAGCCAAATGTTTCAGAAAGAACTTACAGGACTGATAAAACTTAACCTCGTATCATCAGCCCAAAAATGATCTGCCTGAAGCCTGGTCTGTAGTTTCCCATGGGTGGGCTTTTTAGATTGATTTTTTTTCCAGCGAACCCTCCAGATGCAGACAAACTGGGACTGGATACCTTTTCTGATCTTGCACTTAAGAAAGGTAATAACTTAAGGAGAGCAAACCCTACAAAGTTGAGGTGCTATGCTTCTATTCTCTCGTATTTCTGAAATTCAGATTATCCCATGCTGTTACTTTGTTAAACTGTTTATTCCTCAAATAATCCATAAATACAAACCCTGAAAATAGGTATTTATGTGTCTATTGTCACAAGTACAGAAAGATATTACTGCAGAATATGCATTACTGCAAGTAGTACAGATGAGTGTTGACAGGATGTACAGAGCTCTGACAGAGCTACTGTCTCATAGTTCTATCTTACACCCCTGAACTATTTTTCAGGCAGCAAAGCCAAGATTTCCTCATATTCTTTGTCACTGCCATTCTATACTTAGTTTACAGGTTTACATTTTAATTGGCTTTACTCCCTCTCCGGTAACAACCTCATCTCAACTATCTCCAAGCCTTGATCTGTTTTTTTGGTGTTTTGTTTTTTGGGGTTTTTTTTAAGGCATTTAATTTGCCCCAGGTTGAGCTTAATTCCTCTAACATTTTAAAAGAGCCTGTCCCTTTCTGTATGCCTTCCAGACTTTGCGTGTCTCTTACAAACTGATCCTTTTTGGCCTGCAGCACTCTTTTCTTACCTACTGCTAAGTTAATCAGTTTTCCCAGGATGACAGCTTCCAGTGTCCAAAAGTACATTTTTTCATGTCCCTTTAATAGTAGTGGTTTAAAAATATAATCTCATTCCCTCTTATTTGATTGACTTTAATTATTATTTTTTCATTTTCTTATTTTAGCCAGCAGAAAATTATGTCAAACCGACAGTTAAGGAGGCATGATCTGATACTGAGATTGGCTGAGGTTCAAGGTTTATATAAATTAGTATAGAATAAAAGGAATTCACTTCTATCCCATCATCAAAGAAGTCAGCTTGCATCATCTTTCTCAAAATGGTTTCACAGGAAGACAGATCACTTCTGTATCTGCCATCTGAACTTTTCTTTTTATTCCATACCCAAAAAAAATTTCAAAGCCAGTGAGGGCAACATTTAAGAATTTAAAATCAGAAAATACACCTATTAAGACTGCATACACAGTCTTAATTTTTACATGTATGCATTAAAATAATTTTCTTGTATATCTCAGAAAATCTATATATATGCATCTTGTAATTTTCTCATTATTTAAACTTCTCCCTTAGTTTTTTTTTATGTTTTCTTCTTTCTAAAATAAAAATTTTAATGAATTTAACAGTAAATATATGTTTTACATTTTCTTTTCAAAGCATTAAATGCTTTCTGATGTAAATCAGGAGATATGCTATGGAATTTAAAGATAACAGTGGATAAATTTAGATTTTCAAGACAACCTGATTTACACTAAAAACAGGCTAGACAACACTGAATTCCCTTAACACCTTTTTTTTTTGGCATCCACAGGACCTAGAGACCTTGAAAACCTTGTCCCTGAATTATTACAGTACATTTAGTTCTTTATATATGGCATCAACCGTACAGACATTAGATGCAGTTGTGAGGCTGCAGACGGGTATGCAACACTTGGAACTATGCCCTGGCCAGAAATTCAAAGTACGCTTTTCAAAAACTTTGAAGTGTGCCCTGTCACGTCTCCATCTTTCTACAGTAGTCTCTCAGCATGTTCATTCTACAACACACACCTCTATCAAGCTAGATCACCCACGGATTCATGAAAGTTTTGCCTTCTTTCACTTAGCAGGGTTTCTTCTCCCCATCTGCCCTACATCTCGAGCTGTTTCACAAAGCTCTCAGAGGAGATCAGTGCTCTGATCAGGACTGCCAGCCCCAAACAAGCGTTCTTGTTCTCACTTCATGTTGCCCTGCCCTCCCTTCAGTTCTTAACAGCAGAGGTGCAGGTAATTTCAAAGGTGCTACCAGTGAGTTTACTGTTGCAGTAACATATCTCTTCAGGGAGGTCAGAAATTTGGCAGTTCTTAGACTGGGCAGGTCTTGTGTTTTTTGGTGTTTTTTTTTCTCATTTGCCTTCTTGATACTGCTTCCACCCAGCCTTAGGAGCTAGTTAGAACAGGCAGAGCTCAGCCCATTAAGCCTCCCTCCTCTGCTCCCTGTGGTAGAAGTTCATGCACAACCCTGTGAACTCACAGACCCTCCAGCGATTTTGGGTTGCTGGAGGATTGTGTATCTAGGGCTGAGGGAGTTAACTGCTTCACTCTGAGTACAGCTCTGCTGCGTACGTCAGTGTATCTTCACCATTCCTTCCTACACAACACGTATGGGCTAGACATAAATACAATTTATTGATATTTTACATATAAGTCATGTTCAGAGAGTATCTGATATAGAAAGCACTATAAAAGGTTACCATTTACTGTGCTCTACTTTTAACAAAAAACAAAGAGAAACATATTCTACTTACTGTCCAGCCAGATACAATGCTAAGACATCCACGTTCCTCTTAAAGCCACCAATCTTCAGCTGGTTTTCTACTGCCTGACAGCACACAGTACATTCGTCAGCAAAATATACTGCTTAACTATGCATTCATTGCATTACAACATATGCCTATTTGGTGTCTAAATTAATATGCACACCAAAATGAATACATGCATCACAGCATCTCGCAAACTATAATGCAGTCTAAGAGACTAAATAAAGAGATATTAACAATATAATTAATAGTCTCTACTTAAAATTGATAAAAATACTCCAACAGTTATGCTACACTTGCATTAATTTTCTTTTCCTGTGGAGAATCATAGTATTCATACACAGGAAGAAAGTAACGTCTGGTGACTGGAGAATGGGCTTCTCACTCAGGTGAGCCCAACCCCATAAAGGTGATCAACCAGAAAACTCCTTCCTTTGCAATGCAGCTGTGACCTTATTTCATGCAACTTTACTTTATGCACATGATGCTTTTAAACTGTGCACCCAGAAAGCTCATTGTACATTTAATGGTAAAAAACGTAGACAACTATTTAATTGTCAGTATATTACTGATGGGCTGCCATTTTGTAAAAGCAATGAATCCTAGCTAACGTAAGGATTATGGATCACAGTTACCTGGGGTTGATGAAAAGTAAAATCTCTATCAGAAAAAAATGGTTTTACTACACAAGTTACTGTGCCCAACATCATCAAGATCACTATTGTTTATAACACAGGACTGGTCTATGCAAATACAAAACGGCTTGTAAGCACTGATAGGCCATGTCCAGAGCGGCCTGTACGGGCTGAGCGTTGGCTCCAGCGTGTCCGGGGCACCCCGAACACCCCCGGGGTAACCGGGGGGGCACCCGCAGGCGGGCCGGGCCTGTGGCACCTGTTGGAGCCTGGCTGCAGGAGCTGGTGGGACCCACCGGGCGCACTCTCCACAGACCCCTCACAGACCCCAGACACGGCGCTCGACGGCCATGATTTCTCAAACTCTAGCATTTGGGATGGCGCCGTCCCCCTGCTTCGCCCCGGAAGCCTCTCTCCCCGGCAGCCCCGGCTCCCACCACACCAGGCCCCGACCGGGCCTCCCCCCCCGCCTCCCTCCGCGGGCTCGGGTGTGCGGGATCTCCCGGCCAAATCCTTCCTCCCAAGGGCGGGCTGCCTCAGAGGAGCCGGGCCCAGCCGCCCCAGGCCGTTCCGCGCCACCAGGGCGAGCGGGGAAGACGCCTCCCTTCGCTGCGGGTCGCCCAGAGCTTCCCCCGCACCGGCAGAGCGAGGGGGCGAGGCCGGCGCCGCTCGCCTTGCGGGGCCGGGCCGGGAGCGCTGCGGAGGCGGAGGGGCCGCGCCGGGGGCGGTCGCCGTTGAGGGCTGGAGGCGGGGAAGCAGTGCGGGGTGAGGCCGCCGCTCCGCTCACCTGCCCACCGGCGCTAGCGGCCGCCATTTTGGCGTCCCCGTTCCTAGGCGGCGGGAGGAAGGCGGGCAGCCCCAGGGCGGGGGGGTTGACAGAGGCCGGGTGGGGCCGGCCCGGTCCCAGCGCTCCCTGTGAGGCGGCGGCACCGCTCTAACGGCGGAACGGGAGCCCCGGTGTTAGTCCGGGCGGGGCTCGGCCAGGACGGCGGCGGCTGAGGGAAATAGGAAAGACCCCTCACCCCTGGCTCCTTCCTGTAGGGGTCTGGGCCGCCTGTGCCCGGGTGGGGTTTTTTAAAGCACGAATCCTGCCTGCATGTGTGTCTCTCTCACCTATCGGATCAGGAAAACACTTGTGACTTTAATTTGCCGCTAATTTACACCTTACGCTCATTTGCAGGTCGCCGAGGAAACGCGTTTCTGGGACGGGCCCGCTGCGGCGGCGCGGCCTTTGGCTGTTGGCGGCATCCACATGTGCGAGCAGCCACCGTCACGGTGTTATTTTTATAACCGTTTTGCTGAACAGCACAAGCTGAGACAGAGTAAAACCTATTTCCAGTGTGTGTGCGTGTAGGACAACAGAGAATGCTTGATCAAGCCACACCAAAAATACGTCTGAAAACTTGAGGCTTTATTTAGAATTTAATTTACGCAGAGTATTCAAGTTAGCAGAAACAGCCACTGTAAATTATGTGGAACTGATATACAAAGAGCAAGGGTTGTGTGTGCGAGTGTATGAATACCCTGTCCCTCATGGAATTAATTACGAGCGTGCCTTCGCTTGTTCAGAGCACTGAAGCTAGATGTCGGGTGTGTGAGGAAGGAATGGAACTGCAGGACAAGTATTAGATTGCAAATACCTAGTTTTCATAGAAAAAAATTGTGTGGGTGGCTTCCATTTCAGCTAGGTAGTTTTAAACAAGTAGAAACCTCAAATAAGAAATACTAGACATCTTAAAAGTATAAAACTGACAACAGAAATGTCTTTAATCATTTATTTTAGCTTCCAAAAATATCTCTAGGGTATCAAAATCATAAAAAGAGGAAATGCAGCGAAGAAGAAGAAACTGGTACACAAATCCAGCTTTTTTCCTTTTTACATTTGAGTTCGGTGTTTTAAATCAAAAGCTACCACTTCAGAAGAGTGAAAGGTGAGATGGTTATTAAAGAAAAAAACAACTAATAAGAAAATTGTCTTATCAAGGAGTCCAATTAACATGGTATGACAAGCAAATTCAGTAATCTAAAGTATGGAGAGAGGGAACCTCTAGGATCTATTTTGTTGCATTCCAACACAGAGCATTCCAACACAGACTTACATGGGTTCAGGTTTGTTGAAGTAAGTTTTGGGTTTTTTGGAGGTGCTTGTCTTGATTAATAACTCTGAGCTACAGCCTTAGTCTGAAAACTAAAGCGACTGCTTGAACTGAAATAATCTATTTTTCCTTCTGCAAGTTGACACTTTAAATCCCCACCAAGCTTAAAGGAACTTGGTCAGAAAATGAGTATTTTTGTATTCAAACTGAATTATTAGACTATTTTATACTGACTAGGTGTTATCCTTTTCCAAAATATGTAACCTATCACCAATTTAATGCTATTCCGGGATTGCTGCGCAGAAATGAAGAAACGATCGCTCGTCTTTGGGGATATTCAGGACATGAAAACAGGGGAAAGCACAGATGTTCTGGTTTTACTGACACAGGTGGTTGACCAGAAGAGGAGAAGATTCCTCCTGTGAATCATCAGGGCTGCAGATGCCTGGAGGAGTTCATCTGACACACGGAGGAGCACCTTTAATTCCCTGAAGTACTTCCGAGACCCCTCACCGAGGGGATCGTCACTGTGTCACTTTAGAGACCACAGTATAGAAACACAGGTTTGCTTTGGATAGAAAAGTTCAGGTTAAACCTGGTTTAAAGTGTAACCTGTCTTTGCCTGCCTTGCTGGAGGGGCTTGGAGGCTCTCCGGTCCAGTCTCCCACAGTTTCCATGTTCTCTGGGGAAAATACGGTGCCAAGAGTTTTATCACAGTCTAGCAAGTGACACTTGGACAATAATTAGGAGATGAGCTAAATCATTCTAACATTTTTCTCTTTTTTTTTTTTTTGACTACCCAATGATTTGATAGGGCTTTACTGAAAAACCGATAGTGCAGTGGCTCTTCGTAACTTCCCCCTATTTGGTAGCGGTGAAAGACACAACATGATAAACCCCATGTCTAATACCTGATATTTTTAATCACCAAAGTTTATAATCTTCAAAATCCTGTTGTTCTTTGCCTATGATACGAACTCTGTTCTTTAATTTTTCCGGGTTTATATTTCATTTTTGTTTCTGAAGTCCTATACGACTTCTAAAAATTACAGTTTTGAAGATGTCCATTTCTCTCTTTATTATACTAGTAAGATATTTGTTTCATGCAATTTTTTAAGTAAAATCCATTTTCATACAGATAATTTAAACTACTTGCATGTTACTCTCACCTTTCTAGTCTCATTGACCCAGTATTTAATGTTGTTTTCCAATGGACCTCCCTGACAAGGCCTGTGTTTTTACAGCAACATTATTTAATGTAAAAACAAAAAATACTTAACAATGAAAAATAACATAGCAAGATTGCACTCACCGCATTTTTGAAGAAATGGATACAATATACACCATTACAGGACGGTGCCTGCACAGTGCTTTTGTTTACTGTCTTCTCTAATTAAATAGTTATCAAAGGTACTGTGCTCTATGGCTTTTTTATGAAAGATATTTTTAAAAACTGCATCTTCCCTGTATTGAATGAATGTATTTATGTTGGAAGGGATCTCTGGAGGTCATCTAATCTAAGCCCCCCCTCAAAGAAAGCAAATCCTACTAAAAGAATTATTTCCCATCTCATGTGTTTGTACAGTTCTGCACACCTACAGAACAGCCATCAAAAAAAAAAAAAAAAAGATAATTACGTGGGAGAAATTAAAAATCACGTGTGTTATGCTACATAGAAACTAGTACAATTAACCTGCTTCTGAGGTTGTAAATAGATTTCACTTGGAAAAGTGTGAAGTAAATGCAAAAAACTGTAGATAAATGCGTATTTCCTTTTTTCTTCTTGTTACCGGAAATATTTTATCAGTGTTTATCGGGTTGAAGCCCAGAAGCCTGAGGACAGATGGGTAGGACCTCCCACCTGCATTCCAGCTCTTGCTCCAGAAGGTCCAGTAGCTACAAGCCCCATGCAGATGTTTCAAATAGTCCGTGCTGTCTAAAGCACTCAGGCATCTGAATGACTCCTCTCCCTCATACTATTAATCTTGCTGATGGCACTGACAACATCGGGGTGACCCTAATGAGTACAAGAGCAGAATTTTGGGAGAATGTGAGGTTTTTTTCCAATAAATGACAGAAGCTTGACCCTATATTTAAACAGCTCAGACTACTTTCAGTTTGAAGCTAGCAATTAGCTTAAATGGTTAGACTCCTGCCTGGGAAATGAGAGATTTGAATTTAGTTTTTTCTAGTATTATGTGTAATAGAAATGAATACATGTTACTCAATGGTAAGTATAAGGGAAGAAGGAAAAATAGTCCATATGAAGCCTACAGATTAATTTTCCCAGCAGATTGTATCATAGGTATGAACTAGCTCATGCAAATCCAGCTTCAGTCTGACTGGACATCTGAATGTTACCCTGGAGAATACAGACCACCACGAGTGTGACAGGCCCGATGGAGAAGTGTTCCAACAGGTCTAGAAATGCTTAGTCTTATTTTTCTATCAGCACAATTGGGATGTATCATTCATTTAGCGTAACCAGCTCTTGACTTTCTTCTCCAGCCATTCCACGTGCCGGAGTGTTCCTGCAGTTCAGCTTCCAAGTCTAATCCAACAGGCAGAAAAGAAGTTCTTGTCCACTGCAGCTCTTCTATGGGTACGTAAACAACATCATGTCAAATTATCCTTGTACTCCAGTCTCAGGAATTTATATCCTCATGTTTCAAGATACTGTGTATGTACTTCCACAGTGGTTTGTATCTATCGGAACATATATTTAATAAAAAAAAAAAAAAAAAAAAAAGCCTCCATCGCTATGATCATGTGCTTTCCAGAACATGACTAACTGGAATTTTTGGTCTTCTCGAATGTGCACGCTTGGAATTCCTGAGGCTTCATGGGAAGGTATATTAATAGAGAAGTTATTATAAAAGTGTCGCTGTTAGGCACATAGGTAAAAATTCTCTATTCAGTACTTGAAATCAAGGTACTAACGTTGTTATTTTTCATAAAAACATGTTATGCATGTTTAAAACTTTTAATACGGCTTCCCAACAAAACTGACCACCTTAGCCTTTAAGTAATAACTGTTTCTACAAGGGTAACGTCTGTGGAGCTCTCTACAGTTGGAACTCAGTACTGTTCTGGCTGATGTCTGAGGGCAGTGCCTGTTAATTCAGAGCATTTCTTGTCACTGGGCTGGTTCCATAACCTACGGATACTGAAAAAAACCCTTCTCATTTTCAAATAGTTTTTTAATTGTGATGGCTGCCCAAGTAATTTTCAGATGTAAACTTCTGGTATTTGGTCTTTATAATACGTTGGCAATGAGGCTCTGAAGGAGAGCATGAGTTTATACCTGTAAGAACTGCATGAAGATTGATTCACAATCACAATACCAGAACTCTTAAACTTATTCTTAATCACACAAAAAGTCTTAATTTATATAATACTGATCATACACCTTAATCTAAATATGGGATAATTTATGCTTATTGGCTACCTGGCACTGAAATTGTTTCTTCATGCCTTCTGCCCTGGGAAAAACCCTGACTCATCCATCTGATAGATTTGATATTTTGGGGTCCTGTAAGCTCTGTTTAGTCTATCAAAAGCTCTACTGATCTAAGCTGTGTGAATGAATGAATTATACACTACGTTACTACTACTATTCTTATTCTCTAATGAATACCATATACTTAGTACTGTACCTAAGCTAAAGGTACTAAAAAATAGGTAAAGCTAGTAAGAGTTAGGATCAAGTGACATCTGGACACTGTAGCAGTGTATCAAGGCAATTGATGGATTAATTCTCAGGTGTCTTTTGAAATTGTGTACATGGCAAAAGCCACTGTTACCATGTGTCCTGCACAGAAAATAGCATCTAAACCTGGAACAGACCTTCTAGATCAAGTCCACTATTTTCCCCTGATGTTCACATAATCACATTCATAAATTTGTTTTGTTGTTGCCAATTAGCAGCAGAATGAAAATAGCATAATTACGCTTCACACTGTTTCTGATTCTCTTTTTCCTTTCTTACCTTCATGGTTGAGCAAAAGGGAGCAGGTAACCCTGAATGATGAAGGTTTGGAGAAGGTTGCAAGGTTCTCACAAACTACGTAGTTATGATTGACTTTTTCAGTTTTTCTACAGCTGGAAGGCAGGATGATTTCAATGTCATGTAGAAAGAGTTTAATAAATTCAGATGAAAGTTTTCTTAGGCCCAAGCTCTTATTTTTCATATTATTATCTTGCAATGATATGTAGAGGCATGGTATGTATACTGGTACCTACTGGCATTAATTAGGCCCATGACTAACAAAAGTATGTGTTCAAGTTCGCAAAACTGTACTGAGGAGAAAAACACTTGAGAGTATGTTTGTAACAGTGGCAGGGAATTCAAACAAATAACAGCCATTGTAGCACAGCACAATTTGAACCCAATATGGACCCTTTGGAACTGCTAAACTTAGAGGAATTACTCAAACTACGTGAATTATAATGAATTATAAAGAACTTCTGGATAACTACTGGACTTCTAGGTACACTGATACCTTTGAGAATATGGCTTTTGTGCTTTTCAGGCTGAGCTTGTGACTTCTTTTTAAAAAGACATGTACAGTTATAAAGTCATATATGGGTAGAGTCCACTTCCATTTCTACAGAAATATTTGTGTTTTTAAAATAAAGTGATAGATGTGTTCTGTAAAGTGTCTCGGCAGACCTTAGAAGCAATTGTTCTACCTTCATATAGTTCCATGTATAAACACTGCTTTAATTTATAATACAGCTTTCTCCTCTTCTAAGTACATTTGGTAATTGCTCCAACACCACAGTAAGCTCACTTTTTGGCGAGTTCTGGGGGGTTTTATTAGCAAAGAGTAGTACTTCGTAACTGTACAATTCTAAGCCCCAGCTGAAGTCTTTTCAATCCATTTACTCTATTTATATTTCCCCAGGCTCCCACTAGTTTGATTCCTTCTTAGACAAATGTTTCCAGTAGCTGCAGGTGTCAGAGCTACAGGACTGTTTGCCTTGAGGAAAAGAAGATTTGCTGTTAGTTAAAGGTTATTGATGGAAGGAAGCTCCCTGTTTTGTGTGTCTGCTTATTGATGAGTAGGCACTTTCCATTAAAAGGTGTATGTCTGATGTCCTAAAAAAAATATTCTAATCACACACATACATATCTTTGGTTATTTTAGCTCATTCAAGGTGTTAAGAAGATTGACAGCTTAAAAATATTACTCAAATGTACCGTTCTGTTAAAGCCAAACATTTTTAGGAAGTTCTAGTGATCCAGAAAACTTATGTAACTTCAGAATGGAAAGAAGAATTGTAAGAACTGAACCTTGGCATTTAAAAAATATTACTTTGAAACAAAGCATTTCACATAAATCTTTAAAATATTCTGTTCAACAAGGACATAGTTCAGAATTCTGAAATACTTTTGCAAAATGCAGTGGATGCCTTCTAGTTGTTTTTTTTTGTTTTCTCGCTTTCTTTTAATAGTGACGTAAGTTTGATCTTGCTGATTGTAATTCTGTTTTCCAGGACCATCACCATTTTGTCAAACAGTTCAGAATACAGCTGGGGTGTATTTGCCTTCCAAATAAATCTATCTCAAAATTCCTTTCCCTGGTTGCAACAAAAAATTATAGATTGAATTTAAGGTGGAATGCTGTAATATTTAGTATTGATTCAATTTAAATGTGTAAGCTATATAAAACCCTAGTTAAACTAGCCCACATAATCAGGAAGAAATTAGTCTATCTAGAAGGGTAACCTTAACCCTCGATTTTCCCAATTTTTTAAATCTAAGCAAAGAACAAACATATATTCCTTGAAATCCATGCCACTCTATCAGTATATTTAAACAGTTTTGGTTTTCCAATTTGATGCACTTTAATTTTCCAGATTTTCAGAAAGTAACAAAGATCTTGTCCCTGTTACTTTCAAATTCACAGAATCCCAGAATCCCAAGCTGGAAGGGACTTCAGGGGTCACCTGGTCCAGCCTTTACTGGCAAAAGCCCATTACCCTGTCCAGCTCAATCTTAAAAATCTCCAATGCTGAGGCATCCACCAATTCCCTGGGGAGATTATTCCAACGACTCATTGTTCTCATTTCGAAAAATCTCCCTCTTTGTGTCCAATGGGAATCTCCCTGGGAGTAACTTGCACCCATCACCCCTCATCATTGCCATGTAACTCCTTGTAAAAAGGGAGTCTCTGTCTTTGTAGCCACCCTTTAAATACTGGGACAAGGTGATATGGTCTCCCCTCAGCCTCCTTTTCTCAAGGCTGAATTCATTCTTTATGTCCAGGAATTTAGTTTTTACACCCCGTTCCAGGCTCCTCTCTCTGAACTGCAAATATGCCCAAGTGGGAAGAAAAAAATCAGACTTCTAAGCTGAGAGTGTCAACCCAGCTTCAAAAATTATATCTTTTTTTCAGCCTTAGTAGCTGACACCCCCAAGGCAAAAAAACAGTAGCTTGGGACAAAATTAGGGCTCTTTCAAAAAGATCTCTCCTATTGCAGTTTCCCTTTGGTGTTCTGGGACAAAGTGCAGTTCTAGTAACTTTTTAAAAAAATCCTAAAAATTAATGTTTAGCAATCTGGATGACCAAGAAAACTGATTAATGCTAGGCATTTTGGAAGGTGGCATTACACATTTGCTTGTAGCTCTAGATGTCTGAGTAGCTTTTAGATCTAGTCCTTGGTTTCAGCTTGAAAGACAAAAAAAAGGTACACATTTTCTGAAACATTACTTTCTATATGTAAATGGTTTGATTACAATATACTGTAGGGCAAAGAATAAAATATTGCCTCAGCTGCACTGGGATAGTTTTCTACAAGTTTCCTGTGTCTGCCAGTGCCTTGTTGGGAATTTACTGGAGTTGGGAACATATCTGCAAGCTTTTTAAAGAGTAGCATCTTAACTCTCAGAAAGGTCCAAAACACATACTATTAGAACATTAATAGCCACCAGTAAAACTTACATTTTTTAATGCTAATCTAGGTCACTAGAAAGCAGTGCTTAATATTTAACTCATGGGTGGATAGGATTGTAGTTAAATACTGTTTTTTCCCGAATAATCACTAGCAAAAACACCCCACCACAAATAAGAAGATAAACTGCCATTCATTGCAACTGTCTTTCTGGTTGGTTCTTTTTTGTTTTGTTTTTAACCCCTCTCTATTACTGTGCTAACCACAGACATAAACAGCTCTGGCAAACAATGTGTGTGCTAAAATTAAACAACACATGCTGAACAATTTTCTCTGATCTCCCATCCTGCCTAAAAGAACCAAAGAAGCCCTCATTAATGTTTTAGAAACAGCTTCAGTACAGGTAGAAAGCGGTTCTGCAGCATTCTCACAGAACTTCAAAACTGACACAAATGAATAACCCCATGCACTGGTACAGATTCGGGGCTGACCTGCTGGAGAGCAGCTCTGTGAAGAGAGACCTTAGAATCCTGGTGGACAACAAGTTGACCATGAGCCAGCATTGTGCCCTGGTGGCCAATGGTCTTCTGGGGTGCATTAAAAAGAGAGTGGCCAGCAGGTCGAGGGAGGTCATCTTTCCCCTCTGCTCTGCCCTGGTGAGGCCCCATCTGGAGTACTGTGTCCAGTTCTGGGCTCCCCAGTTCAAGAAAGACAGGGAACTACTGGAAAGAGTCCAGTGGAGGATACAAAGATGATCAAGGGACCGGAGCCTCTCTCTGCTGAGAAAAAGCTGAGAGACCTGGGTCTGTTCAGCCTAGAGAAGACTGAGAGGGGGTCTCATCAATGCTCATCAATATCTAAAGGGCAGGTGACAAGAGGATGGGGTCAGGCCCTTCTCAGTGGTGCCCAGTGACAGGACAAGGGGCAGTGGGCACAAACTGGACCACAGGAAGTTCCATCTCAACATGCGGAGATGTTCTTTCCTTTGAGGGTGGCAGAGCCCTGGAACAGGCTGCCCAGAGAGGTGATGGAGTCTCCTTCTCTGGAGACATTCAAAATCCTCCTGGATGTGTTCCTGTTCAGCCTGCTTTGGGTGACCCTGTTTGGCAGGGGGGTTGGACTAGATGATTTCTGAAGGTCCCTTCCAACCCCTACAGTTCCGTGATTCTGTGATTCTGTGCGAATCTGTGGGACAGGTACCTTAGATATACCACAGTGAAATTCCAGAATGGTGCTCTGTAACAGCAGAGATGCTCACTCACCTCGGCAAGGCCGTCAGACAGAACAGCCAGCATTCTGCTTATAAATGCATACACTGAAGTTTGAGTCTCAGAATTTTTTGAAGTGCCTGAAAATTGGTATGTTAGAAGTCCTACATTCTAGCTCTACTGAGACACAGAATATAGTGATTGTTCCCATGTTCCATCAGAAATTTTGAAATAACTTTTTATTCCAAATTTTGGCTGAAAAGCAGGATGCTTTTCAGAGGGAGAACACACTCTCCCTCAGCCTGTGCTTTGTCAAAGTGAATCTGGTCACTCTTTTTGAAAGATGTCTGCATATTTAATACTAACTTTTGAGACAAACAATTTTTAAATGGGAACATTGTTTTATTCTCTCAGCCTCACAAACTAAGAACTTCCTTTATATATCCTTTTGAGAGGGCAGATAGCTTACTATGGGAACATACAAGAAAAACTGGAAGTTGAATTGAATCCAAATCCATACTGTGAGAATGAATTTTCATATTTATGTGACAAAGACACAACTTACACAAATAAGCAATTTTAATTGAAAAATGCTGACAAAATGCTAACTATTTGGACTGTGCAATCTGTTTTTTATTGTGGACATAAAAGAGTCTTAATTTTATAGAAGAGATGTGATGGGACCATGTATTATTCAAAGTTCTCAATTGTCAATATAAATATTGTGATCTTGTTCAACAGTGAGGGGATTGTATTCATTTTGGCAATATTCAAAATGCAATCAACCATAGATTATGAATGCCTTCAGACACTGTGCGATGGTGCATAAACCCAATCAATTATCCTTTTTGGCTAGGCTTATCTGGCACAGAGACTGGAAACCTGGTCTATTGTGAATTGTGTCCACCTCCAAAATACATACAAACTATTTTCTTGTTTCTGTTTGCTTAATTAGTATACATGACATTCCTAGTTGTACCGGGCATGGGAATCTTTACTGTCCAATTTTCACATGTGTCCTACTTCTATGAAATTTATCTAAGAATTAAACAAACCCGGTTTATCAGTCTTGAGAACCTTGTTGCACGTAGCTTCTTGTCTCGCTCTGACGTGGTACCTCACCACGTTATTAATCAACATGTGCAGCACGGAACTCACACCATGAGATTTTTGCAGCATTTTGAACTCCACATGAAACTAAAGGACGAAATATGTTTGCAGTATGGTTGCCTGGATAATTACTCGAATTACTCTGCCAGTACAGGTCAGTTTGGATCTTTGCCATCGCTGCTATTTGTAATCCTGATCAGAAATGGACAGCTCTGCCAAACTGGGCATCCTGTCAATCTGCTCATATGAAACTCAGCAGCATCAAGGAATTTTCCTGAGTGCTAAACAGTGGCCTCCCACAGAGGAACAAAGGAGCCAGAGAAAGAGATTATATTCTCTGAGCTTCCTGCATATCACTCTGCTTTATCCAAAATGTCAAAATCCCTTTCTTCTTGGCTAAAATAAGCCATTCGTTTAAGACTTGATTCCAATCAGTAATTCAGTTCACCATTCCATTAAAATGGCATATCCCATTTTATCACAACTGTAAGGGATGGAAGTTTTCTTCACATTCCTCAGCATATGTTGCATTTAGAGGATGCTCTCTTCAATCATACTATTACCGTCTTGACAGTTTAGTCATTGTTATTCATGAGGACTTCTTGATGCTTATCTGCAAGTTGTTCAAACTTGTCAAGAAGATCACATAGTGATGACCTTGAAATGAGAATGAATGAGGCCTTTGTGTTCTATAAATCAGTAACAGTCAGCACAATGCTTGTATTTTTCTCCTGGGAGAAAAGAAGATAGCTTACCTGTGGCCAGAAGCTTCTGTACTTGCACGTAATACTTGTAACTAATGCAAAATTAAACCTCTAATATATAAGGTGGAAAAAAAAAAAGCATCCCTCAAAGGAAAGCAAAAAGGACAGTTTTCAAAAACAGTGTTCAGCCCAAATTGCTGGAGCAGGAGAAATACGAGTGTCAGAGAAGGAAACAAATATATATGATTCAGAGTCTTTGAGGAAAACTTTAAAGACATTCCAGAAGAGCCTGACATAATTAAAAGAGCTGTAGATAGATGAATGCATTAAAGGAATAACCAAACAACACATTAGAGGAAAGTGTAAGTATTACTGAAACACAGCTAAATATATTAGCCTGCCATAGCACAAATAAGGTACTCCTCAAAATTTTAAATTTGAAGTTAATGAACAGCATTATGTATAAAATAGGAGGTTGAAATTGTAAGGAGACCAAATTATATTCTCCGAATCATTTTTTTGAACCCTTAAGAGTAAGCAATAAGGAAAAGTAACCTTTCTAGAAAAGTGACTATCAGGTTGTTGATACGGAAACTTTCAGTTTTCTTTTCACCAGTATGGCAACTGGATCCCAGAATTTGCTGAGAAACCCTCAAAAAAATTTAAAAATGTCTTGGCATTCTGTGTAACAACATGTAACTCTAAGGGCAATTTAAATGAGTAAGGGATTGAGCAGCTACTTTATGAGGAGGGACTAAAAAGGTTGGGAGACTTCAGCAGTGAAGGGAGAAGGCTCAGAAGGAAAGTGATGAAGGGTTAAAAAGTCATGAAAATAGTCAATAAGGTGAAGGCAGAACTTCTGTTAACTCTCTGTCCTGTAACACAAGAATTTAATAAAAATAATAGAACATGGGCTTAAAACAGATAAAGCATTTCCTTAAACACAAAGTAGTGGACTTCTAGCACTTGCTATCATGTGAGATTGTAGAGACAAACTGGGTCAACAGGTTCAAAAAGGGATTAGACAAATAGATGGACAATAGCTCCATAGGGTCGGGATGTACCTCTACACCCCTAACACAGCAGTGGTGTGTTGTGGAAGCAAAAGGGGAATGGATTTCTGAAAACAGCTGGGCTTGTTATTCTCCATGAGCAGCCTCTCAGCAGCAGTGCCACTGCTGGAGACAGAGAACTGGGCTGGAGAGACCATTGGTCTCACCCAGTAAAGCCTTTCTTACCTTCTTAAAATAAAACTAGGAACTCTATTTGAATGCAAGCATCAATCTGATACTAATCCTCAAAGTGAATGTGAAGCTTGAATAATTAAATTTGTTAAAATAACTTAAGAAATCAGTGTTACTTATCTTGACCTCATAAAAGTAAAAATTGGGTGTGCCAAGTAAAACCAATTTCAGTAAATGCTGTTCTCTCTTTGCAGGAATACTGCTGCTTTCTGAATTGTAGGAATTTGTGGTTCATTTGTTTTAAATATATAGCCTTGTATATTTTAAGATTCTATATTATATTGTATATGGAGAAAGTACTATGTGGTTGTATATTCTTATAAATTTACAGCCAGGCTTAACCCAGATACCAGCACAGAGCAATTTATTGCTTGTTAGACATATAGTGGTGCCCATAATATTTCCCAACACGCTGCTTTATTTTTTACATTTATGATGTAGAAAAGTCCAAGCTATAAAACTCATTTTGTTGGCATAAAAAGGGGAGGATTTTGTAAGGCTTTGTTGAGGATGAGCTTACAAAAGATGTGTAAATTTTCAGCTCAGCATCAGCTCTAATTATACACAGATGTGATTTTCTGTGTCCATCTTTTTTTAAATTTTAAAAAAGACACCCTATCCCTCTATTTGCTTGCTTCATAAAAAATATAAAAGGAGCAAAATGCATTTTTCAATCAAATGTATAAAATACATATCAGTAATGCTGTCTTCAAAATGCTAAGAAATTCAGTAGAACACTCTACTTCTAAGGAAATCTCTCTAAACATTCATTCTATCACACCAATGAGGGGAAAAAAAAAAGAAAGCATGTTCTGAAAATTAATTGTTCTGGACTCAGTTTCAGTAAGGAGGAAGGTTTTGATCCAGGGCTTCTTGCTTACTGGTTGCATTACCTACCTTGGATCCACGTAACTAATCTTCAAGCGTACAGGAGTCTGCCCCATCTGTATTTCCACTTTGAAGTTCACATTCCTGGATGGACCGAAGTTTCCAGTCAGATCCACAAAGCCCATCTGGGTGGTCTCTGCTCTGCAGGTAGGCTCAGGTGAGCCACATGAAGGATGCCTACATTCATAAGTAGTGGAGGCTAATAGGAAAGGATTTGTGGCATGAAGGAGTTAGTGCTGAGAGCTTAACATAGAATCACAGAATCATAGAATGGTTTGGGTTGGAAGGGACCTTAGAGATCATCTAGTTCCAACCCCCTGCCCTGGGCAGGGACACCTCCCACCAGACCAGGCTGCCCAAAGCCCCATCCAACCTGGCCTTGAACCCCTCCCGGAATGGGGCAGCCACAGCTTCTCTCACCACCCTCATAGGAAAGAATTTCATCCTGAGATCTAATCTAAATCTCCCCTTTTCAGTTAAAAAACCATTACCTTCATCCTATTGCTCCACTTCCTGGTAAGAAGTCCCTCCCCATCTCTCCTGTAGCCCTCTTCAGGTACTGGAAGCTGCTGTAACATGCACACCATACGTTTCAGAAAGGTTTCCTTAGGGGCATTTCTAGCCTGGTCCCATGGCTGGACAGCATTAGGTGTGCTTTTGGACCATATCTCCTAGCTTGATCTCATCCAAAAGCAACCTAGTTCCTATGCTTCATGTGATTAAAAGCATGGTATATACTGTAGAAGCACATGCTGAAATTCTAATGGTGAAATTCATCCATGTGTATCATCAACATTCAAAATTACTTACATATCAGTACTTTAAGCACAAAGGTCTTTCATAGTCTGGGTTACTTAGAGGCCATGCTTGAGAAGGGCTTGCATCAGAGTACTTCTAACCTTCCTCTAGTATGAGACTAAATAAGGCTATGGGAACTGTAAGGTACCTGAGGCACTTCACAGTATGAACAAAAATAAGAACTTGTTTGCAAATATAAGTATTTGCTTTAACTACATTTATCCACCAGATGGTGTCCCACAACATATCCTTTTGGAACTGCCTGAAAGAAGGAGGAATGGTTCTACATCTATTTCAGATACCAACACAGGATTTTGGAAACTCACAGATGTTCTTCAATATTTGAATGCACAAGGAAAAATTTTAAATTTTATCAAAATGCCAGATCTGGAAAAAATAATGGTTAATGGTGCTGTTTAGCACTGCATTACATATTGCTCTTTTTCTTCTTTCAATGAGCCGTGGAGGTAGGAAGCTCTCAAGTGTCCAGATTTTATCAGAAGTGTAGAAAAACTGCATGGTTTAGAGAATATTGATGCTAAACTAATAAATCCAAGCTGGTTTAGGAAAAGGTTGGGCTTATATAGACAGAAAATATTCAACAGTCTATCCAACGACAAAATTTTGAAAAAGGGAGGCCACTAAAATGTGGAAAAATAGATCCTTTTGATTAATGACTCAGTAGAGGAAGGATGTTGCCCCTACCCATCTGTGTCCCAGAAGTGAAGGAGATGGTTTATCTCCTGCCAGGACAAAAGCCAACACAAAAAGAAGATCTTACAATGGAGAATTCTGGTGAATCTTTATGGTCCCTATGGAGTCTGTAGTAACAACAGCGAAAGGAAATGTGACAGACTAAAAAAAATCTCACAGAAAGCCAGAAGATGAGAATTTAATTTTTTTACTGAATAGGGCTACAGGTGTGCATTAGAGTGGAATTTCATTCTGTATTTACAAAAGTATACAACATCACTTTAAATTCTCTCCTAGTAGAATAGTAAGACAGGAAAAAACAAATAGAAAATAAAAATAGAATCTACAGTTTCTCTAGTGTATGGTTCATTATGCATCTGTTGACTAAACGGAAAAAGCTCATGGCAATGGGATATATTACCATCTGTACAAAATGCTTCGTAAATTCTCGATATGTAAGCCAACATTTCAAATACTTTTTCAAACTTAGAAGTCTAAAACTGGTTCTTAAATTAATGGTCTGATTCTCAGTTGTGCCAAGTGCCCCACAATATCTGCTGAGTCGGTAAGAACTACAGTGATCAACATTTTAATAGAACTCAAATAGAAGTTTGTAAACTTTTTCCCTCACCTTTGCCACTGCTCTCACCAAGATTTTCTGCCCTGCTGTTTCCTCTTTCCTCTGCAGGATGAGAACTGTTGCCAGCAGGCAGTTTCTGTGTTGGACAAGTAGATACATAATCAAGGGCAAAGAAAGTTGACCTCATACCATGTAGGTCCCACGTTCAGAGCTGTGACCGATACAGTGAACTTTGAAAAGCATCAACATTTCTTCTGGTGCTCTTTCCAGCATCTGCTTTGGATAAGGAAAAAGATTCTGGAGCTACCATAGTGCAGGAGGTGGTTTTACCGCTTCATGGCCTCTTTCTGCTCTGTGCCTTGGCTTCATCCATCCTGTAGTCACTTCTCAAGCAGCATGATTCATGGGGAGTGACCTTCCTATGTGGAGAACTGGCCTGGAATGACAAATAAGCAACAGTTACACAAAAAGCAAAAACCAGGAAAACTTGGGTTTCTTTTGGCTTTAAATCATAGATTTCTATAAAGTGGTTGAGATAGAGCTCATAATTTGATATAGAAGAAATTAGTAATGATGTGCAGCTATTTGGAACTCTATTTGTAGTATGCTCCATCTTTTTATTCCCTATATTCTGTCTCCAATTTTCTAATCGATTTCCAATCTTTGTATTTAATCCTTGTTTAGTAAAATTAGTAAAAGTTATTTTTTGTTACTTCTCAGTTACTTCTACAGCATGTATGAAACACGAGGAGCAACTATATGTATCCTTAAGGTGTTTTAAAATGTCAGCATTCACTGCCTTTATTCCTTGGTATGCACCTGGGCTGTAGCACTCTGCTGGTATGTGGGGCATCAGTGTAATTGCTAAGGCCTTCTGCAGATTGTGGAGTTTGCCCTGATGAAATACAGAAGAAATATATACCTCTAGGGGATGGAAATTTTGGTCTGAAACCATAATACTCGCCTGAACACGTAAGCTTGCCCCCAGTTCACATCAAATGACACCAACCTTCATCCCACAAGTTCTAGGAACACATTAGTTTCTGGTTCATGAAGGCACCAACCTCCTGATTTGTATCTGGCTTTAGAATCAAAGGCAATGTCTGTGTTAACTTATTCATTAACCAGTACGTTTCAGTGAAATCAGTCTAATGATTCTGGAATTTCTACTGTGAGAGGTTTCTCGAGAGAGTGCCTAGTTGGACTGCACAGAGGTAGAAACGGCCAGCATCCAATGCAAAAACATCAACCGGTCTGAAACAGTCACCCTTCTTGTTATATGATCTTTATATGTCAAAAAAATGGGTGAAGGGGGTGCCCCTCAACTAATTAATTTTCCAGCAGTATCTATTTGCCTGATGAAGCAAATCTTGTAAAAGGTGGGGACACACATCACTGGTATTATTGAGGTATTCTTCACTTTGATACTGCTGAGAATTTGACAGCACTGTTCTTAAATTAGATTTTTGTCATGAAGGCTTGAAGTTTTGTGCTCTGTGCAGAGTAGGCCTCATACCATATTCTTACAGACAAAAATAACTCCTTTGTGTTCAGCTGAGTACCTTGGTAGCTGTCTGAGAGACTGAACAGTGATAAATGAACGAGAAATAAAAGAGTGTGCTGTACCTTTACTAGGGAAAGTACCGGGTCGTATTATAGATGAGAAATCTTTTTGTGGCCAGAAAATGAAAGCCCAAACCCTCAGACTACAGATAAGACACACATTCTTAATAGCAAGGGTGAATGTCCAAATTGGCAGGGGAGATGGATTCTGCATCTGCTGAAGTCTTCCATCCCATCTCAGTGCCTTTCTGAAACACAGTCTTCAGTCAAATACAGATTATGAAGTTCAGTACCAAAGTACCTGGGTGCATTGTATCTAATCATCTAGCAATCTCCCTTGCCCTTCCAATATAAAAAAAAAAAAAAATCTTTGGGAAATGCAGTAAAATTGGTTCCATGCTCTTTTCACCCTTCCATTTAAAAACAGTAACAAATAACACTTAAATACTTTTCATGCATGCGTCAAATATTTTGCCATATCTGTAGCCTTTAGAATGAATAACTTGCATAATATTTTGTGGCTTCATAGTCTCTTATTCTTGGGCTAAAATGAAAAATAATGCCTTGCTTTAGCGGCTTTTTTAGGCGAACGTAAAGCTGATGGAAACCATCCTGGTGAACCAACTGAAGTGGACAGCTTATTTTCTTTGGCTCTTTTAAAGACTGCAGCCAAAATAACTTTTCCTTTTTTTATGTTTCTCCTGCAAATACAATCTCAGAAACAAGAAAAATTTGCATTCCATACACTTCAAAAGAAATAGACTATTTTCCTTCTGTTTTTCTCTAAACAGCTATCCTTGAAACAAAGAAATACTGTATAAAAGACTTTACAGCCTGTGGCACAGAATAATACACAACTTGGCCAGCAGACTGTGGAAAAGAAAAAAAAAACAATTTTAATGAACAATAGGTCCCAAGAAACAACATAAATTGTTATCATTACTTTCTTTTTAAATTAAAATGGTCCAGTTTTAAGAGAATTCTTCCAAAAACTCATAGAAAAAAGTGGAAAGTATGTAGGTTATAGTTTACCATTATAAAGGGAAAAAGAAAATGTACATTTAAAAATGTTTTATATACATGTTTATTATCTGTACCATATGAGTTGTGCTTTGTCCATAAGTGTTTTATTGATAATTTACTGAAAATGTTTGGATAAGGGCTGGCCCCTTGGCAGGAGTGAGTAGTGAGAGTACATAATTCAAGAATCAGTGTAATCCGTTTCTTCTGGTGAAATACATTTTTATTTTGTTGAGACTTCTGTCTCAATTTACAAAAAAGGCAGTTTCAATTTAATTTAAGATTTCTAACGCCACAAACTAAGTCCATTACTCTTCCAGTCTTAACTAACATTTCAGTGAATGGTGCAGCTACCCTTCAGCAGGCTCAATCCTGCCTCACTTATGCACAATCTCGGTTGAACTCCGTGAGAGTTCTCTCTCCTAAAGAGGGAGACATCTGAGTTCTAACTTGTATCCAGCATTTTTGGATCTTTCAACACGCTTGATGCCAAAATGCAATGCTATATGACAGTTTTGTAAGGTAACAAAATGAGCACTTGCTATATCCTCCATTTTATTTCCACCGTAACGAAAAAGCTCATGACCTTAACACATACATTCACCTAATACTCTTACTTGCACTAGTTGCTTGCGTGCTGTACTTCTCTCTCTTTTTTTTTTTTTTTTCTAAATTACTGCTGCGTTTAGTATTTTCTTTTTTTTTATCATAGCATACCAGTCTGGCAAAAGATTGCTAGTAACATTCAGTTCATCCCCTTCCTGTAGGAAAAGTGCTTTTGCTTGACCCGACAACTGTCTCATCTGCATGCAAAACACAGAGAGCTGGAACCAACATCCAGGTAAATCTGGCAGGGAAAGCTTAATGCTCGAAGCATTATTTTTAAGACATCCTGGCTACTACTATTCCAGCCCCGACCAAATCATTTCACTGTTTCTACCTTCCCAGGTACTTGGTGGGCTGGTAAAGTTTACAATCAACAGATTATTTTGAAAAACCAGGGTCCTGGCCATTTCACATAGATTTAAAAAAAAAAAAAAAGCATTATTCTTTCAGTAGTGTTAGAATTTTAGTCTAGTGGTTCTAGCCAAAAATTCCATGATTCAAAGTATGTGTTGTGCCTCCATGTCTGGTTGTTGCTCCCCATGCAGTTTAGTCACATTTAAGTGACTCTGAACGAATGCAGTTTGCAAAGTCTGTAGGGAATTTTCAGGATGAAAGGCACTTTATAAAATGTAAAATATTGTATTATTACAGCTGCCTCCAAGAGAGAAGTTGTGTTTAGCAGAACATTCGGAAAGAAAATTTACAGAAATTTATTAGAAGCTTAATTTTGTTTCCAAACCACAGTCACTAGAGAGTCAAACTATTTATCTTGAATTGTACCTGCCAAATTTTGATGAGATGAAATTCCCCCCTCCCCATTTAAAAGAGCAGGATTGACCACAGTCATACTGCAGACTTTAAAGTAACCTGCATTATTAGGTTTTCTCCACATTCCAACCCATTTGCCTTAGGGTATTAAACCCCACTTTCATCTCTGGGAGGTTCAGTATTTCCAAATCCAAGCCATAAGGCCATGTCTAGACTACAAACTGAGAAGGAGGTTTGACTGCACACATGCACACGCTAAGCCACACGTCCCCTGAATTTTCCATCAATACTTTTGTACGTAGCCCACTCGCAGCTCGGTTTTAAATAATCTACACTGTTATAAAAAAACAAAACAAAACAAAACCCAACCAAACCCCAACCTCCCAGTACTAACTGATGAACCATTCCTACGATTGATTTTTGCCTGGCTGCAGGCCAAGCAAACTGCCTGAACAAAAGCTTGGCCCACGCAAAGCCACTGAGTATAATCAGCGTTTCTGAGCATAGCGAGAGTTTTTCCACCTCCTGGCACTCACGGTATTAGTTTAAGGGGTTTTGTGGTGTGAATTGTGGTGTGAATTGTGGGAGAGTTAGGTCTTGAGAATATTCTGAGATCCACGCGTGCTTGACAGTACAGATGCAAATCCTAGACATAAAAAATACTGTAATGCCCCCCAAATCATGAGATTAGATTAAGGAGATATTTTCAAGTACGCCGCCGACTTTTGATGCTGGAGCCCAAACCTATTAGGGTTCAGGATACAGCCTGAACTTTTACCATGCAAAGATTACGTGCACCACAAAGCTGAAGGCTAGATTTGGAGAGCAGACTCAGTGTTCCTGCTCCTCAGATGTTTTGCTGAAGGTAATAAGGCAAACAATGAGTGACTTCAATCCTCTGCAACATCCCTAGCCAAAAAGGACCTTAATAACCAAGAGTAATCCTGAAGTATGATTACATTAAGCAGCCTCTCTATCCCTGGGACTGTCTTCCTTCCTTTAATCTTTGTGTGTGGGATAATTAAGATATTTTGAAGTTCTTTCAGGTGTTGTAGTTTCCCAAACCACTGGTCATGTGATATGAGGTCACTGTTTCACTACCTATTGTATCAAAATAGAGAACAGTCAGTGATACAAAGAGGACTTGAGTGGGAATGGAGGATTCCCAAGCCTCCCTTTAAGGACAATCTCAGATTTCTTAGAGCGTCAGACTAAGCTTCTGTCAGGAAGAATAAGAAAAAATCCTCTCTCAGATGTTTGGAATGGGGACTTGTGAAGGACTGCCACCACATGCTAAGCATGAGTGTTCTGACATTAGTAATAAACATTAAGTAATGGAAAAAATGAAAAATGTAAATTATTTTTAACAAGCTGGATAAATATTTTATAACCAAGCTATTCATAAATATGATGAGCTCTTTTTAACATGGAAATTTGAATCTAATAATGCTGATGAAATAAAAGCTAATAAAAAGAGCACACTGGTTGCTGCGTGTAGACAGTTATAGTTCATATTGGCCTTTTAGACCTAACGGGTTGAAATACCATTTCCCTGCGCTGGTGGTGACATGCCATGGCTTTATTTACGTTTTAGACTATGAGTTCTCATATGCCACCTACTGGACAGATGTTTTAAGTTAATTTAATGTGCACGCTATGAACGGGGATTATCGGAACGCTGCCAGCTGGTCTCTCGGTGATGGTTTTACTGCGTCGAGGCTCTATACCCAACTCCCTTTAAGACAACTGAAAGAGTTCTATTGACTTCTATTGAATTGAATCCCTAAAGAAAGTTAATGCTACAGCAAAAGCAGGCCTAGTGCTTCCTTCTGGCAGTGTATAAAACTAATAATCTATCTGAAATAGATTATTCATGACAATAAGTGTTTTCTGGAATGTAAAAGAAAATGAAGTCTTTCGTGGCCATATATACCTCTGTCTTTAGTAACTATTATATCCATTCATTTTTGTTTATACTTAGTGACTAAATGAATAGTAATAAAATAACCCCTTTCCTCACTTCACTTACTTAAGAACAGAAAAAGTCATTAAAGTCTTATTGAGTAAATTAGTTCCAGTAGTTCAGTTTTAGTGCTTTTTTAACAGACCTTATGATAATACCGAGTGTTGACAAGAGTTATGTATTAGGTTGCCCAGAACAAAATATTTTATTCTTCCTTTGTGTTGTCCATATTATAATTTAGAAGCACAAAATATCTTTTCTATGCACAATTTATAGCATGCTACATATGTAAATGGGATACTGTTCATGTAAGAAGGTTATAGCCTTCAAAGATATATTTTAAAGAGCTGTACAGCAACAGATAAATTAACCTGTCATAGAAACTGCTGAAATTCTTTTCCACTCATTTTTTACATAAATGGGTATGAAATGCATTGCCACCTAGTAGTTAACAGAATACTTATGTTATAAAATGTGTCCCTAAACTGCCTCCTGGACCTGCATGGTCTACTAGCTCTTTAAGACATTGTGCAAGTATGCAGCTTTAACAAGTACCTCAAATACTTTTTCTCTCTTGAAGCTTCAACTGTGAAAAAAAAATATATCTCTGGAGAGATACCCTCCCCATACTCTGTCTACTCTGTTGGTTGCACAGGAACTTGTCCAAGTGGGTTTTGAATGTCTACAGAGAAGAAGACTCCACCACCTCTCTGGGCAGCCTGTTGCAGTACCCTACCACTCTCATAGGAAAGAAGTTCCTCCTCATGTTTAGGTGGAACTTCTTATACTCAAGTTTGTGCCCATTTCCTCTTGTCCT
>JAOTQQ010000012.1:28781857-28845742 GCA_026546715.1 Gallinago undulata | reverse complement strand
GCAACCTGGTCTGGTGGGAGGTGTCCCTGCCCAGGGCAGGGGGTTGGAACTGGATGATCTTTAAGGTTCCTTCCAACTCTAACCATTCCATGAATCTATGAAACATTGACAAGGTTTTGAATATGGGATAGCACATGTTCATTATGGAGCCTATTAAGCTTTTGGATGCTGATGTCAGGTGCAGTAGTGACAAGAACTACTGTTATCAACAGTTATGAACAGTATGGACAAAGTTTAGTCTTTGGGGAAGTAGTCATTTTAAATTCATTGTTGCTCATCATCTCTACTAACAGCAGCCTCAGTGTTGTTTTGTAGCCATATTACTTTAACTACATTTTAATTCTAAATGCTAATCGGTTGTGATTATATAGATATACAGATCATTAGCTGAAGACTGAAATCCCACTGCACTTGAGGGCAGAGGATGGTTTTGCTAAAACTCTGTGATAAAGCAAGTACAGCTAATATTTGTTTATTGCCATAAAGGTATACTGAGAGAGTTCTAAGATTAGATAAGAGAAAATAATCCTTTAAAACCCAATGTCATGCTTAAGGCGGGGATTATCCTGCTGCTGTTGAACCTTCATTATTAAAAGCCAGGATTAATCAAAGAAAAAATCAAAACTGAGCAGTAACTTCTGGTTAGATTTTTTTTTTCTCTGAAATTTCTTCTGTAAGTAGTCATAAAATGTGAGGAATTTTTTCTGACTTGGATGGAAGAAAAGATTTTGAAATCTTGACACCTACTGCTGCAAAGAATTTCCATTATTTGTTCTTCCCTGAAGTGTTTTGATATTAAATTTTACATGCAACCTGGAGAAGGGGTGGAATGTATTGAGTAGTCATTCCTACCTCTCAGCTTTATGGCAGTAGGATCTTCCACACTCTTAGCTATGTGTTTGTGTAGACTGTATTTGTGTGCATGAGTCAACAGCAACAACAAAATGTTCTCACTGTGAAAACACCTAAAAAAACTGTTCAGCACTTGGCCATAGGATTTTGGAAACCTGACTCTCAATGTGCATTTTGCCACTTCATTAGTCAGAGCTGTACTGTAGTAAGTCATAGTAAGTTTTACTAAATCTTAGTTCAGTAAAAATGCAATCTTATTGTTTTAAAAAAAATTCCAGTGAGGAGATCTTCAATTGGCAGGGATCTATCGGCTCTTTCTGTTACATTTTCTTTCACATGTGAATTCAAGGTAATAAAAATTGTTGGAAAGAAAGTTTGGAATGGGCTTTAGTGTCTGCGTAGGCAGGTGACACTTAGTTCTGTGTCTTAATTCCATTAGCCCTGGCTTATTCATTGGTTGCATGAAAAAGTTTGGGACTTAAAAAAGAACTAGGTGACGGAAACTAACCTCAGGTAGGACAGAAATACCAGCAGCAGAGAGTAAAAACCAACACATGAAATGTTGTTCTTATAGATTCTTTGAGAGAGAGACAGATCTCCATTTTAATTAAGGTTTTCTTAAGGTTTCCATTTAATTAAGTGTTAAAAACTGTGTTTGGAGAGATAACGTGGAAACATTTGCTGAATTACAGCAGATCCTACATGTGCAAATATGAGATTTTCAGTACTGTACCTATGCACTGTAATATTGGATGTATTCATTTTAATAAAAAAAGTTGTACACGCTTAGCTCAACTACATTCTGGTTGATGAGTTATAAGTGAAACCCCAATACTGAGCACATGGTAAGTCTGTGAATTTGTTGTACAGGATGGGCCATTTCTGTCTCTTGGCAGGGAAAGGATTATACAGTAGTACAATTATTAAAATTCTAATTTGGGGCCAGGTTTTGCCCTCAGGTACTTCCTTAATTTCAGTAGGGAGTTGTGCACGTTTATCTGATTGAAGCATTTGGACACTAACATTCTTGGTGTAGACAACTTTTTTCTTTAAGAAGAATATGCACTAGCCAAATCCAAAATCTGAAGGTAGCAGGGGCAGGTTTCTTACCAGAGGAGAAATGTCAGTAACAGTTCTGATTTGATAAGGTGAAGTGATTTCCTTGTAAGGGAGTGGGAGATGGAGCAGAAGGAAGGAAAGAGGGATCTTCTTCCAGATACCTTGTAGGCTTGTTTTTAAATTACGACTTTGGATCTAACAACAGGTTTGGCAAGTGTTTGCCTAGGAAATCCTGAAACTATGCCAGATTTTCTTAGCTGGTTTGTTGTAGAGTGTGCATTTTTAAAATACACTGTAATCATTTCAGACCACGTAATTAGAAACACAAAGCAGTTTACTGAAACATAGTGATATATTAAGAGTTCAGTTAATTACATGTAAAGAAACAAGACAGACTTCAAAACCTTAACTCAGTTTTCTATTTTATTTGCAACTGGGGCATGTTGATGGGACTTTGCCTGCTTAACACTGAGTAGGAGTTTCAGAATTTTAACCTGAGGGTAAAATTTTCAAAAGCATTTAAGCAACTGGCTCACTGAAAATCAATAGGACTTTCACTCCTCAGGGCAACACTTTAGAAAGTATGTAGATGCCGAAGTCCAGTTGACTTCAGTGTCTATGTATATTAAAAAATACTGCTTTATTGCCCTAAATCTCTTTAAAATATAAATGTTGCATTTCACTGTCACCTAAGAGTTTCCAAAAAAGTTACCTCAAATAACCAAGCTGCTAATCTCTTTTTTTTTTTTTCATTTGTAAACCCCTGTTTTGTTTTTCTTTCTTCTCCAATATACACAGAAAGTAGTAAAACATATTTTGGATAATAATAAGCCACACTGTCTTCAATCTAGTCTTAAAATCTTACTGTAAATGCTCAAGAAGAGATGGCAACACTACTTCACTCTACTGTAAATTTTCCTAGAATTTCAAAATAAACTTAAGTATTTCCCCGTTTCCAGTTCTGTATTTAATGTCTTTTTTTGATAAAAGTGATAAATTGCCTCCTTTGAAGCCACAGCCTGACCTAAGTTTTTCGGTCTACATAAAGTATAACAGCAAGTGGAAAAAAATAAAATTGTAATATGAAATCTTAGGGAGATGAAGAAGACATAAATCAGAACTAATTAGTCATTCTCATTAATGAGAATATATGTTATGTTTTCCACTGAATCTCTCAAATGTAATTCGTTGAGAAAATTAAAAAGTACCAGTTAGTATAGAAAAACCTCAGTATTCAAAAAATCTTTGGTTTGAGAACTTGCGGGAAGGTATCTTGGGTCTCTAACGTGTTTTCTGTATGAGCTTTAAAACTATGCTGACTTGTTGCACAACAGCTTACAAGTTCTCAACAGTTGCATTTATTACAATTTTACCTCACTTTCAGGCAAGTTCTCTTATCACGCTCCAAATCATATTTTATGCTGCTTTGAAGTACGTTACTAATATGCTTATTGCTTAACAGAAAATAGCCTGACAGTCATTTCTGTTTTAAGGTGCAAAGTAATAAATGTCAGTCTCTTTTTTGCAGCCATTTATCTGAGCCTGTACTTATTCTCAAAGTATCTGCCTTTGGAAACAAGTCAGAAGTGCAATGCCCCTAATGGTCTTCTCTTTGGGACTAACAATAAAAATATACAACTGAATTTTGAAGCTTTCTTTCCGTGCAGCCTTCATTCTAAATCTGGCTTTTCCCAGTCATTATTAAATCCGGGCAGGCCCAAGTTTTATGAAAAAGTGGGAATTTCTTCTTGTTTTGTATATGTTCAGTGATCATGTGGGTTGCAAAGACAAGGCTCTCTGGCAGTCATTTGTACTTGTCAGAGCATACCCTTCTATTCCCTGTGGCTATTTTGTGCTGCTAGACAGGTGTGTGCACTCCACACAAAACTCTGCCTTTTGGACATCATTATAGTGTCTAAGAAACACAGTGGATGGGAGCCTGACAGACTTATAAATGACCACGAAGAAGGGAATTCTCTTTGGGGGATCTTTACCGAACATGTGCCTTGTATTATTCTGCATCCATTGAGAGAAGTGTGGGTTTTTTCATTACAGAAAATGGAGAAAGCAAGATTTAAGGTGTGGATAACCCTGGATACCATTCTCTCTGAAGAGTGATGGATGGCTTTACTACTGTGTTTAGGTTCACTCAGAAGCAAGGCTGTTAAGATACAAGAAGCAGTTAGGTTAAAAAAAGCCCGTAGTTAAATGTAAAGCTTCATCCCTGGCTACATGTACAAACATTTAAATTAATCTGGTTAATGGATTTCTTCCCTATGCCTTTCCCACCATCACCTTTCAAAGATCTGAAGATCTGATTAATTGATGGCCTTTACACTATCCCAAGCAGCAGAGTGGAGCCCTTGTGGATCCTTGGGAGCAGTGAAATCCCGTCTCCTTCCTGGGCCCTTCATGTTGAGCATTCCACCTCTCCAGACGCTCAGGTATAGTCAGTTTGCCCCGGCTGATCTCAAGAGTCATAATGGAAGATAAAGGAGAGAGAATTTATTGCCTAGGACTCAAAGCATATAGGGTTTTATAGATCAATAAGAACATCCTGAGTTATGCCCAGAGGCAAAAAGGAAGCCAGTATAGACTTCAAAGACCTTGTGTAATATATTCCTTATGGCCAATATTACAGATTAAGCACACAGCAATGTTCTACACAAGCCATCGAATCTGACTAGAATAAGGACAGACATTGTATAAGTCTATTTTGGAGGCTACAAAGGTAAGTTAAAGCCTTCACCTTTGAGAAATTATCACAATCATCTAATTGATAATAGCAAAAAATATTTTACATCTAGGAACCCATTCTGGGCTAAGCATTAGGAAACACCTTTTGTTGTGAGATTCGCTCAGGAAGAATAACCAAATCTGACTGACCAGCATCCCTTCCCCTCATGTGACTTTTCATCTCTGCTTCAGGAGGACTCAGAAAAAGTGAAAGTGCAAGCTCTAGATTTGACAAAAGAAAGTAAAATCAAATTAACTGACAAAGTCCTCGAAGCAGAGAGGCTGGAAGTACTGACCAAGGAACTGAAACAATGAAATTTTCATACAATGTTTGTAACAAGTGGAAAATTAAAATGACATTAAAATAATGTCTACTCTGTGTCTAGCATACAGAAAAGTGAGGTCACCTGTAATTATCTTTCCTATGACAGATTCAGGGCCAACCTTTTCATTTACAAATGCTATAAAAGGATTTTCTTGAGGTCTTCCTTCTTTAAGTGACAAGACCAAGAGATGTATGTAATGAACTTAATTGTTTCATATAGCCCGAATTTGAAAGGATCATTTTTAGCTTTCATTGAAAGCTGAAAAGGTTGAGGCTCAGCAAGCTCCTTGCAGACCCAGTCCTGTAGCCGCTCCAAGGCTCCATTCATTTTTCCTATGAGAAGATTATGTACCTTGTTTCAAAGAAAACAGCTCTTAGGGAAACTTCTGACTTTAAGTCTCTTCTAATGTGGGAAAATCCTTCTCCCAGGAAGAGGTGCCTTGACTGGTACCCACAGATACTGCGGATAATTGCAAAATGGGTTCCATATTTTTAATCATATTGGCTAGGTCCAGCACAGAGCCTATCCTGTAGGGAAGGTAAGATGTGTGAAGATCTGTATTATAGAATCATAGACTTGGTTAGAGTTGGAAGGGACCTTAAAGATCATTGAGTTCCACTCCCCCCTGCCATGGGCAGGGACACCTCCTGCTAGATCAGGTGGCTCAAAACCCCATCCAGCCTGGCCCTGAACCCCTCCAGGGATGGAATATGTGTGAATATGGGAAAAAAAAACACCAAAGTAGGTCTTGAACATTGGCAAAGCAGACCTTTGGTTAGCTGCTCAAATATTAATGATCTGTCATGAACATATCTTCTTTGGTAATTTGCTTAAGGAAACTTTCACTTTCCACTTTATTTTAAAGGGAAGTTAAAATGCACATCTTTGCTGTTGTGGTTAAATAAGATGTTCCATCAGCGCGAAGCTTGGAGCTTTGTCAGTGGATAAGAGTGATCCCACTCCTCCATACATTACTCTGCTGAAAGATCTCACTCTGCCTTGCAACATTCTTGTTATTCCAGAACTGGGTTGGGCTAGTCATAATAGATGCAGGCAATCAACTTCCCCACACACAGCTCTGCCAGTAAAACTCACTTCACCTTGCAACACTCCTGTTTTTCCTGTGTCTTTTAAGCCAAGGTTATCAATTCAGCACTTACTGTGGATCTGTCCTTCCTCCTGCTGAAATCCAGGGTAACTTTCTCTGTCATACAAGAGGGAAATACTGCTGATACAGGGAAATGTCTGTTTCTGACTAGGATGAAACCAAGTTGTCTTCTGTGAATGACTGAGATTTTGACCCTGGCAGCAGAGATAACTGACCTGTATTCCAGTTCTGCTTTTGATACAGCAAATAAAATCCAGGACGACTCTACAGATATCAACTCGGTTACAAAGAGTGTGAGATTAGAGTCTAACCTTTACACAGTGTGGCCTCCTTCATGGTTGTGTTTTTTCCCAAGGAAAAGGTTTCCTTCTCATTAGAACACCGTAGCTTTCAGTGTTGATCACTGCTGTTCTATTTATAATGAAAATCTATAGAGCATTCACCACGATGCAGACAAGCATTGGCCTACTGACAGCATCGCAATTTACACTCACGTTTGGAGTTGGGCCATGTAATTTTATGTAAAATCAAGTAAGTGTGTGACACAGTAGAAGAGTATGCCAAAACAGGGATTATACTTTCCTCTTTGTTTTCTTTGTCACATGAAATAATACATTAAAAATATAAGAATGCTCTAGGCAATGTACAAAACTAAAAAAGACTAGTTTGGTGAATGAGCATAGCGAGCAGCTATGAATATGGATGTGTTTGTACTAAGGAGCCTAGAGGAGATGCCTTTTATGCATGGTGATACAGAAATACATACTTGTTACTCTGCACACCAGGGAGAGAATATTCCCCTAAAACAAGTAGTTTCTCTAGCAGTGCTCCTTGTTGATCAAAGCTGCATAATTTAAAGCATCTAGAGGCAGCTTTAAATTATTCACAATTTTTTTAAAGTGATCTCGGTATATAGCAGACAGCATTTGTGTAACTATCAGCCTTCTGTAAGTTCTATAAACTTTTCCATCCTCACAGAGCTGGCAAGTTTTCTGAAAGTCACATTTGAGAAGAGAAGAACTTTGCATAAGAGGAGCAGGAGAGACTCATTCAGACACCGTGTAAGTCACCTCGCACAAAAATGCCAGGCATGCGGAGCCATACGGAATGGGAATGGCAGGGCAGAGCCGGCAGCCTCTGGGTCTCAGCCCGAATGCTGCTGTGTGGTGCCTCCGAGTTTTCTGATACCCTCCAAAGCCCCAAAGAGGAATCCTGCAATTAGTGTATCTAACTCCTCCTTTGCTGCAGTCTTCTCTCCTATTGGTAAAAGGTCTTCACAGGCTCATGTAGGGATCCCACCCCTTTTGTGGGTTTTCATTCTGAAGCTATCCACAACTTTACACCTGAATGAATGCCAAGCCTCTCTGAATATATAAAGGAAACCTTCAAGAGCAATTTCAGAGTTACCCAGAAGAAGCAGAAGAAAAAGATTTCATCCAGCTCTGCCAGACAGAGACTGAACCAACCATGCTTCTCCCTGCCATTCACTTCTACGGCTTTCTCCTAGCTTGCATCTTCACGAAAAGCTACTTGGCTTTCAAGAACGATGCCACAGAGATACTTTATTCCCACGTCGTTAAACCTGCTGCAGCGAGCCCGAGCAGCAATAGCACGTTGAATCAAGCCAGGAATGGAGGCAGGCACTACACCAGCACTGGATCCGACCGTAACAGTGAGTATCCTCCCGGCGGCACTTCCACCGCCTCCCGCAAGCCCGTGGCCCTCCGGCGGCGGCGGCGGCGGCGGCTCCTCCCGGCCCGGCCCCGGGAGCCGAACCCCCCGGTAGCGGAGCAAACCCCTGCCCCCCCATCCCCGGTCCCGGCGCCCCGCTGCAGCGCGCTTTGCCCCCCCGAGTCGGCGCTGTAGGGAAGCAGCGCCCCGGGGACGCCGGGGCAAGGGAAGATGCTGCCGGTTCCTGGCTCGCCGGGAGGCCCCCGAGCAGCCTCCCACCCCCCTGCGAGTCCTGTAGGACCGGCTCTCTCGGGCAGGTTACTTCCTGAGGGAGGGAGGTTCATCCAGGAACGGCGGGTTCCATGGGTTATCCGGCAGGGAAGGCAGATAAAGGAAAAGGAGCGAGAGGCATTTGCAAAGCGCTGGCTTTCCTAACTCCCCCTTCCAGCGTGGGCAGGGGAGGTGTCCGGGCTGCTTTTCAAATGCAATAAAAAACTCTGAATTTTTGTTCCCGCTGCTTGGTTTTACTTCCTGCTGTAGCACTTACCTGCTTAACACCTCCAGCAAAAGTAAACAAATCAGCTCATAATTTACCTATGATCTCTGCTCTAACTTGCCCTTTTATATCTTGTCTTTTCCTGCTGAGTTTTATTTATATGTGTCAGATACATGGGGATCTGGAAACCTTTTGCTGACTTTATCTGTTCCCTCCCCTCCCCGCCTCCTTAAAATGCAAGAAATCCAAACAGAGACACACGCACACACACACCAACCCACCCACAACGATCCGATAAAAATAGCGTCATCCCTGGAAAGTGAAGGCAAAAAGTGACACGGGTACCTTTCAGCTAAGCCAGGTGTGTCAGCTCCTATGAATGCTAAGAGTTTAAGTGCACAGGAAACATCTCATCATTATGAGATTACTGGAGCAGCCCAGTAGGTATTCATTGTCAATGAGCTGTCACTGGAGAAAAGCTGAGCCAGGAAAGACATAAAAACAGGAGGAACGACAAGCTGAAATCTGTGACCAGCTGCTTCCAGGTACATTCCTGAGCGCAGCTGCAGGAAGGCAAGCTTGAATCTTTTCTGCAAGGCAGGCAGGAGAACAGTCCTGCAAAGAGTCCCTCCGATCAGCCCGCAGATTCACAGCCCCTCTGACTGCCCACCCTGAGACACGGGGGGACAGGGTGAAGTGATCTTAACTCCCTCTCTCTGTTCAGAACTTGCTTCCAAAAATCCAAGCAGAAACAAAAGCAGCCCGTAGCTGTGATATGTAGATGTACCTTCAAAGCCTTTTATGATTCACTCGAAAATGTTTCTAGTAATTACTTCTATTTTAAAGGCGTTAGTTAATTGCATTGTGTGTAGAATCTGCGCCGTAATTGTCCTTCAGAAAGAGGGAGAGCATAGCCAGTAAAGATTGCTTATTAAAATTAAGCGCACTGTGGGCGTTTATTTCAAAGTGTAATTACTGAAATAAACAGTTGTGTTTATTGCAGGGTACAGAGCTGCACATACAGACGGGTACAAACACGCCTCTCTGAGAGGCTCTGCATGTTGATTTTATGTCAGTTGCCTGAGAGAAATGTGCAGGATCCTCTATGTTACATGTAATGTAAAGACTACTGCGCGTACAGAGATGGTCGTACCCTCGGGATAAAATAGCCACTCTGAAATCCTGACTGCTAATCACTCAAACTTTGCATGCACACCACCATTCCCCGGTAACTTCAGCTGTTATCACTTCTGCAGTATCTGTGCTCAGAACAGCAGCGCTCACGGGAGACTCAGTCCACTGTAACTGTGGAATGAGAAGAAACACGCTATTTGAAATTCATTTAAAAGCATAGAAACAGTTTCCAAAGCACTATTTTCCCCCTCACTAATGATCCAACATAATTGTTGTAAACATCACAGAGCAGATTCCCTAGACTGAGAACAACCAGGAAACATTTCTTCCCTTGGGGCATTTTTTCTCTTCTAAAAGGTATGTCCCTGAGAAGAAGGATAAAGAATAAAATTGCCTCTTCTACCACAACTACTGAAGTGCATATCATTATGATTTTTTTATGCTGTGGTAATACCCCAAGATACCATCAGCGCTTGAGGCCCTTTTGTTGGGGGACACAAGAGAAAGAGATGTCCTGTACAGATTACAGCCCACTTTAACTTCTGCAAAACAGAGCTTGTGTGAAGATGTCTGGTTAAGGAAATCTCTCCATTCTGAATCTCAGTGTTTATTCTTCTGTGCATTCTGCAGATCGTGTTCAAGTTGGCTGTCGGGAACTGAGATCCACCAAGTACATTTCAGATGGCCAGTGCACCAGCATCAACCCACTGAAGGAGCTGGTGTGTGCTGGTGAATGCCTCCCTTTGCCTCTGCTCCCCAACTGGATTGGAGGAGGTTATGGAACCAAGTACTGGAGCAGGCGGAGCTCGCAAGAGTGGAGATGTGTCAATGACAAAACTCGCACCCAGAGGATCCAGCTTCAGTGCCAGGATGGAAGTATAAGAACCTACAAAATAACTGTGGTCACGGCCTGCAAGTGCAAGCGATACACCAGGCAGCACAATGAGTCCAGCCACAACTTTGAGGGAACCTCCCAAGCGAAACCTATCCAGCATCACAAAGAGAGGAAAAGAGCCAGTAAATCCAGCAAACACAGTACAAGTTAGAAGTCAGACATTCTCTCTTCTCTCATCTCCCTCTCCTCCTGCCAAAATTGAACTCACCTGTAACCATTTGCTTTACCGTTCTGACTGCTTAAAGACAAGTCTGCCATTGCTGTGTTCTCAGTTGACACTACACGCTTATTGCTTTGACCAAAATCAAAAGGGGCATTCTCAGCATATGGACCTTTTTGGGTGATTTTTTGAAATGTTCAAGCTGGGGAATAACACAAGCCTTCCAACCCCCACTAAAAACTTTTGCATTTTCTCCAGCCATGGAGGCAAAGAAAATTTGCCATGAATATTCACTGAAGTCTATTTTGTAAAAAGATGCTTTGTTGTGTGTTTTCATGAGAACAGTTATCATGTCTATTGCCTTCTATATCATGTTTTATGAACTTCTGACAACAGCTTAAAAGTACAAGACCTAGTATCTGCTTTCAGACTTTCTAAAAAAAAAATGCCTTGCATGCTGACCTTTCTCTTATCTCAGTATACCAAAAATTAAAATATGCATGGCAGCAATCAAAAAGTAAAGCTGAGCAAACTATTTATTTGTTGTTGTAATTATTTAATGAGCTTTTATGTGTGTTATTTCCCTCCAAAATGTTCTTATGTTTATAGCTTTTCTCATGTATCAAAGTATTTTCCTATGATTTGTGGCTGAATTAGAACATACATTTTGTAGATAATGTAAAATAGACATTTTTAGCATTCTCGGTATATATATTTTCATTTTGAACATTCATAGACTTAGGTGTTATTTTGAAATAGCAACACAAAAATTGTTTTTTTCATCCTCCACTCTATATTATTTTTGTTTAAAAGTGTGCAATCAAAAGACAGATATGATGATTTCCTTTCAAACTCATCGGTTTCTTTTTTTTTTTTTTACAAAAATAAACACTGATAAAAAACTGTATTGTCTGGCTCCATGTATGAAAATGCACACATTTTAATCAGTCACATTTAATCTTAAAAAGTGGGAGAACATTATTTGGTTAAAAAAAATCTGCCCATAATATTTAAAATTAAAACAATCTTTCTGTGGACTCTTTGCACGTAAAAGTCTTATATGGCCATTTAACAGATGGTGCTTATTAATGGTCCAAGCCATGTTCTTATTTAACAACTCTCAAGTTGTACACTGCAGAATAAGTGTATATTAGGGAAGTTTTACAAGCTAGTAAGACACCACAATTTGTTTTTCTTTTCATTAATGATGACCAAGTGGTAAAAATAACCTGCAGTTTCATCTTTCCCATAAAGCCATGAGAGTCCTGCACTTTATCCACAAATTCTTATAGAATGTATCAGGAAATATATAGTAAGCAATTTACCTTTCAACATATGGTCCATAAATTACATGTTCTTAATCTTTCAGACTATATTGGAATATTATGGGCAAGATGCCATCATGGGATTCTGCTGTTCTTAATCATTAACTTTTACAACCCATTTGCACCCAAAGAAAAGATTACCCAAGAAGAGAGTAATAAAAAGTCTTGCCTGATAAGGTCTCACATAAGCTCTCTTTGACCTTCTCTTTATCTCATTCCATTTTGTGTGTTCATTCCAAAAGATTCATCATGAAGTTCTTAGCAGAGATCTTCCTTGGTTGTTAATGTAGAACTGTTTGAAAATCAGTGCTACAGCTTAACTTACTGAAACCTAAATTTTATCAATAACATTTAATAACTTTTCCTCAAAGCCACTTTCAAGAATTCTCTTTAAAATTTGCTACATGTAAGAAAGATAGATGGTGGGTTTGTTTTTTTTAAAGTGATATCTATATGGTGGTACAGTTAAAAAACATTGCAGTAACGACCTAGCTGTTTCAAGTTTAGTTCTGTGATCATGAAAATATCACAACGATGAGATCAGAGACCATTTATTCTTAAATTCTCTGATCTTAAAGGTGCTTCTTGTAAGAGGATAGATGATGAATAAAGGAGTTAGCAGGGAGAGAGGTGACAGGATGTTGCCCCTAGGCATATCAGTCCAGTGGACCTACAGATATCCTAGTTCTTTATTTTAACAGACATTATAGTCTCATTCAATCCATTTTATGAGGGAAAGATTATTCCCAAATGCCAAACATCTATCCATTTTTAATTTTTTCTCCAGCTACTTGCTAAAGATGACAAAGCACAAAAGATTGAGATAATGGACCAAAATTTAACCAAAATTCTTTTCAAAGCCAATTTTCACTATACACCAGTAATTTTGCCCTGCCTGTTCTGTATTTGACTCCTAGAAATAAGAAAGGTGAAAAAAAATCCATGCATCTTGCTCATGACTCATCTACAGTCAGTGAAGTTTGACTGTAGGAACAATATGTACATTTAAGAGAGTTTACAGTTAGCAATAGAGATAATAACTCCTAGTTTGTCTTTTCATGCAGAACTACTTAAAGGGGTAAAAATCTGACACGTTTCCATTAAGAGGACTTCATGCAATTTGGCTGGACATGCTATAGAAAGGCCATGGGGCCCATCCCTAAGTTTGGCGTATTTGAGGGAACGTGAGGAAAGCCGGTAGGAGCTTTGTCCAACAGCAGTGACTTAACTGAAAGTGCCACCTGAGTTAGCTATGGTCCCTTCTTTGGCCATGACTGACCTTTTGTGGGGGGAGATCTGCAGGAAAGCGGTGTTAGAAATATGTCAACTTTGAATTTTCTTAGGGAATAATATTACTCTGTGACTCATCTCTTAGCTCTAAATGCTTCAATCTGACCTATACAACCTGCCTTCTGTTTCATCCTGGAACATGTGAACTCACAGGGCGCTATCCAAGGATCCAGACACAAATTGTACACAAATACATCCAACTGTTTTTTTCCTATATGGAGAATCTCCAACATGCAGCGTTGCAGTGGGTAGGCCATGGGCCATTGCTCTTATATCTACAGTGGAGAATCTTATTTACATTTCCCAAAGATTCAATGAAAAAAATAGCACTGCTTAAGCTGAAGTCATTTTAAGTATGATACATCTTCTCCAACTCTCTATCATTCTGTGATTCTTACGCTTGTTTCAGAGTTAAAAAGGAAAGAAAAACATGCTAGAATTTTCTTAGTTTTCAGCTGAAATATTAAGCCAAATAGGTATTAGAAGCATGTAAATGTTTTGGAAAAGTGCAAATCAGATAAGTTTTTACACAAATTAGACCACTAAATAGTCCAGACTTAATACGATAAGAATATATAACAGTTGGCTTTCTCAATAATATCCTGTCATATGGACAGATCACTAAGTCCAGGGGCTTCTTAAAAAGCGTTTCAAACATCTTAAAAAGAACCTAATTATTGTCTAAGTTCCCCTACTTTTTGTTTAGAAAACTAAAAGTGAATAAACTAGAAATAATCTGTTAATCTGCCATCATTATTTCATTACTTCCAAATTGATGAAAACTGCCCCCAGCTCAGGGGCAAATTGTTTTATAATGAATAGAAATCAATTTTCCTTAGACATCACTAGAAAGAAACTTAGCCAGATGCTGATTGTTTTGATAGCGTGGTAGCACTCAGAGGCAGTGGGAGATAGTATGTGTCATTAAGACATTATCAACTGCTGCAGTCAAAAGGGTCTGACACTTGCGGTTTAGACAAAAAGACCCTTGAGAAGTTTACTTATTCAGTTTTTTAGTAATAGTAACAAATCTGTTGCTCTCTCCTTTCTAGCAGCCTTGGAATCAAAACCACCCAATCCAAGTTCAGTCATTTGTTTGGAAATAAAGCAGACATTTGAATAACACCCTTCAAAATACCTAACAGATTTCTGCTAGTAAATCACTGTAGTCCTCCTAACCTTGACCTTTATATCCTTCCTGAAGAAGTACAGCATTAATCAAGAAAGGACAGTTCAACACATTCCACTGCAAGAGTCTTGTTGCTACAGTATTAACCTGGAGGTGTTCAGTGGAAAATTATAAGGAATCCTCAGTGTTGGAAGGTATCCTATTCTCATGATGCATTTCCTTTCCCGTAGGCCAGGCAAGGGGCTTTGATTTTAAGTTCATTGACATACACATAAACATTGCTCCAGGCTAAAACTGAAAATTCTGTAGAGATTTATGAGTTAAGCAGACATTCTGTCACTGGATTTGTTAATTTTGCCTGAATGTTGCCCCCACAACAAAAAGCGTGCCCATGCATCTTTCTGAAAGACATCCAGCCTTTTGGCTCACTCAGCATATGAGTTATGTGGACTGACACACTAGAAAAGTGTGATTTACAAGTGATGTTGCCTTCCACCTAGTTAATATTCAAACATCTACCTTCCTCAGCACTTCCATGATAAGAAAATACTCTTCATTCTTAATTAATGCTCATCAAGCTTCGTGCCATGAAAAGAACTAATCTCTACGAATTGCTGAGAAAAATCTCTACAAACACTAAAATGTAACTCCATTTTGGGAGTTTGTTTTTTCTTAACTCACTTTGGTTTGACAACATATTCTAGTAAAGGAGGTTGTGTAACAATACCTCGCTGGAGTTTCAGGCATTCTTAATGCCTCTACACAACCACAAAGAAATACAGAGGATGTCTTAATAGAAAGGAGAACCAGGACCACTGACTTTAATAGGGCTGTTTGTGAAATATAGCACTTCATGAATATAAAGGAAATAAAAAAAGTTCAGCTCCCTGGAAAAAAAGGCCTAAATCAGAATACACTGCAACAATAATATAGTTCTATTTACTAAACCACAAAGACAACCGCTGTCAAAAAGTGAGCTTTGTTATAATTTACTTAAGTTAAAAATGTGGTATCATGTAAAAATGTTTTGTTGAACACTTTGTCTATTTCTGGTTCCCTGCCCTGCTTCAGTAGCTGTACAATAGTGTATTATTGTCTCATTTTTTAAACCTTTAGCTGTTCTGAACTCTACTTAGTATAGCACACTTGCTTTTTGATACAGAAATATTTTAAATTTCTTTTTAGAATGACTGGATGCATCAATTTTTAATTTTGACTACTGAGAGGAAAAGTCATGCTCTAACTTGATCTAGGAGTTCCACATGTGATTTGTTTTGTTAGCCCCAGTGCGAAGTGACTTAGCGAGGAAATTGCAAAGATACTTAGTAAATTCATGAATCAGTCTGTGAAGTCCGATGCTTTGGTGGGCTAAAGAAGAGCTAACCAGGTGCATTCATTAAAGTTCTTTTGTATGAAACAGTGGAGAGTTGAGGGCCTAAGGAGAAAAGTACTTGTCTGGCCCTACCACAAGAACAGCCACTGAGAAATGGAGGGACTATGCAGAGCTTTAAAACAGACTCTGTAACACAAAGACTTTCTTTTAATTGCAGCTGAAGCAAGTTTAAACATCTGTTGCTTGTTAGATTATTATTTTATTTATTTACTTATTTATTTATTCATTTATTTTTGGGATGGGTTGAAGAAAGCTTTTTTAGATTCCCTATGGCCATTAAGCTGGGATAGAGAACAGAGGTCTGAGTCTTTCTAAAATGTAAAGCTGCAAAGATTTTGGCTTTTGCAAGGATCACTCACTTTTTTTTTTTTTCCATGGAAAAAGCCTGCTGACACTTTTGCTTTTGCAGATCTTTATTGCAATTTTTAGGATGGTAGCCAGAACAGCTTATAGCAGCAGGGAACAGGTTGTATTACTGTGCTGCATCTTTTGTTTTCAAATATTGAAATGTCTGAATCTGGGTGTGTCTAGAAGAGGAGAAAGAAGAGAAAATGGATCAGTAAAAGGGAGCAAAATGACATGTGCTACATGTCCTTCACTTTCTTCTGATCATCACAACTTTTCATGAGACTTCAAGAGACTTGTTCCATCTGCAGATTGCCAAGCCAAACATTAGCCAATGCACATGCTACCCCGGGGATTTAACAGACTGCTAAGTCTAAGTTCACATGGTAGATAACCATTTCTGACTGTCCCTGTGTCTTCTCTTCCCACGCAAAGGGAAGAACGCACAGCAAAGTGTACCTGTACCATCCACACATTCCAATACAGAACTAGAGACTTCAGAACCTGTCCTCTTCACAGAAACTCAGGTTTCACTGCATTGGTCATATCTTCTGGTGGGCAACTGCAGCCACATCTTTCCGAGAAGAAAAATAGTGCCAAAGGTTCACATACAGATTTCTTAGAAAGCTATCAGTCTATCACAAAACCGGACTTCCTTGTTGAAGAATCTGGCTCAAAATTCTGCTTCCAACCTACATAAATTCTATCAGTAGGTTCCCTCCCTTACAACGTTACAGTAATCTGATTTTGTGAACAAGACCATTAAGAATACAGGCGGTAAGTTATCCATAAAACCTCTTTTAGGTGCTCTGCAACTATCGTCCCCACATTTTCTTTTGAACTTTTTGTAATCAGTTCTGAATCTTGATGCTTCTGCCAGAAGAAAATGTTTGCAATATCCTTTGCCAAGAATAAAGTAAATATTAAGATGGATTTCCATTTTTATTTGCTTAATTATATACTTTTTTGCATACTTCTTCCATAAAAGCCCTCATTAGACAGACCATTCAAGCCACTGTCTGAATCTTAACTTCAGAATGCAGTAATTTGTGGTACTCTTTATCTACTCAAATACTACACCCCCTTGCAAATCTGCCTCCTCCTGCCTTCCACTTTGAAACTTCTGGCTCTGGCAAAATCTAAATCCTCTTTCCCATGGTGTCTCAGTGACCAAACTCTTTTCTTTCCAGTAGTTAGGTTACTTGAGCCACAATTCTGTTCCAACACAAAAAAGTGAGAAAAAAAAGAAAAGGATGCATTACTTAATTCATTTTCTGAAGTGTTCAGTACTGAAGAAAACAATGTATGTGGAAACACAAGAGCACTAGCACAGGAAAGTGTCAGGAAGAATTTCTGAAGTAAGATGAGCTGGACTGCATTACTCAGAAAAGCAGTAGCAGGATACAGAGCATTTTTCATTAAGTAGTTGGTTTGCATCCAGCTAGATTAGTATGTTGGAAAATGGTTAACCTTTGATGGTTGCTCAGTGGTATATGTTAAACAGTCTGAGTCTCTATATAATTGCTGGATGACAGGTAGCCACATTGCCACAGTTGGGAAAAATCTGTAACCTTGATTTTTCTAAAAACTGAACAGGATCAAAGGGCTCACCATTTCCAATCTGACATTTTCATGCTAGAACTGGACAAGGAAACTCCATTAGTCTTTCCTCAGAGGTAACTGTTTCTCCAGTCATGATTGGACAACTCTCCTAAAGGAATAAATGAAACATTTCTTTTTTTACTGAGATAGGGCACTATCCCCATGGCTGGTGCCTGCTGTTAAGTCACAGTGACAGTGGAAAACAACGTCTGGGATTTGTGTCCCTCAACTACCGTGTTTAGTCTTTGTTAGGGTCACCACACAACGCGCTCTGACAGTTGAACACCCTGAAACACAATCTCTATAAATCCCCACAATAAATGGTGATGTTGAAGCTGAGCAGATAGGCGTACCCAACCTTGGCTTTACTTAACATCTGACCAATGTAGCTAGAACCTACGAAGACCCTCCCACAGCCAAGTGTTTATTCTTAATGAAAAATTACATGATGCCTCCACCTCATCACCCACCTGCCAAGCACTCCCCAAAGCAGCAGAAAATATTCTTCAAGTCTTTAAACCTTTCTGAATCTCATAAAAACTCCTGCAGTCATGGACTCCCACTCTCATGAGGTATTTGATTAGCTACTATGAGGTAATTATCTTATCTTTAAATTCCTTTACTTTGTGTATACAAAATACTCATAAGCTCTTGAACTAACCTTCCATACCCCAGAGTGCCTGAAGGATTATCGAGTACAGAACACATAAACAGTCCAGGGAGAATATAACATTTTAGGGTGAAGCTTTAAAATGTGTGTCAAGCACCAATTGAAAAATGTCAATTTTTTTTCCCAGCACTTGCACAGAACATAAGCAAGATGCGTCCTCTGTGCACCAAATATTCATAGAGGCTAGAAGACATTTATCTACCAGAACCATGTAAAACAATGCCAGAGGTGTGACATAAAACACGATACAACAGGTGAAACAACATATGTTTTTCAACACTTACCTACCATGATGTGCAAGTATGAAAACACTCCATTATGTTCAGAGACCACACTTCCTTTACACTTGTAGCATTCATATTCTCTATTTACGCTTCAACTATGAACAAACCAAAAAGCATGGAACACTTCTACCTTACAGCTTGTTACACCATTTTGTCAAAAATCAAAACCATACATCTGAAGTATTTCACAAAACCACATATGAAGACAATAGCACTGAGAATTCCCCTAAGGGATCTGATCTATAGGTGATTCTATGCACACTGTATATCAGGCATGTAAGCACCCTTTGATATTTGATAGTCAACTATTTACATCATTTAAGTTATGCATGTGCTTAACTCCCTTGCTGAATACATGCTGTTTTGATCTTAATTCCACATTGCAATAGGAGCAAATCAATAGCATAACACTTTATGTAAAGTATTCCACACGTCTATAGCATCTTTCGTCAAAGAATGTCAGAGCAAGAAATAGCCCTTTGCAACCGTATTTGTAAAAATACAAACAAAAAACCTTGGAATCATGAAATTGTCAGAGTTGGAAGGGACCTCTAGAGATCATCTATTCTAACTCCCCTGCTAAAGCAGGAACGCCTAGAGCACATCACTCAGGACTGCATCCAGGTGGGTCTTGAAGATCTCCAGAGAAGAGGACTCCACGACCTCCCTGGGCAGCCTCTTCCAGTGCTTCATCACCCTCACTGTAAAGAAGTTTTTCCTCATATTTGAATGGAACTTCCTATGTTCCAGCTTAAGCCCGTTGCCCCTTGTCCTATCACTGGAAACCACTGAAAAGAGTCCAGCTCCAACATCCTTCAAACCACCCTTTAGGTACTTATAATCGTAAATAAGGTCTCCCCTCAGCCTTCGCTTGTCCAGGCTAAGAGGATCTAAGGTAAGATTTCCCCAAAGTTGATAATTATGATTTGGGGGGAAAATAGCTTTGCTTTTTTCAACATTCCACTATCTATTATACTGCCTCAAGCTCTATGTTTCCTTGTTCCCTATGACATGATACTGGCTTGGGCACCATGGCCACCACAGAGCAAATACTCTGAGGCAGCTGCTGTGCAACAAAGACTGAAAGAGCGAAGATGTGAGTCAGTCCAAAAGGACCATGAGGAGGGTCAATCCGATCTCAGTCGCAGGCAACATGTAAGATTGTGATGAGCATAAAAGAAAATGGTCACACTATTATTTTTTTCTAGTGATCAATCAGAACTGGAATAAAATACCTGGAAAAAAATACCTACCCCTAAGTTTTCCCAGTTTTTGTTTCATATATAGATGTAGAAATGATGATGAAGCCTAAGACTTTGTGTAAACTGCTACAAATGCCAATAGACATGCAAGATAAAACCAAGAAATACTGTCTTATTGGGGGCTTTCTAATCTCTGTAGATAAGCAAAGAACCCATGTCTGTCTCTGTAAACAATGACTTCAACAATTAAAGCCAGCTACTGGTGACTTAAAGAAAGCCAAGCCTGCTATCCTACTTGAACAGAAAAACTCTCTAAGGAGAGCTGACATTCCACTCGCTTACTTACAGCCTGGATGTTCATTTTATGGCTTGCCACCACTGAAGTAATAGCTTATATATCTGGATAAAATTAGTGAAATACAATCCTGCAAACACAAGGTTCTGGCTAAAAGCCTGCATCCCTGCTCAGAATGCTGCAGATGCCGTGTTAGCTGCAAGAACGGCTCTCAAGACTTTAAATACTTTTAGCTTTACATTGTCTTTTATAGATCTTGCACTTCCATAGTTGGAAGTATTTTTTTTTTTATTATATTGCTTTTACAATTTAATTTGCAAAATGTTCTTTGATTGCATCCATTTCCCTTTAAAACACACAACAGTGAACCTTGCTGCTGGTCAAGAAAAAGTACATTAATCTTATTTTGCCTGCATTAAAAACAAAATTCTTCAAGACCTTATAAATGACTCTGAAAAAATTATACAACATCTATAAAAGACTCAATACAATTTTCAATTAAGAAATTTTACTTTTACTCCTTTTTCACAAAAACTTTTCAGTATGACTTCTACTAATCCAATAATTTAATGTTCTCTGGAGACACTTAGGAGTTTGAGTCACAGAAACAGATGGATTTTCTCAGTTAATTTTTCAGGTGAATTTCACTTCTGTAATTTGATTCCAATTTGTACGTATCTTCTTTCTTCAGTCAAAAAGAAAAAAACCCTCCACTTTTCTTTTCAAACATATGATTGGCATATTTACTGCATAATTGCAAACTACTACTGTGGTTTCAGATGTTATACCCCTGCACAGAAATGATGGATTGGCCAGCTCTTTACTTGCTTTGAGGCAAAAAATGTTGCCTCTGTCCCTCTTTATCCAATTGAAAACTGTGTAAAATTGTCCTCTCAATATGTGTGAATTACCTCACTCCAAATGTTTATATATGAGCATGCACACGTATGCACAGTAAACAAATTATTAGATCGATTCAATACAAAAGGCAAAATGGAATGGAGCTGAAGTAAATTATGTATTCACAAAATGCCACTGGGTTTCATTGCATGTTACTATCAAGTGAATATTAAAAAGATATAAAAACAAAAATTCTAATTTTCTTAACTTATGCCAAGAGACAGTATAAATTCATAAGGATGTTAAACATAGTCTTCCTTCTGCGTCATTGTCTATGAAAACAAAAAATAGAAGAAGGAATAGGAGTACCAAGCTCAGTCAAACCAAGACCTCAAGAATCCATACTGAAGGGCTTCCTGAAGAACTAACAGGTGCTATCAACACAAGACAAGAATATTTTGTCTCCATAGGGACCGTGGAAAGCATGAAAACCTCTGAAGCATCTGACATTCAACTGCAGCCAAAAGCAGCTTCAATGTGCTGTTTGGATGGATCATCAAATCTCACCATAAATATACAACGTATTTGAGGACACTGAAGTCTGCATCCATCAAAGTTATTATCAAACATATTTTCTTCTGGACAGATCAAGCATAATGCTTATTATGCTAGGACAGACCTAGCATAAGGAAAACGGGCTTCAGAACAAGAACAGAACCAATTTTGGCATGTGATCCTCTTCCCCCAATCTCTCCTGCCTTTTTATCCTTCACAGAACAAGTTAATATGTGTGAAAGAAATGAAGTGTGGAAACACTGGCTGGGGAAGGCACTGGGCAAAACAGACTGCTTGAGTGGGGGAGGAAGTGCAAAACCATAATGTCAAGAAGGAAGGAGAAAACAGTTCCAAAGGTTGTGTTTCTCTTTGGGACCATCCCACTTACCTATTCCTCAGAACCAGCATATTGTGGGAGGAGCCATGGGAACTAAAAAGACCTTACTTTGCTCCTTATAATAACGCAAACAAGTGAAAAGTCTGGAAAATCAGCTACAGTTGACTAGCTTAAAGTCTGTGCTCCTTATGAATGGAAGTCTGAAGCTCTAATTCAGGAATTCAGACTTTTACACTGAAAAAAAAAATTAAAAAAAAATAGAAAACAGTGGGAATGTTGCAGAACAACCTGTTACGAATGTGTTTGTATAGAAATGCTGCAAGAAACAGTTCGAATAATGAAACCTGTACAATCCAAGGAGATTGTGGATGCCAGAGGTGCCTACCTTAAGATGGACATTTTATCTTGGGCATCTGATAACAAAGAAGTGATGTTGAATGGACAGAAATCTGCACACAGAGGAAGAGCCAGCTGAAATCTGGAACTCCTGAAAAAAAACCAACAAACAAACCTCTGTGATCAGACAGGAATTAGGTGTAGAGAAATACTTTCAAAGAAGAGAAAATATAAGAACCACTGAAAAGGAAAAAAAACAGGTAAATAGAGTTCCTGAGCCAACAAATTTTCTAAAATAAATCATATGATTAATTGTCTCTTGAAGACAATAAGACCAACACTTGTCAGGAGGCAGGTAGTTCAACGTGTAGCTAATGCTTTCACTGGTGAAAGGGGTCTCAATTTCAGTTCTTCAGCAATCTGTGTAACTCATATTCTTTCCCCTTTTTTACATGCCCATTTCCTTCAATGCCCATGCTAGTACACTTGTTCCTTGCAGAAGCTTTTGGAGACATCATTCTCTAAAAGGCACATCTGAATGTTTTAATTTAATATGTTTTCCTACTTTTTGCCACCAGTCACTCTGACATTCCACTGCGTGGTACTAGCTGGTGAGATTTCTGTCCATTTCCTTAACTGTCAAGACACCTCTACCTGTAAAGTGCCTAATGATTGATTTCATGATCCATTAACTTCTATTGCAAATATTCTAATTAATTTTTGCCATCTAGATTTGCAGTATAGGACCAGTTAGAACAAGAAACTGCTGGTAGATCATCTTATGTTGAATGAACGGCAAAATCTAAAGCTGAAAGTATACTTTAAAATATTTATAAAAATATTAAAAACTATTGGTAGCATACTCGCGACAGGATTTGCTTTGGAATGTTAAAATTGCTTAGGCTGAATTTTACATGTTATAGAATCACAGAATCCTGGAATCCTCTAGGTTGGAAGGGACCTTTAAGATCATTGAGTCCAACCATCAACCTAACACTGCCACAACCATCACTGAACTACATCCCTCAGCACCACATCTACCAGTCTTTTGAAGACCTCCAGGAGTGGCACCTCCTTGCACCATGGGAGCCTCAGATTGGGTATTAGGAAAACTTACTTCACTGAAAAGGTTGTCAAGCATTGGAACAGGGCAAGAAGTGGTTGCGTCGCCATCCCTTGAGGTATTAAAAAGACATGTAGACATGGTGCTGAGGGACATACATAGTTTAGTGATGGGCTTGGCTGTGCTAGATTTAAGATTGGACTCAATCTTGAAGGTCATTTCCCACCTAAACAATTCTGCAATTTTATGATTGTATGATTCTAATGGGTATTAGCCCTGGGAGTTTACCGATCAACCTGTCTCAACCACTGCCTCCAGTAACACCACAGGACAAGCTGCAACATCCCAGCTTCTCCCAGTGTATTCAGCGCTACTATTTCAACCTCTGCCTCCTGGGATTAAGGGCAACACACACCAGATTCCAGGAGCCAGCCTGTGGAGAAGCAGTCCCCTCACGGCCGGGCCGGGGCTCGCGTGAAGACGGAGGGCCGCGGTTCGGCCCCCGCCTTCTCCTCGGCCCCGAACACGAGGTACTTATTTCCTCACCGAAAGAGGACATCCCGCCCCGACCAGCGGGAGCCCGGCAGCACCGGAGGACGACACAAAAGATGGCGGGCGGAGACGAGACATGGCGGGCAGGGGATCAGCCCGCGCGCATCCCACCACCGCTCCTCTTCTCCCCTCGCGGACGCCGCGCCTAACGGCGCCTCAGCCGCGCGCGCTCCCCGCGACCGGCCCCGCCCCGCCGCAGGTGGGAGCAGCTCGGCGCATGCGCTGTGGGGAAAGCACACGCGCGCCGGGCATTTAAAGGGGCAATGGCCGCCGAGCCTTGCTTGTACGCGCTGTCTCCCCTCCCGGACTGTCCCAGGCGGGGGGGCACCCCCTTCCCACCCCCGCCGGGGTCTGGCTGTACGCCGTGGGGCAGTGCGGCCGCGCCCGGACCCGCACGCCTCCGGGGGGCCTCGCGTAGTGCGGGTTGGGCGAGGAGTAAAGGCCCGCTCCCCGCTGGGGGCGGGCGGGCGCTGGATTCTTTGGATTGCGGACATCGCGGGCGTACAAACACACGCGGGCGGGCGGTTGCGCCGCCCCGGCCGCGTTCCTGCGGAGCGGCCGCGGCGCCCCGCACAGATGGAGCCCAGCCGCGGCGCCGGGCCCGCCGTGCCGCCGGTGGCGGCCGTGCTGCCGGCGGGCGGGAGCGGGGAGCGCCTGGGTGGCGCCACCCCCAAGCAGTTCTGCGCCGTGCAGGGGAGGCCGCTCGTCAGCTACACGGTGCGGGCGATGGAGAGGTAACGAGGCAGGCGCCGCTCGGCTCCCCATCCGCGCCCTGCGGCCCTTACCCCCCGGCGCTTGAGGCCCGGGCCTGGACAGGCCGCCAGTCCTCAGGAAGCCCCTGGCAGCCGCCTTCGCCTCAGGCCCGGGGCGCTCCCGGCGCGGCCTCCCCTCGGAGGAGTTGCTTTTCTGTGGGGTCTCCGTCCCTCCCCGCCCTGACAAAACGTGTGAGAAGTGACAGGGCGGCTGGGAGCAGGCAGGCCTGGTGCGGGGCCGGGGTGCGGCTGGGCCGGCTGACCTGGGGAGAGCTAATGAGGGAGAGCTGGGCCTGCGCCCCCAGCCCAGCCTGGCTCTGTCCCCGCCATCCCGGGCGGCTCTCCTGTCCCCACAGCTGCCGGTGCCTTGAAGCCCCCCATTGAGATCTGTTCGAGGCCCGCAACCTCAAAGCCTGAGGGTTTTCTGTAGCAGCAGTGGATGGTTTGGTGGGCTGCAGGCCTACCCTAGCAGTTGGAGATGGTCATAATACCATCCCTTGCCCTTAAAAAAAGATCTGTTCTGTCATAACTGTGGTCTTAAATGTCCAGAGGCCTCAAGAAAAGATCATTCTTCATAGTGGGATGCACTCAGTGCTGCGTTACGCTTCGCCGTTACAGTCCATGGTGGAACACGCTGCCTCAGCAGGAACCTGAAATATCTCCCTTGGCTTTAAGATGTAGTTACTGGGCTAGAAGCTGATAGCTCACGTAGCGTGAGGCTGCATGTGTAACTTCTCTCTGTTTACGTTGGAGCAAAGAATTTAAGTAACGGGATATCTTAGCAGTCGGGTTTTTCCTTTTCATAAAGCTGTTGAGTTCTAGGCATGTGACTGACAGTTAATATATTATTGTCAAATGTTAACATAATGTAAGTCTTGTATCTAGTGTCACTTGAAACACTGCAGGTAGGAGTGGAGTGTCAGATGTATTCTGGATGTTTTGCAGTAACTTGTAGAAAAGCAAACCTTTAGAATTTAGAGAGAATAAATGGGGAGGAGTGGAGGGTGGTGAAAAGAAATGGAGTTGCCAGCATCTCCCAAGGTTCTTAACTTATGGAAACTTGTACGACATCAAAATTGGGATTTTTTCCATTCCCACCCGGAGAGGCTTCCCTCAGGTCACTTGTTACTTTATGAAAGAATACTGCTTGTTTTCTTTATTTAATTTTCAACAGCAGCCAGTCACAAAACTAAACACATCAGTAAGCAAAACCTCCAATCCAGAGCTTGTCACAGCTGTAATTTCTGCCAGAATGTCATGGGAATCTACAGAGAAGAATAATATCCTCAGTGTATTGGAGACCTGGAAAAGAGAACAGTATGAGGTTTGGGAAGGAAGTGATATTCATAGGAAAATAAAACATTATTCATTTAAAAAAAAAGTTCTTTCACTTTTGCTGCCAGTAAGCTCTGGGAAAATACCAGTTCTTTGAGCAACAGTATTTATGTCCTAAAGCTGCAAAAAATTAGAAGATTGAATTCTAATTGTACAGTCCAACCAGGCGAGTGATCCCAAGTTGATTGTGAGAGTAACAACCTAGTGCTTCCACTTAATTGTAGGAGTGCAAGAACTGGTGCCAGTGCTCTCTCAGGCAGAGCTTTCTGCCATTTCTCTACTGAATTGGAGTGTCGGCTGGTATGTTTGTGTATGGGGAGTTGGGAACAGATGTACTCTAAAGCTCAGAATGGCTTTCATTTTCATCTCCATGCTTTTACTTCTGACTCTGAAGCTGTAAAGGAGGTACCTTGTTCTTTGTGCGAGTGTGTGCACAAAAATGTAATATTGAAGAACTGCAGTTTGTGACATAATCTGTCACCCAGAAGTGACAGTTTTTCCTGTGTTTAGCCTGATACTATTATCTGATGTCTGTTGTTTACCTGCTGTGACTGAATGAATCATTGAGTCATTAGCCTGTAATAACTTCTTCTGAACTGATTATCTCAGCTACTGCAGCTCTTTTTGAGTTTTTTTTTTTTAATCTGGAGAAAAAAACTTAGCAACATATAGACAGAAATCCATGAGCAAATCAAGAATGTGCAGCTGCTTTGCATGTGCTTTTTTAAAAAATCAGGAGAAAAAGTTTTACACTGTTTAGATGAAAATAGCAAGAATCTTAAATATTGATGTGGAAGAACTGTCAGACAGGACAAGAGCAGGCATGAATGAATAAGCAGTGCATCCTGTTGCACAGGGTGACAGCATGTAGAATGTTGGCCCGCCAATAATAATCAAAGATGATGCCCTTAGGAAGAGAAGGTGAGAAAAAATAGGGTGAGGAGAAATGATTGTTTTTTATTGCAAGTACAGTGGCGCTGATGGGAAGGTCATGTCCTACCTCGGGGGTAAAATTAAAGCGTGTTTTTGAAAACTTAAATGTCTGCTTTTCCCATTGGAGTTAGTTGCTTCTGCTTTTGTTGAACTATGCAAAGCTTTTGCATCAAGTACAACGGAACTAGAACAGTATTCCTCCTTACTGCTTCTGTACAAACTAGTAGGGTTGTTCCTTCATTTTAATTTTATTTTTTAATGTTTGTTTACAGTAGAACATCTCCAATTCCTTCTCTGGGACAGGGAGGAATTTCAGCTCTGTGTTCACATATATACACATATTTAACTAAAGCTATAGAGAGGAAAACAGGCGAAGGTAAAGGTTGATTTTTAAAATCACTGTGAGACAAATAAACTGCTGCTGTTCTTGCAGTGCTCATATTTCAGCAGCTGTTGAAATACAGTGAGAAGTTATGAAAGAGGAAAACACAGTACGTTTACTGACAGAATTAAAACTTTGCATTAAGATTTCAGACAGTTTTGTTTACTGTAAGGTAGTCTCTTGAAACAGGTGGCCTGATAACAAGCATCACCTGGGGGAAGCTTCCAAAGAATTACCTCTTCGGAAGTGTTTTATGTAGTTTATTTCCCAAGTATTTTTCCCCAATTGGCTGCTACGTGTTCACTGGCCCTGCAGGTCACACAGTTTTGTTAAATTATCTCTTATGATAGTTCTTTTTATCCAGGTATCATTAGCTTATTCTTGAAATTGTTTATGAGCTAAAAGTAATCATAGCAAACAATCCAGTTATTTTATGAAGGTGCCTTTGTTATCTTGTCTGATTAATACGGAACATTTTCTTTCAGAAAAAAAATGCTTCTGTACATGAGACGCTCAAAACTCCCTTAACGTAGCTGTACTTTTTTTCTCCTGTACTTTTCAGACTTAAAAGCTCCTGCTTCCATTTTTGTACTGTATACGCATATTTTCATATATTTTTCTTATATTAAGTTGTAACAAAGCTTAAAAGCAAAAGAAAGTTATGCTTGCATTCTGCAAATGTGCTTTATTCTTCACAGTTCTTTTTCTCATTTGGTGATTGAAAAATAAGATCAGCAAAAGTAATATAATGCTTTAAATTGTACCTCTGAAGAATTTCTGTGGCAGTGGAGGATGCTATCTTACACTGCTAATGCCATCTCAGCAGTGACTCCCTGGTTCTGGCCTTGTTTTGCTGATACAACTGTCAATTTCAATAGGTTATATGTTAAGTAGGTTGTTATGTTTCTGAGTAAGAGATGCAAGAAACTGAGCATTTAGGCCTTCTGTCAGATTTAGGGCTCAGCACTGATTTATGTATGAGTGAACTGACAAAGGGTTAAACCTCAGCATCCCATTCAGGTGACAGGCTCACAGCATAACTCATGGGTTATTTCATTTCCTCTGCAGTCTATGTTGTGAAGTCATGTAATAGCATAACTTGTTGCTAAGTTAATGAGCTCCTTTACTTTGAGTTCTGGCTCAGCTAATAGAAATGTATATACTTTTGTCTGAAATTTAGTGAGATAATACTGTTTTCTTCTGGGCAGCTGGTCTGTCTGTAGGTGATGATGAGAAGGACAGTTACAGGAAACAAAAATACAGTCCATTTCTGCCTTATTGTTTTCCTTCTATTATTGAAGTCTTCCCCAAGGCAGTTGTAAAGGGATTATAACTGGGGTTGTTACTTTAGTTTCATTTATCAGACATGATTTTCCACCTTGAAACTACAACCTATATGGTATGGAAGCACTAGAGTTGTGTATTTAGTGCTTCTTAGGGCACATTGGGGTACAGTATTCTGGTCTTTTTCTTGCCTTGTGCTGATCTTTCTGAAGCATGCATTAACTTGGTCTAATATTACTGTTATAAAATGGAAAGGGTGTTTACTGTTTTTAAACTGGCTTTGAGCAGGTTCTGAGCTTCTTATTATTTTAATATGAAATCTTTCTGAAGAAAAGGCTGTGACTAATTGAGAGGGGAAAAACGTTTCCATTTACTGCCAGATTGAGTGTATACTGGTATCTTTCTCCTTCATTAAAACACTTTGCAACACTTCCGTAAGCAGATCTTTAAAAAACTAAGCACCTGCATAGTGCACAATTCTCATTTGGGAGATTTTGTAGCATCCTTTACTGAATTAGTACTTCTAATGAGTTTTGTAAATCAGTTTTGATGTGACATGCTTGGCTTCAAAGCCTAAGCCTTTCTTGTATCTAATCAGTCTTTATACTCATATAAGAGTAAGTTGCATCTCTAAATTCCAGCTTGAATTATAGAACATTAGTCCAGAATGAGTTTAAGGACATAATCAAGTTTATAAATGTGTTTATCCAGACACAGGGTGGAGCTGTGACCGCATCCTGTCACTTTTTGGTGTATTGTACCACTGGAGGCCTTGAGCCATTCCATTCCCCAGTGCAGAGATTTATTGTAGGCTGACCAGTACTTCTGTTCTCAGAAGATGCTGTGTGCTAACCAGTTGCCTCATAATCTGTTTCATTTGACTCCAGGATGGGAAATGTCAATGCCCTTTTTACACAGTCACGAGTGAATGTGCAGACTGTCCACTGTTTCTGGGAACTGTGCAAGACTAGTCGTTCTGCAGACAGAAGTGCAAAGCTTTTATATTTGTTTAGTGTGGAATAGCTCTTCTTAAATTTTGTGTTATTTAAATGACCGACTCTCAATATTCAAAAGAACCGAGATGAATCCAATTAGTTTGCCCTAGTTCTGAGTTGAAGTCATGCCGAGGTGCTAAATTCTGTGGCTAAATGTAAGACTATGCCAGGACTCATTTGAGAGATTTGAAAACCTTTTGATGAACCTGTGGTGAGTGACAAGTTGAGATGAAACTTGAAGCCATATGACTTCAGATTTTACATTTGAACAACTTCAGTACTTAAAAAATGCTGAGAATATGTTGGTTTGGCTGTATTTTCTGCCTTTGTTAATAAATATTTGTCCTTATGCTTATTTTATTTTCTTTGAAGAATCCTAATAGCACTTCCATTTATTTTATTTTTATTGGTTATTTTAAAATTAATTGAAATAATTTCCATGGAGTTTTATTAATTACAAAAAACCATACAGAAGGTGGAAGATGCTGTGCTGTTTTGCATAGTTCTAGGGGAGTGGTTTGTATCAGAGATGACTCTGCTTTTGGAGTAAGGATGATTCCTAGGCAATGCCTTCTCATGTATTATTGCTGAAACCAGTAGCTTGAGCCTGTGTATTTCTGAGCTGTAAATTCCTTACTCCTATTTTTCTAGCTGGAAGTATTTAGTACCTTAGTCCATCTTGTGTCTGCAAAATTAGTTTCAATAGCTTTACTGGTTTTAGTCAAAAGAACACACTGTACTTGCTTCTCTTCCATCTTAGTTGGATGTATGGGCTACACATGAGTGATTTTACTATGGTAAATTATGTTTGTAATCCATTGCTCATCTGATGAGTTTCTTCTCTGTCATGCTAAAAAATCCCCCTGCCATCTGTGGAGACAGAGAAAGGAAATAAAACAATTTTAAATCATTTTTTGTAATGCTCTCTCATAGTATTTAGGAAATAAGACACTCAAATGGCTGGATTTGAATTATGGTATTTCCTTTATTTTGAAATACAGTATGCCACATGTGACTGTAATTTGTATTCCTATGTCCTTTGACACAAGTATGACTTCAGCTTAACTTCAGTTATGACTGGTTTTAATCTTGTGGGTCATTCTCCCCCTACACCAACCTCAATTAGGGAGCCAGGCTGATACCAGAAGCTTGAAGTTCCCTAAAAATACACTTTCTTATTATGATAATTTTACTTAGCATAGCTATGCCTTACATTTTGTTAGCTTCCTAGAGCAGAAGCCTTCTTGTGCGTGTGTATATATATGTGGGTTTGTGGGTTTTTTTTTTTTTGCAAACTACCAGTGTAATGTTTCTTGTCAATATTCAACTGTCATAATTTTTATTAGCAATCTGTCAACTACTGCTCATGCCTGTCTTGATAGTGATCTTTGTTTCAGAGCTTTTCTTGATACTCCTGGAGTATTCCAGGTACCCCAGGATTTACCAATTTACTTGAGGCTGAATTTAGAGAGAGCAACAGAAATAACAGACTGTAGCTGATTGATTTAGAAGTTAAGTTTGAAGGTAGGGATGAGGCTGGAGTAGGAATAGTTTTGAAGGCTTTTCATAGGGTTATCAGAAGGTGCTTTACTTGTTCCCCCTCTCCAGCTGGTTCTTGGAAGCAAGTCCCTTCCCAGAATTCCAGTTACTTTGGTTGACATCCATGTATCGGTGGGGATCCTCTCGTGTAGCTCTCCTTTTAGAGACAAAGCATAGATTCAAGTATATTGAAAGATGCTTTATTTAGCCATCTTGAATTTCTTTTGATATGAATTTCGTTTCATGGAGATACTTTATTTAGATATTATAATTTTATTTTTAAGTTTTTACTTTCTTTAATATACCTTTATTTAGACATTCATGTCTACTTTCTCTGGTTTTGTTCTGTTTCTTCTAGGATAGATTGGATATCCAACATTATTGTGGTGGTCTCTCCTGAAAATATTGAAACAATGAAGTCTATCATTGAAAAATATGGCCATAAAAGAGTTACGGTAGTTAAAGGTGGAACAACTCGTCACCGATCAATTTTCAATGGACTGAAAGTATTTGCAGAGAATGAATTTTCCAGCCACCTGCTCCAGAAACCAGAAGTAGTGATTATCCATGATGCCGTGAGGCCATTTGTTGAAGAAGATATTCTTTCAAAAGTGGTTATGGCTGCGAAAGAACATGGGGTATGTACTATACAGCAATGCAACTCTGTAATGTTCTGTGTACTCTACAGTGTAAAATCATGATTGATAAGTAAGGATTTTTCTAGCAACTGTGTTAATGTATTATGTAGATTTTTAAGTAGAACAGATTCAGAATCTGTGTTACGGAGATAGGTCAGATGGGGAAGGGAGACATTTTTAAATGCTGCAGGCATTATTTGCTACAGGGAATAATTATTGCCATAGAGACTATCACCAAGAGATTGAATTAATCAGCAATTTGTTGAAAGATAGATTACATAATGATACTTTACCTTTTTTTTTTTCCCATGCAGAAGTCTCACTTAATGCTAGAGTAGCTCACTTAGCGTTTATTAATAATAGTCAAAGAGAATAGTGCGTTGTTGACATGCAAACTTTGTGTTTTCATCTCAAACTTGTATTACCACCTTATTCAGGACTTGCATATATTCTCTGTATTAATGCTAAATTTTCCTAGAATCTGTAGGCATTGCAAACTACTGGGAAAAAGGGGAAGTGGGAAACCTCCAATCATCGATACTCCTGGTCATCACTGTATTTGAGGACTGGGAATATTCACAGGTACCAGAAAGAGATTTCTGAGAAAATAAGTGATACGTGAAGGGGAAGAGTTGGTTGAAGTTGTGTTATGCAAGGGGAATGGTGGAGAACCATAGAGTTATCAAAGGCAACAAGAGGAACTGGTGGATAAACTGTCTGAGGTAGACATAAGAAATCACGACAGCCACATGCTTGTTGGTATAATTTGCTATCTTTACCTTGTACTTCAGTTCTCCATTAATAAGATAGCAGGATGCTAAGATAGGAGTTGATTGAGGTCATTAGTGGCAGCAGATTTTTTTTGGTATTAGAAAGCTAGGAAAACGTGCTCTCACTTTAAGGAAATGAGGTAAAATACAAGCTAATTGACATAATATTTACAGCTTTGACAGTGGAATAGAATCTGCAGAATGAATGATGGTATTTCTTAGCACTCCTCCACCTTTTTTTTTGAAAAATCATAGTGTTGAAGGGGAATGTGTGACTTCTTAATTTAATTTTCATAATAAGTAATTTACGTAAGGTCTCTCAGGACATTGTTAGAAATCTAAATATATTGAGCTCAATACTAGTAGCCTGTACTTTTGTAGATTGGCTTAATGAGAAATGGTAATAAAATAGAAGCAGTTTTCAGTGATACAGAACATAAGTTTCCAGTCATTAAAACTTAAATTTCATTAGAATTTTAACAAGGTTTTTGACCTTTCTTATATAGCACAAAATAGCTTTCCAGAATTGATTCTCTGCCAAAGAGTTTAAACTAGATCGCCTTTGTAAATCTGTTTTAAATGAGATTCTTTGAGAGTACTAGAAGAATGGGGCTAATTGTACTGTTCTCTGAATGTGTCTGTGTTTAGGTGTCTTTGCATGTTATGGTATATTGTATCTCATTTGTCTTTCTGTTTAATGTTTTAACTTGTTCTCTTATTCTTGATGCTTGTGTGATTTTTTTTTTTTAATGTAATTTTTTTCCCCTGATTTTCTTTTTAATTGAGTGTAAGACTCTTTCAGTAAAATGGGAGGGAATCAAGGCAGTCTTCATTGATCTTCTCAAGGCAGTGTATTCTAGTTCATCTGAACTTCTGACTGGTAAATATTTCCTTTCCTAGGTCACTGAAGTATCGTTTGAACTCGAAAAGGTGATCTTATACATTTGTCATAGACAGACATTATGCAGTGGAAAAAAATGAAATGTGCATGTCACTTATTGGCCCTGCGGTGGTTTCCTGTGTTGGCTGAGGTCCACTGTATTCAGTGAGGCTGAGCCATCAGAGAACTGGACTCCAAAAGATGTTAGCTATTGATGTTACCTGATAAAGTAATTCAATTAAAGAATGTGAGAAAAACTTGGTTGTATGTAACAAATTGGAAAAGCTTCCTTCCAGAAAGAGGTAGAATCATAGAGTGGTTTGGGTTGGAAGGGACCTTTAGAGGTTGTCTAGTCAAACCCCCCTGCAATGAATGAGCAGGGACATCCTCAACTAGATCAGGTTGCTCAGAGGCCTGTCCAAGTTGACCTTAAATGTTTCCAAGGATACCTCCTCTCCAGGCAAACTGTTCCAGTGTTTCACCACCCTCATTGTAAAGAAAAATAATAAAAAAATCTTCCTTATATCTAGTTTTTCAGTTTAAAGCCAGTACCCCTTGTGCTATTGCCACAGGCCCAGCTAAAAAGTCTGTCCCCATCTCTCCTGTAGGCCCCCTTTAAATATTGAAAGGTGACAATAAGGTCTCTCCAGAGCCTTTTCTTCTCCAGACTGAATAATCCCAACTATCTCAGCCTGTCCTCATGGGAGAGCTGCTCCAGCCTTCTGATCATTTTTGTGGCCCTTATCTGGACCTGCTCCAACAGACCCAAGACCTTCCTGCTGTCATGGTTTGGGCTTTGTAGCTGCATGCAGTACTCATGAGGTGGGATCTCATGACAGCAGAGGACAAGGGCAGAATCACCTCCCTCGACCTGCTGGCCACGCTTCTTCTTACGCATGTCTATCTTCTGGAAAGCTAAGACTCTCAAAACTGGCATGCATGGTTTTGAAAATCAGAAAAAATGTGATGGAGAGAAGCTATTATCTTTAGTTCTTCTTCTAGTCAAATTCTTTGCATATCTAAAAGAGAGTAAATTCTTCAATCTTTCAGTACAAAAAGTAATTACTTCCTTTTGCATTATGTAGAAAGGTACAAAACCTGGCAGAAACATCGTATTAAATCACTAGTGTATTGGGGGTAATGCTGTATTGTTGTTCATCTGCATACCATATACATAGCATAATTGTGAGAAGCTTTAATGTTCTTTAAAATAGCAATTGATCAAGGAAGTTATTGCACTCTTAGCTGCCAATTTTCAGACAAATAAATTGCTTTATTACACTTACTAATCAGTTTGTTATTTGCCTGTAGGAATCAAAATGTGTACCTTATCCAGAACTAATAAATTATGCCTTAAATCCCCTAAACAATCCCTTGATTATGTGAAAATATTACTTTGTAACCAATTAAATTCCATTTATGTTTTGGGGGTAATTTTGTAATTAAAATTACATGTTTCTAGAAACAAATTCTTTATTGCTAGTAAAAGTCAGGAAAAGTGGAAGCTTCAGAAGGCATCAGTCCAAAGCCTCTAGCAATGTCTCATTGCCAATGTTGCATTTTAAACAACATAACTAAAAAAAAAAAATTGCTTAGAAAAAAATCAGGAAGGTGGGGGAGAACTTGTCAGTTCTGCTACTGTGAGTTAAATAAAGAAAAATAAGGGGGCATATGCAGTCAAGGACTCTCTTTCTGTAATACAAACTAGATTTGAAAGTACAGTTTGTTTCTTTGAAAGGACTGAATCAAAATGGCATTCTTAAAAGCTGGTTTCTGGAAGCTGTCTAACATCATTACTTTATTCTCAGCTTTAGCAAGGTTCTCAACAAAGCATACATGCCCATACAGATGTACAGTGCTACTCAGTCTCCTGGACTCTTACTCACATACACAATCAGTCAAAATAATAGTCCCAGACAGAAAACACTACGTATTGGGCTCAGCCAGTTCCTGTCTCTGAGTTTACTCAGACGCAGTGCTGCATTTATCTATCTTACTGTATCGGAAGGCTGAAGCAGAAAACATGCCCCCATACACACACTGTTCTTCCACCTGGTTAGATAGCAAAATAAAATGTTTTATGTATGATTGTTGAGTTGCATTGGCAAAATATGGTGGATGGGAAATCGAAACCCACGTCTTTTTCTCTGCTGAGGGTGAAGGAGGACTTGCGTAGGTAAATAGGCTGATCTGGTGTGGTGTACTTGAATGGGGATGGCCGTGCTGGACCTTCTGCTCACTCTGTCCTTCCTTTGTTCTTTTTCTTTTAGAGGCAATTATCTTTTTATGTTTTCTTCTAATCTCCTCTTTTTGCTGTATATGGAGTATTGTACACGTGAACTTTGTCCTTTATGTTATACTCAAAGACTGATTTTAGCCAGCTGTAAAGGCCGCATCAGCAGCAGACCATTTTAGATTCATGTTTGTCCACTGGGTCATCTAAAGTTGTCACGTGCTGTGTCTCAGAGGTTCTGCTTTCATTGTATGCTTGGTACTTTGGGGGGGCTCCTGCTGTCCTGTCAGACACTTGTGCAAAAGCAGAATCAAGAACTAATGACATTACCATCTTGACATAACTTTTATTCCACTGATGGAATGGGCTCTGTAACTTGGAGTCTGACTTACATCAGTGTAAAAATACATATTAATGAATTGTAGGGATGTTCAGTAGCAATTTTAGAAGAAAACTTTTGAAGAGCTACATTATTGTGAAGATCAGGATCTGTTCAGTAGTGGTAAAACTTTTCTGAATGTATGAAGAAATAAAGTGTGGTTTTGCTGCTGTATGGAAAATAGTTATACAACACGTTATTCTTTTTTCAAATCTGTAGTAATGGATAACTATGGAAAACATACCAGTGTTTCCACAGCATAGGACATTACTGGTCCCATAGAAAGTTATAACCTTTTTAGCCAAGTTGTTAATTGTTTTCTGTGCTGAATGGAAAACTGATGTATTGTTAGTAAATACTTGAAGTCTTTGTCCTAACAAGATGTAGTGTTTGTGGTGGTAAAGCACTGGTAAGGGGAGAAACAACTCTGTCATTTCCCAGTCTCAATTTAAGTGCTTTAGATGATGCATTGCATTCATTACGAAGGATGCAATGCATCCAATTGAAATACATGAATCATAGACAGAAACTTACAATCTTTCTTCTTTGCAGCATTTCTGTGTTGCACAGAGCCAGCTGTGCATATTACAACTACTATTTAATCCTTTTTAAAAAGGTGACTTAAACCTAAACTTTTTTAACCTTCTGGAAGTCTACACATACAGTAATTTTTACCTTAATTTTTTTTTAGGTAGCATTAGGTTATCCTAGAAATAAATTTTGAGCGTAGCTTCCTCTACTTGAGTGGTTGCTGAGGTTATTTTTATGTAATGTCTATAAAATGTCCTTCCTCTAAATTTGGAGAAACTACATGTAATGACACTGCTCTTGATTTGAGGCTAATTAAAATCTTTATGCTTCGTCTGAGAAAACTACAGGACTTTGGAAAACGAAGCAGCCTTTAGCAAAGATGTGTCTATTTAGTCACTCACATTTCTCTTTCCTGCAGTACGTCAAGGGAATAAAGAGTAGTTCCTTAAAATAAGGGAAATTTCTGCTTGTTCAGCGTGTATAATGAGGTAAATAAAGGCCGTGGATTATTTTAGCCACTTATACTTGGCAAGATCTGAAAGAGTTCCTTAGTCTTATCTCTCTGACTTAGGGAGGTGTGCATGCCTCATGCTGAGTTTTTCACCTTTTTCCCCATATACTGCCCTGAAAAGAAATCTGAGTTTTCATCCAGAAATGCCCCTGGCTGCATTTTGGCTGAGTTTGTGGTCTGGGTGGTTGTGACGAGGACACCACCAGCCCTGCAGGTCAGGTGAAGGTTTTGAAAGCCAACTTAGCTTCTTTCATATGCTGTAATAGTTTTCAGGACTGGTTCTGTGCTTATCCTCCTGTTTCCAAGAAGATAAGTGAATTGTGGTCCAGATAGAACTAAAATTGCCTTGAGGAGCACGTAGGAGAGAATTCATGAGGTATCAAACTCATACGTACATGTATTAGAATTACTATTTGGGCCAAACTCACATGGTGAGGTGTAATGATCCGTTTTACAAGACCCTTGATAACAAGAGAAGGTCTTAGATAAAGCTCATATAAAGAGGTGACTTGAAATTTTGAATCTAATGGGCTGTAAGAGAAAGAAGCTCTGGTGCAAGGTTTCCTGCAAGGAGAGGACCCAAGCAGTTGGCCTCTCCTTGGAGAAGCAGCTGAGCAAATAAAGAAGGCAAAGGCATTTGATAAGCAGGTGCGGAGCTACTTAGGGAACTGCATCGACCACAAACTATAGTGCCTGTGGTTTTGGATGCTCAGGACTCTGGGTGTGGGAAAGAGTTATTAATTAAATATTGCAGTTTTGCATTTCGTTGATTAAATTGTGCAAGAGTCCTCCTACAACACCTCAAGATTTTTTTTCTCTTTCTTCATAATATGATGCAAATCATGTCTTTAATGATATGAGTGGATCAGTTGCATTCACATAATGATATCGTTGATTTTGTAATGATGTAGACTTTCTGGAGGTGAAATATAACTTCTTAACTGTGCTTGTAACTCCTGTGGCTCTACGGAATGCAAATGTTAACTCCTCTTTATGTTGGCTCACTCCAGTATGCAAAATCCTTTGTGGCACAGTGCGCTTTCACTGATAAATCAGTAATTAGGGTATGAAAGATGGCTTGCTGACTCTAAGATGTGTTTTGTTACTTGTTAATGCAAGATAACAAGTTTTATTTTACTTCACATAGTATTAATTTTAGAGGCAAAAATGATTGTTTTCATGATCCATTAACTTTTATTGCAAATATTCTGATTAATTTTTGCCATCTAGATTTGCAGTATAGGACCAGTTAGAATAAGAAACTGCTGGTAGATCATCTTACTGTCATCTTATGTTGAATGAATGGCAAAATTTAAAGCTGTAAGTACACTTTGAAATACTTATTAAAATATTGAAAACTATTGGTAGCATACTCGCTACACGATTTGCTTTGGAATGTTAAAATTGCTTAGATTGAATTTTACATGTTAAAGAATAATAGAGTCATAGAATTGTTTAGGTTGGAAGTGAAGAAATCTTTCCTAATATCCAATCTAAACCTTCCTCGGCTCAGCATGAGGCCATTTCCTCTTGTTCTGTTGCTTGTTACTTGGGAGAAGAGACCAATACCCACTTTGCTATAACCTCCTTTGTATTTGTAGAGAGTAATAAGGTCTCCCCTCAGCCTCCTTTTCTCCATTCTGAATAACCCCAGTTCCCTTGGCAGCTCCTTGTGTGCTCTAGACTTTTCACTAGCTTTGTTGCTCTTCTCTGGACATGCTCCAGCACCTCAGTGTCTTTCCTGTAGTGAGGGGCCCAAAACTGAACATAGTATTCTAGGTGTATTCCAGGTATGGCTTCACCAGTGCTGAGTACAGGGGGATGGTCACTTCGCTTGTCCTGCTGGCCATGTTATTTCTTATACAGGCCAGGATTCTGTTGGCCACCTGGGCACACTGCTGGCTTATATTCAGCTGGCAGTTGACAAACACTCCCATGTCCTTTTCTGCTGGAAGCTCTCCAGCCACTCTTGCCCAAGCCTGTGGTGTTGCATGGGATTGTTGTGACCCAAGTGCAGGACCCAGCACTTGGCCTTGTTAAACGTCCTCCCGTTGGCCTCGTCCCATCAATCCAGCCTGTCCAGATCCCTCTGTAGAGCCTTTACCCTCAAGCAGATCAAGGCACCTGCCCAAGATGGTGTCTTCAAACTTGCTGAGAGTGCACTCTCCACTTGTCCAGGTCGTTGATAAAGATATTAAACAGAACTGGCCCTGGTACTAACCAGTGGGGGACACCACTTGTGAGTGGCCGCCATCTGGATTTAACTCCATCCACCACCACCCTCTGGGCCCAGCCAGTTTTTTACCCAGGGAAGAGTACACCCGTCCAAGCCATAGGCAGCCAGCCCACGATAACTGTGTATAATATACAACTATTGAAGACAACTGAACTGATTAAAAAATGTCATGAGAAAATCTTAAAGCACTGTACCAGCACCTGCTCTTTAGGTGGGAGGTGCTGTGTGTGGTCTGGATCATATACTTACTGTGGATCTTTGATAGCATTATGCAGACTTTTTATTGACTTTGAAATACTTAAAAAAAAAAATCGAGAAGAAAACATAACCTTAATAAGTAAGAATGTGTTGTTAAACATTACAAGTTATTGCACTGTGACAAAAAATAACTAAATATGTTGACTAAGGTATAACTAAATATGTCAACTAAGGTAATGAGGTATGAGGTATTATAGGTATTATTTGGCTAATAATATGATAAAATGTATTTTATTGAATATACAGTGCTATTCTATTTATGGAAAACGTGAACTACCAAGCATTCTTGAATTTCTGACAAAGAACGCACCAAAAATAAATTATGTGTACTTGATATGACACCTTTAAAAATGTGTATTTTGTTTTAATCCTGCTAACTTATGTAATTTTATTCTTTATTGTATTAAAAATAATTCATATGTTATGTGGCAGTAATTCGTGATACAAGAGTTCATGGTTTAACTCCAGCTGGCAGCTGGGACCATGCAGCTGCTCGCTCTCCCCCGTCCCCTAAGAAAAGTAGGGAAAAGAGGGCCAAAAGGAGGAGAAAGGAGGAAAAAAAACTCTCATGGGTTGAGATAAAGACGGTTTAATAGAACAATGTCAGAAAAATGAAGGTCATAATAACAGTAACAATATTAACAATAATGACATCAGTCACTTCCACCATCTGGTGAACTGGCACCTTCCCAAGCACTGATGGTGAGTACCCACCCTCCGGCCAACCGCATTGATATACCATTTATATTATATTATGGAATATTCTGTTGGCTGCTTCATTGTGCTGTCTAGGGTTCTTCTCAGCTTTTGTGGAAGCTGAAAAAATAGTATCTGAAAACTTTGAACACCGCCTGGCAACAACTAAAACAGTATACATTATTGGCATTCCTTTCATACCAAATCTGAAATGCAGCAACTACTGGAAAGAAAGTTAACTCTGTCCCAGCTGAAATTAAGACAAGGAACAACATAAATGACATATGCTGAAGACTTTGCTTCTTTTCTACTTTCAGTATGTTCTTGAGCTTGTTTTCAGTGCTATGTGTTGTAAAATTGCAGCCTTGTAATATGCCTAGTTCTGCTTTCTTCCTCTACCTCATATTTTCATTTTTGTGTTCCTAGTGTCCTGTTTTTTTGAGGGGGGTCTTTGATTTTGAGAAATCTTGCTTTTTTCCACGGAAGAACATTTAGAATTTAGCATGTTGTCTATTGGATCAAAGTGATATTTCCTGACACACAGAGGTAAATGCTTTAAATACAAAAGAACAGAAATTATGTAAAGTAAACAAGAACATGTGCAGTCCTAATTTTTGAGGAACAGTTTCTGTTATCAGTAATCTTATTTAGTTTGCTGTAGCTAATTGGGGCTCTGACATGTCTTGATGCACATGTGCTATCCCCATCTACTCAGATAGTATGTTCTGATAAAGGTGACCTCATTAGAAGAAATGTTTTCTTTTTCTTAAACAGTGTCATAAATATACATTACATTTGTTTAAGGCATCCTGTGTCTTTGAAGTCAGGTCAATGTACAATATAGTGTCAGCTCATTAACATTGGATCAAAGTGTATATTAAATTTCTGATTAAACATCCCCTCTTTTGCAGCTAGGTATAAACACAATTATAACTTCTTCCTTCCTGGTGTTGGTTTAAGATTAACATGTGCCTAATTTTAGCAAGTTTGACTGCTGCTCCTAGCCAGCTGGGTAAACAGGCTTTAAGGAAATTAGGTGAAGCTTAGCATACAAGCCTTTTTTCATAGTCTTCAAAACTCCTTACATCTGTTCTAATTAACCTTCTTTTTGTCTGGCTGATGATTAGGTTTAATATCTGTGTTACACTGGGCTTGTTTAACATTTCAACCAGCGCTGTCCTTGGGCAATTAAAAGCTGCCAGTACAAATATGTCAAGATAGCTGGTACTGGATTGGTTGGTGATACTGCCTACATAACCACTAAAATTTTTTCTATCTCACTAATGAGAATTAAAAATGGTGTGCTGATAAGGACTATGAATTTTAATAAATTTTTTGTCAACAGAATTCAAAATAAGGTAATTAAAGTATTATTTTTGTTGTTTTAAAAAAAAGGAAGATATATAGCAGAAAGAAGGTAACCTTATGTTCTTCAGCCTTAATCTCTAATGGATATACAGACCAGGCTGTAGATTGTACTTGTTTGTCAGTAGAAGGAATCCTGTCCCCACCACAGCATGGCTACACAAATCATGTCTATGCTACATGGTAGAGACTGGGTGTGAGCGGGTGGAAGCATGATATGCCCTGGACTCAGATTTGTGTTTCTGCATGATAATAAGAGAACCTCTACCTTTATTGTGGTCTGCTGTGCTTTACTGAGTCATCCTGGCTGTCCTGTACTCCTGACTGCGTGCCTGTTTGGTCCTTCAAGAGAGCTGTAGAGCTGAGGTGTTGGTTTGGGGGGGTCTTGGGGATGTGACATTAGCAGAAGGAGTTTTGGGGGCAGGTGGTGACAGGTTTGAGTTGAACCCGTGCAGCCAGGCTGGCTGCCTTGCCTGGCTGTGCAGCAGGTAGGTGGGTTATGAATAAGGTGATCAACTCTGTGGACTACCTGCAGGCTTGAATCAGTTCAATTTGGAAGTTTGGCTAGTTTGGGCCTGAGCATGTTGGAACAGCTCCAGAGGAGCCCCATGAAGATGATCAGAGGGCTGGAGCACCTCTCCTATGAAGACAGGGTGAGAGAGTTGAGGTTGTTCAGCCTAGAGGAGACTCCAGGGAGACCTTATAGCCCCTTCCAGTACCTAAAGGGAGCTGCAGGAGAGATGGGGAAGGGACTCATTATCAGGGAGTGGAGCCATAGGACGAGAGGTAATGGTTTTAAACTGAAAGAGGGGACATTTAGGTTACATATTGGGAAGAAATTCTTTGCTGTGAGGGTGGTGAGACACTGGAAGAGGTTGCCTGGAGAAATTGTGGCTGCCCCATCCCTGGAGGGGTTCAAGGCCAGGCTGGATGGGGCTTTGAGCAGCTTGGTCTGATAGGAGGTGTCCCTGCCCATGGCAGTGGGGTTGGAACTCAATGATCTTTAAGGTCCCTTCCAACCCAAAGCATTCCATGATTCTATGTGTTCACACCTTAGTTTAGAAAACTTTGGACCTATAGCCAAACTGTGGTTACCAGCTGTACTTCTGTATAGCAGCAGTTCCTTATAGTTTGTGTCGTTACTTTGTCTATGCCCCAATCTCTCCCATCCAAACAGAATTATTTTGCCAGGATTTCTGTATGTTGGAGGAAGAAATACTCCAACTCTTCCATCTCTGCAGCGGAATCACAAAACTTCCCATAGGTTACAACTTTTGGTTATAGGAAAGATAAAATGTAACCCTAGATAATAGCTGCCTACAAAAATGCAGAAAAGGAAAAGAAAAAAACGTAAAAAAATTCAATGTGATACCTTGAGCGTGCATTGGAAGAAATTATCCAATTGCTTTGTGTTAAAAAGATAGTTACATGACTTTGTTATATTATTCTCCCCTCCACATTTACAATATAAAAGATTTGAAAATAGCATCCTCTTAAAGATACGAAACATTTTAATCTTACAATTGGATTTTTGACGATTCTGTTTGATAAATTTGAAATAAGAAATCTTCAGTAGAGACAACGCTTCTAGCTTAAATGGTAATTACTGAGTGTGGCTGAAGCAAGTTGATTACCATAGATGCAATTAGCTGGAGAGCAGATGGCTGAATAGAAATGCATGTTTGTACCTGTTTTGTGCATCACAGATACTGTGTTTATATCTGAATTTTTTCATACTGTAGATGGCTGTGAATGCCCTTCATGGCAAGTGGTTTGATTAGTGTAAAAGAATACTTTCCCTGTAATAACATGTGGAAACAGTTTGGAATAAAAGGAGAAGAAATTAATCATAGTTATTCTGAGCTGTTCTCCTTGGTTCATAGCCAGACCTAATTTAGACTGAAATCTTTAGGAGATGGTAGTGTTTGGTAACATATAAATAATCTTTTAACTAATAAAAAACATTCCAGGACATATTTGTAAACTGCTAGATACCTAGCTTGTCTAAATTAACATTGATCATTATTGTTACGTAGTCGCACAGTGTCTTAATGCAATCCTTGTCATCATGGGAAAGCAAGATAAAATTGTTTGTATATTTACCAAATTCACCTCTACAAAATTGACTTTAATGGAATTCAGAGATGAATGTATTTGTCCTGCTAAGTGTGACTAGTGCCATAGTCTCCAGCATCTCCAGCATACAGTTTCAGCTGCTTTGAAGTGATGAAAATATATTTCTAGTATACTTATATTTCTGGTGTATGTATGCAGATGGGTTTTTTTTTTTTTGAAGACAGGGTGACTAAATCATTTGGGAGTCTTGGTTCAGTGCTATTTTGCTTGTCAGAGTTGAAAACATCTCTGATTAAAGGATTTAAACTATTAAATATGAATATAAATGTAAAAACATGACAACAGGGACAGTCTTTCAAAGACAGCACTCATAAGCTATGCTTGTATGTGTTTGACACCAGGCCTATTCCTAAGTAATTCTATAGCGCTGAATCTAACGCAGTTGGGATGATTGAAATGTAAAATGTACTTTTATTTAATGCTATGAGAAAGCTAAGAAGATAGAAGGCGTAGGGAAAAGGAATTTTGGGGGAGGTAGAGGCTATGAATGGAGAGAAGAGTATTGTTGGTGTAATTAAAAAGTAGAAGGGAGTCATGCTAGAGGGGTGGGAGAGTCTGCTCGTTTTCAGCTGGGCTCTGTAAAGTTTTAGGCTCCGATGCTCACCTGCTTGACGTTCAGGGTTGCAAATTAACTGTTTAAGTGAACTTTGTGGGTCTGCATTAGTACTTGGGGCCTACTGGGGACAGGGGCATGCCAAAGCCTTTTTTTTTTTTTTTCCCCAGTATGCCAGGATCTGTGGTTGTCTGAGCTTGTTACCACACTGTTGTAAAACAAAAGGAATTGTAGTTGTGGTATTTGTTGTAAGGATTTTGTGCCTCTGCAATGTTTTTTTTTTTTTCTTCCTAGTCTGTATCATTCCATTTGTTGAGCTTTGCAGCTATTTAGTATTGTTCTGTTGCAGCTCTGGCTACTAAAAATGACCAGATCAGTGCTGTGGGTGTGTTGGTTTTCATGTTCTTTTGCAGCTTCTGGCTCTTTACTAACTTGTTCTTGGTAGGTTGTATTCTACATACGGAGTGTTGGTCTCAGCTGAATAAAGTACTGTGAGTTGGAGTTACTTGTAACCTGGGTAGTATCTTGCTTCCAATATAAGCTCCATCTCTTCCCATCAATCCATTTTGAAATTTTAATGGATTCTGTTTTTTTAAATACAATGAAGTTTATTCAGTTGTTATGAACATTCAGTAAAAATTATCTATACTGCATTGTACTAGCCAGGTTGCCAAGTTATGTGAGTTATGTGTAGGCTTCTGTGGGCTAAAAATAATTCATTTTGCATAAAAGGTGTCATCAATACCACTTGGATTTTACTTTCACTGAACTGACTGTGTTGTCTTATTTGAAAACACACTCTGGTTATGTATTCACTAAAGGCAATCATCTAAAAAATTTATTGTCAGAATAAAAATATGATACAGTGGAAAGTGGAAAGGTGCATTAGTACATCTTGAATCTATTGAAAATACTTATGATAGCCAGTTATACTGACCTGCAGGACACGCTCCATTCTCTACCCTTTTTTTCGGTCGCCATCAAACCTTGAATGTGTGCTTTGGTCTACACAGTTATGTCAAAAACTGAATACAAAATTGAAACCTCTTTGTAAATAATTTTGATTTATGCTGTTTAAAATGGGTTATAAAAAGACATCTGTTGTTTCTAAAAGCATCTGGAGGCTGGTTCAGTGTTCAGCAAATGGATGGATGAACTTGCTGCTGAGAGGTACCTTTCTGTCACTTTCGCTGAACTTGATGGAATTCTGTGTTCTCAGGACATTTTAGGATTCTTTTAAGGAAATGATAGATTAAAAGGACGGGTTTTTTCCAATATTTTGTTTGCAAGAGAAAACTATCCAGTTAGCAGTATTTGTTTCAATGTCGGTTATGCTATGAAGAAATGTGTTAAGAGCTTGCCCACAGGTATTTTGATACTTTAACTAAGTTATTTAACAAAATAATCAAAAATGGGGAAAGAAGTGTATGCATTTGCTGGACGTACCAGATTCACCAAAACTAATGCTTGGAGTGGTTTGAAGGCTGTAAAGTGGACATTTAAAGAAACTCAGGTTAACTGTCCATTAACTGTCCACTTACAATCAGGAAGGGTGTATGATGCATTTGATATATGATTTTTGAGAGTGAATCTACTTGGAATCTGGGTCAAAATTATTAGAAATTGGAAGATGAGTATTCTGGTTAGGGAAGTATTAGTATAAGGCCCCAGTCACTTGCTTTGTATTAACAGGATTTGTATTTTGTGGTAGGCTAATTCAAAGTGTAAAAAAGGTCTTTAAAACTACAGTGTCATTACCAAGTACTTTAAAATTGTAAATGAGGACAGATTTTCTTTGTCTTATTCATGTTTTAAATTCATGTCTGAACCTCTTGCCTGAGAGCTGGGCCAAATACCTGTACATTCCTGACATAAACAGCAAGTCAAAGCTGCTCAAATTAGAACAAATAAAATTCCAATACCTGAGACTCAGTATATACTCTCTTTACTAATATGGAAATAATTCTTTGTTACTGATTTGTAACCAGAAAACCAACATGAAAATTCCTTGCAAAGATTAAAATATTTGGTAGTGTAACTGAATAGATGTAGAACCAACGGGATGATTGTGTTCTTTACTTGCACCCCACAGCTATTGGGGGTAAAAGCCCTTTTAGATACATCAGTAATACCTGATTGTATTATTCACCCTACTATGCCCTAATAATGTTTAAGGAGCTGAAATTCAGGAAAGGCTTTTGTGCTGAGTAGGGAAGACCCTTGTGTGAAGCAGAAGGAAATGCCGCAGAGCGAGCCATACGTCTTAAACTAGGCCCCTCCTTGGCCTGCGTATAAGAACCACATTCACAGCTCAATTCTTCTGTTTTAACATGCCAAATGTTATGTTTACACCATGAATGAAGATACCCACGAGCCAACTTTGGAAGCAGAAGCATGTGTGGTGAGGTCTATGGAAGCCAGCTCAGATTTGGTAGCCGTGTTGGCATATGCCAGATAGGGAATGTCTCCAGAAGTACTGCAGATGCAAGGTTTTCTCTTTTAGGGACTCGGCTCTCTTGTCCCATAGGAAAACAATGCAGGTCATAACACAGACCAGTATTTTCCTTTGTTTGATCCCAGTTTCACCCAGTCTGAAAGTGGCTTTAAGAACTAATGTAGTTCTTGTCTCACTGAGGCTGTAAACTCAGCCCTGTGTTGGGTCACATCTGGTTGAGGGAACCCGTGTGTGTTTGTGCTGAGACAGAGAAGGGTCCTGCAGAAAGGTAAACCAGGACTAAGGAAAACAACCAACAAGTTTCTTCTGTATCTTGTCTCAGGATTTTAAGGTTTCAGCCCATTGCTGCAGCTTAGCAAGTAGGCTCTAGATCATGGATTCACGGCTTCTGGACTCCAGCTGCTCGTCATATGAGGGTTTTGTGTGCAGTAGAAACTTCCTGGCGTTAGGAAGAACAAGAGCTCTGCATTCTGCTTTTAGACCATAGATAAGTAATGGACTGAACTGTCTTTTTTTTTTTTTGAATAAAAGCTGATTTATTTTTTTTTAATCAAATGACTACTAGTTGTCCTGTTGATGTGTACATAGTTAGAATTTCTCTCTGTTGTGTGATCAGCCATAAATCTTTTTCTTTATATTAAACTCCATGTTTTCCGTCAATGTCAGGTATAGTTTGAATGGATTTGGTGCAGAAGACATCTTCTTGTGCCCAACTTGTGATTTCTCATTGAGACAGAAGAAGACAGGGGAGAAACTCTCAGCCTGGCCACACTGCACTCAGTTCTGGGCTAATGTAAAGCAGAACTGTGTTGTTTGAAAAAAGCCATTTTAGGTGCCATGAAGCTTTGAATGATTTGAGAAGACAATTGGGTGTCTTAAAAAAATGATGTATTTGAATTTATTAGAAACTAGATCTTCCTGAATCTTCTGGTAAAGCTAGGCCTCAGCAGAGCAGGAGATGTGGTTCAGTATTGTCACAAAGATACAGATATTCATGAATTTTTATTGTGCAATAAACCAGATGTCAAGAAAACAATGTGTTTCAGAGTTCTTTTAAGAATATAATTTTGAGCATTTCAATTTTATTTAGAATTGCAGTTTGGTTTTTTGTTCCTCAGAGTGCGTGTTTCACTTGTGAGATTTGGTTATGCAAGTCACATTGTATTCTCTTGGCCTGTTTTATGCTTAAAATGTAACATGACAAGATTGTTAAAAACTGTAATAAAATATTGGATCAGCCTAAGAAATCCTCTATTGCTAACTGTTTTTTTGGAATGGTAACTGTTTCAGGGGAAAAAAAATCAAATAGACTTAACTAATTACAGAAAAGCTGTGGCTAGCATGCTGCTCTGTCTCTTTTCCCATGACCTTCTAGTTTTTAAATTTTGTGTGTGCGTATGTGACCAATTAAAATACAACTGCAGAACAAAATAACATAGTCCAAATGCCCAGCAGCTGGGATATAGAGGTAATAATCCATGTCCTGGAATCACAGGAAATAGAGAGGGGACAAGTTGCAGGTAATTGAGTCTCTACTTCTGCTTACGCCCAGCTTTTCCTCAAAGTACATCTGTTAAATTTACTCCTCATTAAATACATTGATGTACTACTAAAATTATAGTGGTGTTCAGTTTTGTCAGTTTGTCTTTTCTATTACAGAAGTATAATTGATCCTGCCTAGGACAGAAGGATGATCTAGATGACCTCTCAAGATCCTTTATGGATAATTCTTCTGTGATTTCATAGTTCTTGCTGATCTTTCTGTACTGTGTTTTGCCTTTGGATGACAGTATTTTGTTCCATGTAGTGTTTTATGTCTAGTAGTTATCTAGACATACCTAGTAGTAGATATGTCTTCCCATGTAGTAGAAAGAAAAAGTTCTTTTCATGTTTTGAGAAAGTGGTTCAGATATTTCCTTTATCATATGAATCTTTTGAATCTTTTCTCTCCCTTCTCCCAGCCCTGGTAGCTCATACCTATCTGAACTCCTTGGGCATGAGAAATTGGTTCACATCTCTGTCCTCAGTCCGTAAAAGAATGAACTAAGAAGCTGTATTTTAGAGCTCATAAAGTGCTCAACACTCTGACTGCATTCCTCTTTGTTTTATTGTTCAGTAGTGTGAAAGGGGGAGGGAAGACAACCAGTTCTTTGTTTTCTGAGAGGAAAAAAACTTTGGGCTCACTTTTGGTGTCTCATTCTGCCACTGTACGCTTATCTGAGGTCAGAAATCTTGTAAGAATGGACAGGGTTCATATGCATGAAGGTGGGATTTGCCAACACAAGACAAATGAGATCAACAGTAACAGTGCTCTTATTTTGTGATGAGACCTGTTTTTTTTTCCCTGTGTAAAAGTTCACTAGACCTCAGGAGATTTTCTGTGGCTGCTGTGAAAAATGTCAGAATTTGCCGTTGGGTTGGTTTTCTAGGTATACTCGTTTAGGATGATGGATAATTCAAATGTTTGGAACAGCATCAATGATTCTTTTTTATTATTCTTAAAAATAGATAATAAACAGTATAGTGTAAGGATGCTGTTTTCAGTGGTTACCATTGTTAGGGAACATTCTTTTTGCCCTACGACTTGATAAGCAGTGTTCTGCCACTGCATCCTTTTCATTATTGTATGGACAACTCTTGTCCCATTTGCCTTTAGCTTCATATGAAGTTCATCTGAGCATCTGATAAGTGACTGATGGAGTGCGGATAGCTTTCTGGACTAAAACCAGCTAGGAGAGCTCTATTTCAGAGAAGCCATACATCTTTAATACTATATATTGATGAAAAGATCAAAGATATATGTTTATATTGAGTGTTGAGTCTGAGCAAAACCAAAATTGAAATATAAGCATTTAAGTATCTGTTTCTGGGACGTAGTGTTGTTTGCGTATTGAGTACTTTCTGACGTATATACTGTGTTCCCAGTATGCATTATGAGATATATAAAAGATAGATAAGTAGAAAATGTATTTTAAAGCTCTTAATTTTATTTTTTTTTACTGCAGCTATCTAATATACGTTAATCTTAAGAGCATTTGGGCCTCTCTTTGTGTTTTGTTCCACAGGCAGCAGGAGCAATTCGTCCTCTAGTTTCTACTGTAATTGCCTCTGCTGCAGATGGCTGTTTAGACCACTCACTGGAACGTGCCAGATACAGAGCGAGTGAAATGCCTCAGGCTTTCTTGTTTGATATAATCTATGAAGCATACCAACAGGTAAGACTGTGAGACTTTCTAAGACTTTTTTCCATTTACTTTCATTAAAAAAAAAAAGTAACTTTATTTCTTTTCTTTTAAAAATAGATATTCAGCATCTATTTCAGATCACATCAAACTGTATGCGCAATAGTTTTCTGCAGTCTTTTGGTAGAAAAGGTTTATCATTCTAATCTATTCAAGTTTGTCGATTACCAAACTGCCAAATACAAGAGGGGATGGGGGGTTTAAACTATTGGAAAGACAGATTTGCTTTAATTTTTATTGCTCATTAAATAGGTTACTTAAAAGAGTGGGTTAATGTGTTTAAAGTTAAATATATATTAAGTATGTGTTATTGACTGACAGTCTCAAAAAATTTTGGATGCACAGTGTAATAATGACATAATAATATGATGGGATAGAGGCTGTTCTAAAATACTGGGATAATAGTAACTTGATACATCTGGGTAAATAAGTGTTTAATTTGTTTTGTGTTGTATCTGTATTGTACGTACTTTGATTAGTGTCTGAAAATATTTACTTAGTCTCTGTTGCAGTTCTCCATTTTTTCCTAATATATTGCTTTAGCATCATCTTTACTTCAGAAGATAAAAGTTGTGGGTAGCATATTAAACCCAGACTCTTTTGCTTTTATGCCTCCCGAAGACTGCTTTAATTTGCCCCACCCTGCATTCAAAGCTTATTGGAAACAGTCCAAGCTTTCGTCTCAGCATTCTACTTCCTTTTCATTCATCACCTTGTGGAAACTGTCTGTCCTCCAGGTATCTTCCAGACTGACTGGAAGCAGAGCATTTCTTCATTTGTCACTTGGAAAGAATTATTTTTCACTCCAGTAATGCTGACAGTCGTTTTTCCCATCAGTCTTTCATTTCTAGAGGAAACAAGCCCAAATTACTGATATCCACCTTCAGAGAGTACATAGCTTAGAAGTCACCAACAACAGAACAAATGCATGGAAGGCAATGAAGGAGAAAAGCTGTTTAATTTTTCAATATTTGTTTTACTTAGAAACATTGGCACAAATTTGTCATAACCTTTATGCTTGGTACTTGAAACTATTCTTAGATGCTGAAGATGAAGTGCTGTCCAAGATGAAGAGCTACTCAAGTGATTGGACTAGCTCCAACCTTTTTACTTCTGATGGGAATCATAGAATTGCCTGGGTTGGAAGGAACCTTTCAGATCATCTAGTTCAACCATCAACCTAACTCTGACAAAAACCACCACTAAACCATATCTCTAAGCGCTATGTCTACCTGTCTTTTAAATACCTCCAGGGATGGTGACTCAACCACTTCTCTGGGCAGCCTGTTCCAGTGCTTAATAACCCTTTCAATGTAATAATTTTTCCTAATATCCAATCTAAACCTCCCCTGGCTCAACCTTTGAGGCTATTTCGTCTTGTACTATCACCTGTTACGTGGGAGAAGAGGCAGACCCCCACCTCACTTCAGCCTGCTTTCAGGGAGTTGTAGGGAGTGATAAGGTCTAATGGGAGGGTGCAGAGAGGACAGAGCAACCTCTGGAAGCAAGGGGATGTTCTTGGGGTGTATGATAACCCACAGCTGATGCTTCTAAGTGAGACTCTAGCTTGAATGTAGGGTGCAAGCTCATGATATAGGCAGCATAGATGTCCATAGAACATATCTCAAAACAACAGCTACTGTTGGTTATACAACTGTTTCTTTCTTATTGATGTGTAGCTCTTTTGGCAAATTGCATGTTTATGTGTTGTTTTGAAAAAAAAAAAAACCACCCCAAAACAAACTCCTGTTCTTTCCTACTGAGCTTGCTCTTAGTTTGCAGATACGGTACAGCTGGCAAATACATGAAAAGCTTTTTCCCTAAATGCCTTGTTCAAATGGCAGTCCCCATGCTCCTCTGAATAGTGTTCTCTTCTCACATATGCATTCCATCAGTCTTCTTTTTTGTATCCCTGCTCTTTCAAGAACAAGCCACCAAAGTTGTGAGCGAGCAACCAAGGCTATGGTTCCTTGTCCCCAGTTCCCTTTGCATTGGCTAAATTCTGGTCATTTAAATGCTCTGTGCCTTGGAGCTCTGGGAAGGATAACACTTCGCTAAACCTCTCAACTCATATTGTTTGCTAATTATTTATGTTTCAATGGTGCCTAGCTGTCCAAGTCAAGGATTAAGACCCTATTGTTCTGTGAACTGTACAAGCACATAAAAAAAGATAGATAATGGTTGTCCTGAAAAACTTAGTCAAGCTACTGTAGGACAGATTTTTGTAGAAATGGATGCAGCTTATGATGCTTCCTAAATATTAACATACCCATCATCAGTTCCCACAACAACCTGGTGAAGTAGCTAAGTATCATTGTCCAGCTGAACAAAAAAAGATAAAACAATTTCATTACTCCTGTTGCGAGTCCTTTGCAAAGCTGGGAATGGAATTCATCTTGGCTGACTCGGCATGGGATCATGCTCCCCGCTCCTGTGTATTTTATACAGTTGTGACCTTTATGCAACAGCAGTTGGGGGGAAAAACAACAGTCAAACATGCATTCCTTAGAAAGGAACTGTCCATTTGAATTATTGCTTCAAACAGCATAGGCTTTTCAGTTACATTGTGGGTGATGTGGAATACCACTTTCAAACTTCATCTCTGGTTAACGCATCGTCTGGTGGAGTAGGGAGATTTAGAGAGTTTACTTTCAGATGTGTTCTTTTTCATGAATGTAAGATCTCTGAGTATCTTTACCACTAAGTTGCAACATTCAATTAAAGGTCAGTTCTCTGATCCTTACAGGTTTGCCATCTATAGTATTTTTTTTTTTGCTGCTTTTCTCTGGTTCTAATCTGGACAGAGCAGACTATTACTCCTCCTTTTATTGCTGTTTTGAATGTTTTTAGAACTAAAAAGGAATAAGCTATTAACACTATTAAAATACGTAAAAATATTTTTTGTATGATCTTTACAAAATTAAAAGTAATTTTACATTTCTTGCTTAATTTAAAAAATGATGGTAATGATTTGGGGAAAAATACATGCCTTGTACATGTACATCAGACTGAGGGGAGACCTAATCTATGTTTCCAAGTTCCTGAAGAGTGGGTTAAAGGATGATGGAGCTGGACTCTTTTCAGTGGTTTTCAGCGATAGGACGAGGGGCAACAGGCTCAAGCTGGAACATGGGAAGTTCCACTCAAATATGAGGAAAAACTTCTTTACAGTGAGGGTGACAGAGCCCTGGAAGAGGCTGCCTAGAGAGGTTGTGGAGTCCCCTTCTCTGGAGATCTTCAAGCCCTGCCTGGATGCAGTCCTGAGTGATGTGCTCTGGGCAACCCTGCTTTAGCAGGGGCATTGGACTAGATGATCTCTAGAGGTCCTTTCCAACTCCAACAATTCCATGATTCCATGGTGCTGCCAGTGTTGGGAGGAGTTCCAAGTAGCTCGAGGTCTCAGGCAGACCCAGAGGAACAATTTCCTATTGAACTTTTGGTCTGTCAGCAGCAGTATCTGAACTGAGGCCTCTTCAATTAGAAAAGCAGCACTATGAACAGAATGGTCTCTACAAAATTTTATTACTTTGGGGCTTTGTTTTTTTCCCCTTCTGTTTGTCTCAGCTTTTGAGATTAAAAACTGGCAGTGTTGTTCCTTTTGCCTAGGTTTAGTGGCATAATACTGCTTTAATCTCTCCAGCTGGGCAACTGCTGGGTTTACAGAAGTTGTTTATCTTGTTCTGCTGTTGCATTATTTAAATATTCCATCACACACAGTGGCACTCAAGCTAAATATTAAAAAAAAAATAATCAATAAAACAAAACCCTTCAAAATATTATTGGGGGAAGTTTTATCATGACTGTACTGTATTTCATTTTCACAGCAGCCAACCTTACTGATACTCTGTTGATGCTTGTAGACATTTGCAGCTCAAAGCGAGCTTCAGGAAAAAATATTAATGAAAAATTGGCAAGTATACTGGAAATTATTCATCAAATTATTTAGCTCAATTCTCTTTCAAAAATACATTTTGGAAAATTCAGGAGCAACAACACAGCTTATGAGGAAAATGAGACCAACAATCTTTGGACAGATGCTCTCCAAGAGGACAGACAGTTCAAAACCAGCTTTCCTTAACTTCAATATGTGAAACTCTGTCTTTATCAGGGAAGGATTTGAATTATTTCTGTCAATGAATTACTGCAATGAACATATTTGTTTTGAAAGAACACGTTCATGGTTCTTCACAGGGATTGAGGCTCAAAGACCTCGGCAGCTATCAATGTTTTTATTTATCCCAGGAAGAAGCTTTCACAGCTAGAAAGATAATTTATTTTTTTTTTTAATTTCTGCTTCTTTTTTTTTCCTCATAAAAGGGCAGCAAGAGCAAGTGTGCAATTGCTTTTCAACTATGTGCTAATATGTCAAAGGTAAACAGCAAAAATTGTTCTCTGAAGAACTGGTTTGAATGCCTGTAGTTCTTTTAGCTCCCAGGAATAATTTTGTTGCCCCGCCATGCTCCATTGGATTGTGTGGAGGCTTTCCATCAGCATCTACCAAAGATAGAGTAATACTGACATAGAGATGGCTCCAGGAGGAAAGCTGAAGGTCTGAACATACTAACACTAACATACCAACATTAATAATTTGGGGGAGGGAACAAACCACCAGATAATTCCTTCAGCCAAGAGGAGGCTACACTGCAGGACTCTCTTATAGGATGGTGTGCCTATGAAGAAGTAAGGGTTCAGAAGGCGACTTGTCAAATTTGTGCAAAACAGATTAAACCTGAAGGTTATTAAAGATAGATTTTCATGCAAAAAGAAATAAACTCCCTCCAGAAATCCCTCAGCTTTACTGGACGCTGATAAAGCACTTCAGGGCATTATCAAGGTTACCCTTCCCCTGTTCCCTTCCTCCTGGGGCTGCCCACTCTTTCTCTGCCAAACAGACCTCAGGCCTCAGGGAGTGCAGACTTCCTCATGATCCCGGGCTCTTCCTTCCAGTACTGCTACTCCAGCCAGCTGGTAACACACTAGGAAGGCTGCTTTGATACCGCAATAGCATGATGGGAATAAAACAAGTCACTAAGGGAGCCGTAAAAATCACATTTTAGTTATTACACCATAACTTCTCCAAGCAGGCCAGTCCTACAACAGATCAAACTTCACTGACAAAAAGCTTTGTTTCCCAGAAAACCCCAAATTACAACTCTCACAACATATTTTTTCAAGTCCTACTGCCAGGAGCCCCTCCATAAATAACGTCCCAAGTCATCTGCAGCACAGTCATCTTCCTATAGCTATTTGTCCAAAGAACAGGCTCCAAATATCCACAGAGCTATTCAGTGCTTTGGCAGTACGTTACAAATATTTATTGATTCAGTTTTCCAACCGACTCAAGCGTTCAGCCTGTTACCTAGCATGGAGGTACATATCTCCCTCTTAAGTCCTGCCAGGAAAGTAAAGGATTTCTGCCAAATTAGTTTATTGCTATTCTCTTTCCCCCATGGCTGTCAATACCACAGAGAACTGTAGATAAGCTTTCTGCGCAGGGACTGATTTTATCCTCCATTCTGCTGCAAACGAGGTGAGATCAGCTGGTGCCTTCCTGATAGACCTGCTTTTCCCCAAGGGCAGGGCTGAAAACAAAGCATCCTCTTCATCCTAAATCCAGTGAAATATTTATAACCAGTATTATCCATGTGAACTGCATACATTACATGTTTTCATGTGACAGAAGCAACCACTACAGGGAGAGGTGCAATCCAGCAATGCCACCAGATGATTTCCTGTGTAACCCATCTTTTTAAAACTGCAGCTTTGTTCAGTGCCAGGTACCCCAATCACAAGAGCTGGCTTCATAAACACCTGCTGTACTTCCTAAAAGACAGACTTAAAGAAGAGATCCCAAAGGCAGTAATTCTTTTCTCCATTTAAAAACAGGTCCAAGATGAACAGATAGGTGCAAAGCTTCCTTTGAAACGATTGCATGTTCACTGATTTAGTTTCACGAGCTCACTGTTCATTGCATCCTGGCAGACACTCTCTGCACAATACATGCTTATAAAGCTATTATCTAGATCTGGTGGTTTACATTCCCTGAGGTTTTGTCCATGTACATCTAACATAATGCTTATCAGCTGTAAGTGCCACAGGGATAGGAATTTTAAATTATTCCAAACAGCCCATTGCTAAATTGGCCAAATAAATTGTTATCATTTCAGGTTCAATTCATCATACACGTCATTTTGGTGCTGTTATCCACAAAAAGGCCCTGAAGATGCTTTGCTTGTCGTCCACTTATTGAGCAAAAGAATCATGATCCAGTTGTTACCATAGTTCACCTCACAAAGGATTACCAACCACTGATGCACTATTGAACAGAGAAAGCCAAAATATCTTTAAATCCCGATTTCCCCTGATTTTTATTTTTTTATTAAAATCATTTTTATTAATACACCTTCTTTTCATCTTTAAAATAATTGCCCATTGCTCAGTCACAAACATACCTTTCATCATTTAAAAAGCCCACAAGTCTCATTATGCTAACTCTCTCCTCCTGCATATATGAAGGGCAGCCCAGCAGGCGTTCGTTAAACCTCTCCTTTGAAGTTGCTATTAATCTGATGTCATGGATGTTTCTTCTAACCTGACCTTATGAAAGGGGGGGATACGCTTTTCACCCACTCGTTTCCACATAATTTAGAGCCCATGTAAAGCAAGGAAATGAGAAATTATGCCTCTGTAAAATTTGAAAAAACATGGGTTTAGACTGCCATCCCACCTGTTACACCAGTTCCCTGCTGATTCTGCTTGCTCACAGCACTCTGGGGACCCTGGACCTCATCCTCCACGCAGAGAACAGCCAAGGTCTGCACACACTCTAAGGGAACCTTATTTTACACACACTCCCCAAGACACTGACCCGGAGCAACAGGCAGGCACAGACACCACACAACTCATTCGTATGCTGCTGCCTGGCCCTGAATCTGCTTCAGTTGAGGGAAAACACGTCCCCACCGCCATCCACCATTCCTTTGCCACGGCTTCCCTCTAAACAAACAGGTAAGAACCACGTCTTCCTTCTGAGTTAGGCACAGAAGCAAAAAATGACATGAATAGTGGATATGCTATGAAATGGCAGGTTGCATGGTACGTGTCTAACGCCAGAGCTGTGCACACACAGCTGTGTCAGCTGCATCTCCTGGAGAGGTACCGCATCCTCCTGCTCTGCTTTGAAGAGCTGTTGCTCAAGCAGGCGTGGATGCGCTCTGCAAACGTTTTTTTGGCACCTTCTGTCATCAAGTCGACCCCCACGTGCTCCCAGCAGGATCACCCTTGGCCGTGGCTCAAGGTCCAAGGCGCTGCCAGGCTTCTCAGCTACTGCTTTCTTGCACAGAAAGAGCTCAGACAGAGCATCTCCTAGGCACTTCTGCCACAATAACAGCTTCCCAAGGCATTTTGTCTCTCCGCTTTCTGAATCCTGTATCGCTGGATTTTTGCTACACCTTCATCATTACAGCCTTTAAAATTGATGTCTCATTTAATTGGTTTTACACTAACAAAAGAATTTTGTTGACTTCACTCTCCACGGGTTTTTTTTGTGCAGTGCTAAATTGTGTCTGACTCTACACGTCAAGCACACATGAGCCTTTCCTACACAGCAGCAATAGCTAGAAATTGAGGAATATCTTCTCCCAGGTATTTGGGTTGTTTAAGCTATATTAAGGGAACATTAGAGAACTACGTTTTGGGGAACTGCATTTTGGAGGAGACTGAAGACAGAAATGAAAACATAGCAAATGAAAACACCCTTGCTCTTGCATTAAATAAGCTTTAAATCACACTGGCAAAGTACTGCACAAAACAGAGAGCAAATAGAACTTTTTTTGCCAAATAATGTTTACAGAAATAACATGATCCTTCCACGGAGTTTGAAGTCCATGGTAGTCTTCACATGCTAGCCTAATTCATTCTGAAATTCAGAGCATAATTATCTTTCAAAATTTGCATGGTGGATATATATTTAAATTTCCCGTTAAGCAATTTTTTTACTTTTTCTCTGTTCTTGTTTTTCTATCCTTTTAACATGAGAGGAAAAGAGAAAAAAAAAAAGAAATAACTTGTTTGGATAAACTGGTTCTTCCAAGTTGTTAGATGGTTTATTCATCATTGTTCCTATACCTTCAGCAGGACTTAAATAAGAAAAAAAAATACTTTTTATTCTTATTCTCTCATTCCCCTAAAGAGAATACTTGGGAGCTGACGAGGTAAAAATGATGTGCCAGCATCCCTTTTCTGTCCATATTTGAACACAAGCAAAGTGGTAGTGTTTCAACAAACCTCTGCCATCTATCATTCCCAGACTGTCCTTGAGATCTAAATGCTTAAGACTGGCTCCCAGTTACTCATTTTTACTTTACCTAATTCCATAAGAAAGAAGGTTTAAGAGGAACATAAAATTTAATGCAAGAAAATTATAGTCTCTTACATTACAATGGATTGCTGCTCTTACAAATAATTTATCTATTTTCTTCTCTTACTAGTCAGTTTTCAGAGAAAAAGTTTAAGCTTTAGAGTACTCATTTGTAATAACAAGTGATCTAAAACCAGAAAACTATGGATAAATGCACTTGGTTCAAAAGCACTGAAACCCCAACAAATAACTTGAAGTAAACATTGCTGTAACACTGGACTCCCCATGAAACAAAGGAAAAACAATTGAGTGAAGAGCTATAGGGAACTTCGTTATTTTTTTATGGTAAAAAAATAGGTTTTAGTTGGCAAATGAGTAAACTGAAGAGGCAGAACTGTCCCTTCCAAAACAGAGACCCAGGGATGGGTATTGGAGACTAAATAAAAATTATATCGCTTAGACACCACAGAGAGTTGTTCATTTTACCTTTGTTATTAGTGATTTTCTGTATCACTGAAGAGACACAGATAACAGGGCTTCAGCCTTCAAAAAAAAAAAATCACACATAGTCTGCCAGTAACAAACAGATTATACAGCTTATTGTACAGATGCAAATGAAGCCACCACTAAAGATATGTGCAGAGGATTCAATTCTCTTTTTGACCTTAGCTCTTAGGTGCCAATTGCCTGCCTTGTTTCAAATAGTTGTGAAAAAGCACCTGCCGTTTCTGTAGATTTTAATCTTTCTGCAGCTGAACAGGAGCTCTGCTCCAACAGCTCTTTTAGAGAACATAAGGATTTAGGATACTGCAGACACCCATTTTCTTGGGCAACCAGAGTTTGTTCCCTTTCCTCTCAGAAGGACGGGATAAACCAGGCACAGCAAAGCCTGCAGAACACTGGCAAAACCCTCATTCCCCTGTCTGTACAATTCAGGTCATAAAATATCACAGAAATTCTGGAATTAAAAATGCAAAAGGCGCCAGGGAGACCTCATTGTCAATGGACATTTTGTGGATATTTTACAGACATTTTACATGGGCGTTCCATAGATTAAAGGAATGATACCTGTGCATTAGATCAAAGGATGGGAAGGGGGAAAGGGGGTGGTTAATAAGGGTGTATTGGATAGTGTGGGACCTGAGCATGGCATTTCCCAGAGACGTTGTGAACGCCCCATCCTTGGAGGTGTTCAAGGCCAGGCTGGATGGGGCTTTGAGCAACCTGGTCTAGTGGGAGGTGTCCCTGCCCATGGCAGAGGGGTTGGAATTAGATGATCTTTAAGGTCCCTCACAACTCTAACCATTCTATGATTCCCTCTGTTAGCTTTGCTCAGCTCATGAAGACTCACAGCAAAACTCAGGAGCTGAGCATCCAAATCCGTCTGCTCGGACTCGAGTCACATTCAGTCAGAGACCACATAATAAGGGAGAAGGTGCTGTTCTGTAACCTAAAGGGTGAAACAGCTTGCAGATTTGCAAGAAAGCACATTAAGGATTTCTGCTTACAGATTATAATAATCTTGTAAGTACAACGGCTGCAGAGCTTATGTCTCTCCCCACAAAGCGCCAGACAGCTACTCACAGGGAAAAGCATACAATAACCAAAAATTATCAGAACACGTGTTTTTCCCTCCTGATACTGAGACCAGTCACCTTACCAAACTACTTCAACAAATGAACATTTGTGGCTGTCCATAACTTCAGGTAATTCATCTTATGCTGTATTTTATACACCTAAAGAAGGAGGCTGAGCAGAAGATGGCTGTCTTGAATGCGATCACGTTTCTTTTACACCTGCTTCTCAGAAGAAAACAACCTACTGCGCGTACTCAAGTTATAATTATAAATATTAGTGCTAAACATTTAAACCACTAAGGCTCTGCAGATAATACAGCACGTATGGGATGATGGGCCCCTGTTTCAAGCAAACAAGAAAGATGCTGTTAGAGTGCACAGTGCCTAACAAAAAGGGCAACAGCCCCCATCGGGGCAGGGAGAAACTACTGTAATATAAATAATTTGCAAAAGAAGAATTAATTTCACATCTGAATTCAGAACAGATATAAAAATATGCTATTTTTTCTGAGACTGACATTTTAGATAACGCTTTGGTCAAGCAGTTCCCTGATCGTCTTCATTTGCTGTTGCTCCCCAAGAGTCAAACCCTTCTCCCCATCCCATAGCCTCCACTTCTTTTTCTCCTAATTACAAAGCTGTTTTCTTCCAGTCAAGATATATAAGTGATAAATTGTGACTTATGTAATTACAGCAGCTCATCTAGCTCAAAATGATGGCATCAGTTAATCACATAACTGCTGCCAACAATAACAAAGAGGAACAAACCCGTTCTAAACAGAAAATTAAGTCAAATTAAAGAACAAATAACCCTGATGGAATCACAACCTGCTCGTAGGTATTTTATGAGCAAAATTCAGCTCAATAAATCCAATAAGTTCTGTAATTATGCACCGAATACTGTTTCTGTCTAAGTGGATGAAATTTTACAGTGAGTTTTAGAGAGAAACAATAAACCGCTATATTAGAAATCAAGGCAGTATTATATCAGCTCTTCTGTGTGCATGAGAGCCATCTCTTATCCAGGTGTTAAGTGGATTAACTTATATTGCCATATAAGATGAAATCAAGTTTGCCTGGCTAGATTAAATTTCTGTTCTAGTTATGGAGAGTTCCTATTAACTCTGAAAAGCATTTAAGCTATTTCAGAACGCAAGCCTAAATGGAAAAATCTGCAAGCCTCAAAAATAACGGTTTGAGTACTCATTCTGGTTGAGAATATTCATGTTCAAATATCTCATCATCTGCCTAATTTGAAATGCCAATTTGAAACCAAGTATCTCTCTCCAGATGGGTATTTTGACCACCAACCTAGTGCTCTTGGGAAATTTTTTCATCTGCTTTGGTGGACCAGCTGATTCACTAAGAGAGCTGTAACCTCTGGCTTTTGTGTCTATAACAAGTGCTCAGACTACTTTGTCCCATCCTCTGCCCCAATATTTGACTTTCTGTGTAAGGTAGAGGGTAATGCGTCAAGAAACAATTTGTTTCCAGCCTCAGCTCCACTGCCCACTTGGATCTAGATATAAACTACAACCACCCACAGAACTCCAGCCCCCAGTTCACTCTCTTGGAGACCCTCGTGTTTGCATCATTCGTTCAATGGCTATTAATTATCTCCTTTTAAGGTAAGTGTACAGGGCAGCTGGTATCATGCTCAGAGTAGTTACCAATACCACAAGACCTAAGCAAGTTAGTTAAGGTAAACAAGTCACTAACAGCTCATCATCCAAACAAGTTCTTTAAAAATACACACACACACAAAAAAAAAAAAATCAAGCTGCATTACAATCAGCCTGTTAAACTTTGGAAATATTTCAGAGCAATTCAGCTCAGGAAGAAGACTGCAAATCCTCTTAATTAGAACTTGTTATGCAGCTACACACATGCACAAACAGTCCCGCATTTCAGGAAAACGTTAGAAGTTTAAGTCTGGCAAGCAGAAGCAGAAGTTAACCTCTTCTTATCTACAAAACTAAAAGAAAGCAGAATGACTTCATCCTCTCTGCTAACAAAATTAGGAGCACATAAAAAAAAAAAATCTACCCTTACATTCAATAATCTTCCAAAGCCTTACAAGGTTTTATAGTATTATCCTAGTTATCCCCATCAGGAACACAGATGGTGCTCATTCCCTGCAGTCAAGAATGAGGTTAGATTGGGCCATGTTTTGAGATACCAACTAGCGAAGGCCAAACAGAACAAATGACTGAAATTACACGGGGAGAAGCGGTGGAACCCAAATAGCATTACACAGCTTTCATGGTGACGTGAAACGGGTCAGCATAGGGAAGGCACCTAGTGCCACTGTCAAGTGACACCGCCATCAAGGACCACCCAGTTAATGATTAAGGTGGCACAGAATTATCTCTGAACACCTACTTAATGCTACATATCTCGGAGAAGAGAAGGCTGAGGCGGGATCTGATCAACACCTATACATACTGAAAGGGTGGGTGTCAAGAGGATGGGGCCGGTCTTTTTTCAGTGGTGCCCAGTGACGGGACAAGAGGAAACGGGAACAAACTTGAACATAAGAAGAAACACGAGGAAGAACTTCTTTACTGTGAGGGTGGTGGAGCACTGGAACAAGCTCCCCAGAGAAGTGGTGGAGTCTCCGTCTCTGGAGACCTTCAAAACCCATCTGGACAAGTTCCTGTGCAACGTGCTCTGGGTGGACCTGCTTTGGCAGGGGATTGGAGTAGATGTTCTCCAGAGGTCCCTTCCAACCCCATATGATTCTGTGTTTCCCCTCATATCTTCATCTTGCTACCCGCCAAATAAAGTATAAGGCTGCCGCAAAGAAACTGATGAAAAAGGAATACCTGTGTGCCATCAACAGAAGATCATAGCACTTATATCAGGAAAAAAAAAAAAACTATTTAAAGATGGAAAACAGCTTTGGGGAAACTATTCAAATAAGAAAATCAGCTTTGGGGAAAGATTTTGAGACAATAGAAGTGACTTTCCCTATTATCTTCAAGAGAACATTACCGTGAGAACAAAGCAATGCAGTAGTAAATAACACCTGAATGACTTTGGATAGTTAAGCGGGAAGAGAAGGTTGATGTATTTGATGACAAAGTTCTTTGAGTGCAAGAGAAAAAACAAATTCAGGTAACAACACACAACAAATGTATTGCTGTATCATAGGGCAGTTCATTCTGTGTGAGAAACAAGTCAAACCAGCAGACTCCGTCAAAAGTTAATTATGAAGTACCATGTTTACAAAAGCTGTTTTGCTCCCCTCTAAAAGCAAACAACCACCAAAAAAAAAAAAAAGTGTTTGCGTAAACAGCTTAATTAAAGGCATTTTTTAAATTTAGGTGTAATACTGCAGCCTTCACCAGAAAGCCACAAGTCTGACCTGGCAAAGAAAATAGAAACACAGCATATTGGCTCAGTAATTAAGTCTCCAGTTATACACCAGCTCATTAGTTCTGCCTGTGCTCTTCACGCTTAAGATTTTGTTTGTGTGAGGTGTCAGCTCTGTTACACACAGCTCCTCATAAACCCATTCCCTCTAACACAGATATCAGGACTTTCTAACACTTCTAATACACCAGGCTTCTGGTGCTCTTAATTGCTTTATGCATTCTGACTTGAAAAAGAAAGCAGATTTTGCAATATTACTAGGACCCACTAGAGACTTCTCCACTTCCCCCTGGAGGTGTTCAAGGCCAGGCTGGATGGGGCTTTGAGCAACCTGGTCTGGTGGGAGGTGTCCCTGCCCATGGCAGGAGGGTTGGAATTATATGATCTTTAGGGTTCCTTTCAACCCTAACCATTCTGTGGTTCTGTGAGACAGAGGTAACAGCATTTCTAAGTGACTTTGGGAGGCATCAAGGGTGAGAGTTATTGCCAGATAAGTAGCTATAGGAAAATATCAGCAAAAGCGTAAGTTATAATATTCTTACTTATATTAGCTTCAGTGAATCTGGAAGCAGGAAGGTTGACAGCCATCAAAGGACAGGGTTTCTGGTCCAGTCTTCCAAAAGGAAGGATGGGAGCAAGAAACACAACGGACATTGAGACAAAATAAATGAATATTGCAGCCTCTGAGAATGTGGGACCAGAACCAACAAGCCAGGCCTTTGCTGGTCTTTTCTGAACCTTTCACAGAATCACAGAATCTTCTAGGTTGGAAGGGACCTTAAAGATCATCTTGTCCAACCGTCAACCTAACTGACA
>JAOTQQ010000012.1:28714503-28781757 GCA_026546715.1 Gallinago undulata | reverse complement strand
GAGTGATGTGCTCTGGGCAACCCTGCTTTAGCAGGGGAGTTGGGCTAGATGATCTCTAGAGGTCCCTTCCAACTCTGTCAAATCCGTGAATAAAAATAACTGAATTAGATACAACAAATGCCAAAGATAGGTTTACAATATTGTCTTAAAAGATATGTATACCCCAGTGAGTTCCCTTTACATTTGGTGCCAAAAATCCGGCATGGATTTTGAGGACGTTCAGCCAGGTTGTTTGCATGCGTTTCCTTGGGATGCATCTCATTTTTGTATGCTGGATCTCAATTTATTTTTCACTCTTACCTCTTCTGTGATGTCTAGAACATAGGTATTCCAAACAATCTTTGTTCAGATAAATGTTGTTTTCTGCTTTAACTATGATGGTGTCAAGATTTCTGACGTCGTAACTATTCAATTCTCAACATCATGGTAGTGCTGTTGAAACCCTTTAAATTTGATTGTTCAAAAACTGGCTGCACTCTGTTGTCTTTATAAAAATAGCCATTCTTCATCACTTCCATACCCCTGAATGTAACTCTACTTAACGCTTTCCTTTGCAAGTCTCTGTGTCCAGTTGATTGCATGAAGCGTGGGAAAACAGCTGTTTGCTTCTGTTTCAGTGAAGTATTCTGATGCTTTGTAGTAGGATTTAGGAATTTTGGCATTGGGATTGTCCTGAGGTGAGAAAAGGATGAATTATACAGGCCCCCTTACATATGTCTGTGAGTCTTACTGTGTCACTCATCCTATATATGCCTCCTCATCTCATATTTGTATGAAGTCCAGCACTGCTTTCAGTCTGTTAAATTTATAAAATTTATAAAAAGTTACAAAATTATAAATTTGTAAAAGTTAGAACTTTTATTTATATGATGCAGACTTGGTACAAGGTGGCCAAGAGACAGATGCAAACAACTGCGATGGGAGGCAGAACTTTGTTGCTGAAGCATGTGGTATCTCGCAGACAGGAGGCTTTACCTCAGCCAGGGCTTTTCCTCAGGGTGTTGGGTAAAAGGCCAGATAATTGTGTTAAGAGGATAAATGAAGTGTTGCATCAGTGCTCTTAGTTCTGGTATGTCCTTATTTGTGAGTTCTTGTTTCCTGTACAATGTAATGAAACATACCATTAACCTTCAATATTTACCAAAGTGGGCGAGTTAAACTTTTTAAAATAAAAAATGCAAATATCTAGTAACTAGTAAAACCTGCTAAAAAAAAAAAAGTTGTAAAATCACAGAACAGATTTGCTTCAGTTCTGACCTACCTGGGACAAAAACAGGCAGTGGATATATATTTTTTTAATGTTAGTAAGAATTAAATTCCTGCTCTTTGGAAGCGCATGTTTCTTTTCTCTTCTTATCAGCCCTAAGGGATATCAGAAAAGTTTTAAGTGTTAATTGAAAATCCACCCTTTCCAAAGATAGCAAATAAAGAATAAATTCCTTAGACCAGACTTGTTCATTTTTGCTTAAGGTAGTGTCATGTTTCTGTTCAGCTTTTTAAAATTTAATAGGAGCAAACACGAAGTATGATTCTGTAAGCCTGGGAGAAGGAGGAGGGTGCGGGGAAGACTTCACTTACTGGAAGTCAAGTGTTCCCCTGGAGCAGTATCTTTTAGGAATTAGAGTATCAGGAAGTCAGGTAGACTCCCCTTTTCCTTTAATCAGAGTAGGCTGAGACTGATTTCTGTAATACCTGTTTCTGACATATTGTGAAATGTAGAGATCTTGGAGACCTTTTGTCTTTAACACAAAGCGTCTTGTTGTTGTGGTACTCTGTAAGCTGATGTGACATAGCACAACAACATGCAAAGGCTGAAATACTTCACAAAGCATTTGAAATGTCTGCCAAGATAAGGAAGGGAGCAGGGACAATTAAAAAACTTTGCCTTTCCTGATCTGGCAGAGAAACAACTGGAAATGGAAGCAGAAGAGGAGTGGTATGTAGAAGATCCTGACTAGTTTCTATGTCAGAGATGTAAATAAAGGATGATACGATGGTTAGAGAGTTATCAGCAGGAATGCTGGGCATGCAATGGAATTGCTCACCTGTGTGACCAGCCTGGTGAAGCAGAGGACTACATGCAGCTGAAGAAAGGGTGGGACATGTTAGAAGGCAGGAATCCTTCATGTGTGGGTAGCATGGCAAAGTCTGATCACTCTCTCACAGATAGAACAATAGCTTTATAACAAACTTAATTTTTAGAAGTACTTTTGATACACTTTTTTTCCCCCTGGTAATCTTTTATACATTGTTTTACACTTAGCCTCAAGATCTTCTGTATGTGGGAAAATTTACCTCAAAAGCTACACCATTTTTTTGAGGGTGTTTGTATTGCACGTGTAGTCAGTTTAATCATCTGTTGATTCTAGACCTTTTGTAGACTATGGAAGTTCATATTTAGCTAATCAGAACAATGAAGCTGAAATAAAAACTAAAAAAAATAAGGAACAGGAAACAGCAATAGTCATTGAAAGAGGGTGAGCTTCAACATGTTTAGAAATGTTTCTCTGATGCATATCTATAACATTATACCCATTCAGAAAAGACTGACCTTAGGGATTCTGTCTAATCTGTGTAGAAACTATGTAGAGATTAGTACTTTGGGGGAGTACACTGAATTCACACATCTGTTCATAGCCAACATTGCCCACTTTTTGGATAATAAGCAATCACATTTACTTACAGGACATTACAGCATCTGCCTGCATGGGGAGAGCTGCTATATATAAGCATAGTAATGACAAGATAGAAAATAATAGTGTGTCAGGGAGAATCATGCAAATACTTTGATGCTAAATTCTGGGAGGCAGATGTTGTTCCACTCCCCAAAAAAATCATTGCAAGATGTCCCCAGCTAGGGTTGAGATGGGGAGAAGAGATTCTGCAAACTGTCCAACCTGGTCCTCAGCAGAAGAAAAGGAAATCCCAAAATTGTTCTCATTTAACAAGCCCCTGAGAATGCTCAGCGAGATGAGATTTTGCCAGAGTACAAAAGGAAGTTGGCTATTGCACGGCCCATTGTAGAAGTATTTGCTCAAAGTATTGTCTTTTCTGTATGTAAATAATAGGGAGTGTATTCCATGTGGATTTTGTAAACTTCTAAAGTGCTTTTTGAAAGGGCACAACATTACTGGGATTCTTCTTCAAACATGTGTGAAGCATTTTAGTATCCTCTGTAGCGGGGAAGTGGAGTCAGCTGTAGCAGTTTAGTAATATTTTGGCATAGGTCAGGCAAGTCCTTCGAGGCAAAATGTCTAGACTGATTTGGGGATTTTCCTGTGGGTTCGTTCTTTGTTAAAGAAATCAATGTCTGTCAAATTAACATTGCCAGGAGCAACAAACGATTAAATGAACAGTAGCGGACAAATTGTTGGCTAAAACCTTGGCAACTTTGGGAGCAAGGGTCAGATTCACAAAAAGGGCTGAAGGGTCACAATGTGAGGCAGGATTGGGGCATTTAAGTTTAATGCTGGAATCCTGAAAAAAACCCCATTGCTAACCTCCCTTCTAAGACTGGAGATATCTGAATCTTCAAGGGACCTCAAATTTTTTTTTTTTAATATTCATGAAATATGAAACTTTGTGTATGCCGAGGCATCTAAATTGTGGCAAGGCTGAACAGCTTAAAACTTACCTACTGTAAACATTCACCGGGAGAAAAAAATGTTTTGCCTCATGCTGTTTGCTATGGATTGGTGGCAGGGGTCAGAGCTATTTGGTTTTGTAGTGTCAAAACACTGAAAAAGAGATCACCATTGTTTTTAACACACGACAAGAAGCAGGTAAGATACACAGATTTTATCACAATCTAATGGGTTCTTTCTTGGCCTTCAACTTTTTGAAAAAGCATCAGACATCTTTTATGAAGTGTATTATGTTCTAAGGGTGATCAGTTTTCCTCATTCTTGTTCAAATGTATTTTGTGGTTTCTGTGTGCTCAGTGTGTGTCTGGAGATCCACTTCCTTTTCCATCATCCCCAGCTTTGGTCACCCACTTTACTTTTGTATTTTGTCGCTGTACGTTCAGGTCTTCTAAATATAAGCCATGTAACAGCAGTGTTGTGGTTTTGCCTCATTTTGCATTCCAGTTTGTGTCTGTAAGTTTTCTTCCTTCTCATCGACTGTATTCTGAAATACTGAATCAAGAAGTGATTGGTGAATTAGACAAGAGCTGGGTAAAATAATAGTAATCTACTACTTGTGTGATTTGTGTGAGGACAGTACAGCAAGCCAATTCTCGTCTTTGTACGGAGTCCTAAAGGCAGTGCATTTCAATCTACCTATGAAATGTAAGAGGTAATTGCAGTTCTAGTGTAACTACCTACTTGGCTGAATAATAAAGTAGCTCAGAGTGTATCCATTTGTTGAAACTCCTATTATAGTTCCTTTGAGGGTATAATAATATAGATTTTAATAAGCTGTCTATTAGTATCAAGATGGGGAATATCTGTGACTTTCAATGTGCAACCAAAGCATATGAAGTAACCTAACAAAGGAAGGCTTTCTGCTTATTTCTCCATGGGTCATTAGGATTGTAGGTCTGATTGATTGACAAGGATATCTGTGTGTGTCTTAAATGTGGCAAGAAATCCCAGCATCTCATTTCTCCGTACATGAGAAATACTAATGCAGTTTTACAAAGGATTTTGATCTGCCTTTCTCCATTTATCTTCAGGCTGATGCATATGAACTGTTGCCTAAATAAGGGGTTGTCAGCCTCACCTAAATGAATATCCTAATTTGAAAAGTCTTCAGTTTGTAGTTCTGAGATGTTTTCCAAAGAGATTTTGGAGTTACTCCATCTGCAATCTCTTTACCCTACCAGCTTTGTCTTGAGAGATTTAGAGCAATAAATATTTTTGCCCTTTCCGTATCCTTAAAACCCACTCAGTTCTACAGAATTCTTTTCAGGATAAATACACTAAATGGATTTTGCCAGTAAAGCTTTCATTTATTCAAAACCTGAAGCTAGATTGGTGGTCTGTTGAGAAAACTTTGCTAGTTCAGATAGCTCTGTACTTGATTAGTTCTTTGGCGCAATGGTGGAGCCAGGATATTGTATGAATCCCCACCTTGCCTTAATTAATTTCTGCCACAAGAATGTTTGGAGAAATTCTAATGCCTTGCATAAGAAAAAAAGAAAAAGTTTTTTTGCTAATGGGATAATTGCTTCCATTTTATGGCACTCCTCATCCTGTAGGATCTCAAAGCTCTTGGTGAATTCACGTATTAGCTCTTGGACCCATCGGTGCCGTGGTGCAAAGCTGCCACACCCTGGGTGAAATCTGGCATCCCCGTAGCAGTGAAAAGGCATTTTGTCTTCATACATAATTTGGAGGGTGCATTTTGGGGAGGAACAGTGCAATTATTCAAGTTGGAAATTAGGCTGGATTATGAGAGTATTATTGTGTTACTGGATTTATCCTGATAAGTGCACTGTATCCACAACAATTGCCCCTTTGGCATGGGCTCAAAAATTGCTGAAGACTGAGCGAGAATCACTGTATCCAACATATGGGAGACCACCCATCTACATCATCATCTGCTGCTTGTTTTGAGAGAGCAAAGAAGAAATCAAGGTAGTGATGCTAGAGTTTTTAATGCCTTAGCTATGACAGGTTAGTGTATCAAAAGGCAAGGAAAAGGACTGTTTATATCTTGCGTAATGTCAAGAGCTAATTCTCTTAAGTATATTATTCCAAGAGTGAATAATCTTATGTGCTAAAAAACTTTTAAAAATAAACCATGCATTTTAACTTGACCTGAATTTGTCTCAGTTCTTCTTCTAAGCCTAATAAAATTCTCGGTTTGTTGCTTAATTTTAGAACTTGGCTGCTAGGGGACCTTGTCCCCATAACTGCAGATGATGTGCTCTAGCAGGTGCCCTCGCATGTGGCTTTCACCTTGATTCCATCAGAAAGCAAGTGACTGAGCTCTCCGGCAGCACAGTCAAGTGTGTTTTTTGAGATTCTGAGTAGGGATGCAGGAAAGACTTGCACCAATGTAGACAATGTAGACACAACCCTTGACATTTCTTGTCTGTGCCTACTAGTACCCTTCTTTCCTGGACAAAGCATCTCCAGTTATTCTTGATTAAGTTTTTAATCCTTAATAGCAAAGCTGCACTTTCCCCCCTCTCTCTGCAGGTTGTGCATGATTTGTCCAGGAGAACATAGCAGACCTCATTCTCTGGAAGGGCTGATTTTGCATTACTCTGGGTATGTAGGCATTAGAGCTCTTCATCTGATTTTCAAAGAAAACTGGGGTTTTAAAAATGATAACGTTAGTGTTTTTATGATTTCGGTGTAAAGTTGAGCACATGTACTTCTTTTACAGGACAATTGGTTTAAGAACAAGTCCATCCTTTAACCTAGCACTGCCAAGTCCATGACTAAACCATGTCCCTCAGCAACACTTCTACATGTCTTTAAATACCTCCAGGGATGGTGACTCAACCGCTTCCCTGGGCAGCCACTTCCAATGCTTGACAACCTTTTTGGTGAAGAAATTTTTCTTAATAGCCAATCTAAACCTCCCCTGGCACAACTTGAGGCAATGATACGAATACTATCATAATAATCCTGTAGGGTATCTGCAAGTATCTTAAGGCATGGGTTTAAGAACAGAAAAGATAGCTCTTATGCTTTCTCACAAGAATTTTAATACTTCATCTTTCCGTTTCTTTTATCGAGAGTCACACTTACGGATGCTGTGGCTAGGACTTAGCCTTCTGATTATACTTCAACTTCAGTTTCAGTTTAAGGTCCGAGCTAGAAAATGACACTCAATAAAATGGGTATCTTTCCTAATCATCTACTTACCTGATTTCAGTGTTTTTGTTGTAGTGATTCCTTGATGTAGCTGAATCAAAATAAATGGAATGTTTCCTTCATGGTTTTGATTGAATGGAACACTGAAAATAGGCAAAATTACTATTTAATTTTTAACTTTTACTATTGAAAAGATACTTGAAAGCATTACTTGTTTTTAAACCATGTCTCAATGATACTTTAAACCTTTAATTGCACATTTAGTTCAATTTCATATAATGATTTAGGCCGGAAAAGACCCATAAGATCACAATTTCAATCAAAACTGAGGAAGGCATAGAGATTTCAACTATGTTAAGTCCCAGTATAGTTTTTGAAAAATTAGCAAGTGTGATGAGGAGGGAAACCCAAATGAATGCCTTCCCTGAGAGGAGACAGGAGCCTCTGAGCCTTCAGCTCTTTGCCTGAAATGTGAATTCAGCTGTTAATCTTCTGTTTTTCTTGGTCATGCACCATTTAGCTCACAGGATCTTGGAACCAACCAGTGCATAAGTTCTTTAATGGGCATTTAGTGGACTTAGAAGCAATTTGAGTACCACAATATTTCAATGGGCAGTCAGGAATGATTCAGAGTAGATGGCAGAGAGCAGGGAAATCATGGCACGTATGGAGAGGGCACTTGCAGGTGCTGCAGTGGAAAGCATTGGGATGTAGATACAGATCTGTAGAAAACCAGGCTAGCTTAATTCTGTAAATTACTTTATCTTTATTCCCTTCGTTGTGAAGCACTTCTGCATCTGGATGTATGTCACAGCAGTTTTAATTATTAACTGCAGTAGAAATTGTTTCAGAGATGAGCTTATCTGAACTTGCATCAATCTCACTGTCTCCTCGTTCACGTGTTTCCTCCTTCTGTATGCTGCTTCTGTTATTTCTCATTTAGCTGTGGCTTATTGCTCTGGACTGAGTGGTTGCTGCAAATACGCTGTTGGATTCAGCATTTTTTGGTTTCCTTGGTAATGAACACGGCAAAATAATTCTATACAAAATATGGTAAAAATGGGCCAATTCAGGTTCAGCAGAGCTTGTGTCAGCTCTTTTTTTAACTTGGTGAAATATTCCTGATGATGAATGTTGAATGATGAACATCTTGTAATTGCAAGTGTTCTGATATTGCTATAGAATGGATGTGCATGGGAGAATAAAATGGAGACACAGCCAGTGGTTACAGGAGCATAAAAGACTGGCTCTATACAGGCTTTAAAGGTACCTGGGTAAGGGACCAAATCTGAAAATTTTCTTTCTGTTAATACATAAAGAATAGTGATTTTTTTTTCATATTATAAAACTAAGAAATGATGAAAAAATAAGAAAATTACAGTGCTGTAATGAAAATTCTTCTTGCATCTCTGTTTGTTCTCCTGTATGGTTACCAGTTCCCAAATATCCACTCCATATCTTTTATTGGTATAAAGATACAGCAAAACAGTGGATGTTAACAGTAAAAGAAATTGTTATTGTTAAATATTGTATCTTTACAATTTTACACCTTCAAAGTATTATATTGGAAACAAGTTATCTTATGGGCTGTTAGTAAGTACCAGGGAGGTAGAGGCTGCGTAGCTGCTCTTTTCTCCAACCCCTTGCTCCGTGTTTACAGCTAAGAGCTAAGCAACAACAGTGTAGCTTGCATTTTAGGTAGGAAGTAATATTGTTTATCAAAATATTTTCAGACTAATTTAGGGAACAGGGAAAGAATTGATGTAATGTTAAAACCTAGATCTCACTCCACCCGTAGCAATTTATTCAAACATCCACTCTTGGAAAACAAACAAACAAAAAAATACCCACAAAAAAGTGCCCAAAACTACCTATTAGAATGCCTTTGAATATTCAACAGTTCAAAAGCATTTTTAAATAACGTATTTCCTTCTGTTTATTTAAAGATCTGGGTTTGTTTTTTTTTTTTCCTTTTGTGGATATGTTTGGTGCCAATATTTCCAGCTGTTTCCAGCATTTCAAATCTGTGGTCTGAAACCTAAACTATGTCTATTGTTTCACAAAGCTATGTGTGCCTGTCAAATTCTGTCAAACTTCGTGTTAGAAAGCCTTTCAGTCAAAAAGAGGCTTCAGAAATAGTAAAAGTTTTAAACAGATTGTTGTAATGTAAGTTGGCTCTAGGGGTACAATGAAATACATACAGAAGATTTAATATGAGAATGTTTGCATGCCTAGGACAGTAAGAATTTTCCTCATTGATATTCTACAACTTTTTATTATAGGCACTTCCTGATAATGCTTCATTTGTTAACTGAATTTCTTAGAGTTAATATAGAAGCCTTCAAATTATGCACCTGAAATAGGATTTAAAACCTTACGTGTGGAGCTGTTTAGCATATGGGTAGTCTATAAACTAAACTTTTTTAGTGTGGATACTTCCATTTCATTGTTCTCCTCTGACATCAGTGTATCAGACTCGCCGAAAAGTACAATGTGGCAATATGTTTAGGTTTAAACAATTACAGATAATTAGAGTGGTAAATGTCATGATGTACAAGTGTTAGTGAAATATGTTTTTAATTATTACTTTGCTATGTGTCATATTTCATCCCTTAAAGCCAGCAATACCCTCAAGATGCTATAGCCCATTTATGGAACTTCTCCACTCCCTACTAATTATCCGTAATTAATACCTTGCTAAAAAGTTGGAACTGCTTAGTCTTGTCCTAGTACCATTTGTTACCCATCTATTTAAAAATGTAACCTAATTTTAATTCAAAGTAAATTCTTTCACAGATAATTTTTTCTGAATTTTTTCTTCCATTCTGAGGCACATGAAAAATACATGGTTTTTTAAATCTGTATGTTATTCACATTAGTAGAAAATAGTTTGCATTCTATGAGAAAATTTTCCTGTATAATAAGAGGATCTTCTTTTTGATTGCAGTCATAACAGACTAAAATGACGAAAATTACTAATTTAAATAATATAACAGTGAAAACTATGATTTTTCTAAGATGTGAGTGTTAGTAATACAATTCAGATGTATAATGCTGATAAATTCCTTGAATTTCACTGGTGCATTATGAAACAAGAATAGAAACTTATTTTTGCTTCATCTGTTTTACTAAAATTCTTGAGGAAATTGTATGGGGGGTTGGAACTCAATGATCTTTAAGGTCCCTTCCAACTCAAACGATTCTATGATTCTATATTAAAAAAAAAAGCAAGCTGTATTGCAGCACTCTCATTTGGATCTTCTTTAACACATTTAGACTTTTGCATTTTTTGATAATTGCGAATCTTGGAGGAGACCGTGAATGACTGACCACAGCATCTGGACTGTCATGTTTTATTCCAAACTTAAATTTGTAGACACATGGCTAAATTTGACACAGTGGAAGGGTTATTTCAGCTTTTGTTAATGAAATATTCTGCACTGCAGAGGTAATTGCAGGTCTTTAAGGAGTTATCCTGAGGTTGCTGAAGGTGGTAACAACTTACTCAAATAATAAGATGTTTCACCGAAGCTTTAACCAAAGGCTCTTTAAGAAAGCTGAAACACATTTGGGATAAGACTAAGGATTTACCAGAGTAGATTATTTGTTAGAAGATAAAAACCAAGGTAAAGTGCATGAGCAGTTTTCATAGCAGTAAATCATCTCTGGGGTTTTTGTGAAGATCTATCCTGGGACCTATGCAGTGTGTTTTATTTGTAAATGATTTGGAACAGGAAGTGGAGATACTGATTTTTTTTTTCTGGTAGTAGAGGTGAGGGCTAGCTAAGAAGGTTTGTAGAAGAATATTCTGATAAAATTGATACGTAACTGTAGATAAATGTAAAGGAGGGCAAAAGGGTTGATCAAAGTTCTGAAGTAGCTTCCACACCTGAAATGACTGAACAGATGTTGATCTCTCTACCTGTGGAAGGATGTGAGAAGAGATGTGCTGGAGCATTTTCAAGGGCTGAAAAGGTGGTTTTGTGCTCCCATTTCTTTCAGAACAGCAGAGCGTATGATGAAAAGAGTGATGAATCAGATGTTCACTGATGCAGGTGCTAAAGAAATGCTGCTAATCAGAGAGTAATTGGGTGAATTAAAGATTCCTGTAACTCAGTGAGGATTGTTAAGGCAATCGCTTCTGGTTCAGCGCATCCCTCGAGATGTTTTCATTTAGGGAATACCTAAACCAGGATAATACTGTTATATGAGGCCAAGGGAGTATTCTGGGAAAGTAATTGTTCTAATTTACTTATCCTTGACTATCCACTGTCAGCCTCTACTAGATAGTGGATACTGGGCTGGCCACCCTGTGCTCTTATCAGATACATCCATTTTTATGAAAGACCCTATCTTAAATTATCCTTCCGTGTTATATGTAATTCATGTTTCTGAATTCAGTGTTAATTTATCAATATGAAAATAGACCAAAACGTTCTTATCTTAATCAGGCCAGTTCATTTTGAGGTAGTCCTGTCCGATAAGCTCCCAGTTCCTCCTTTTGTACCTACCTATGTTTTGGCTCCAGAGATTCTGCGCCCTACTCACTTTTATTAGGATTATTATAATCACTAACTATAGGAAGCCAACTGCTTGGGAAGAGTGTGTTGAGAGAAGAATGCCTCTTCTAGAGGACTAAAAATTGGAAAAACGTTGGTTTTGTTGTTTTTTTTTTAATCTGGAAGGCTCATGGAGCAGCATGAAACTTTCCTATTTGGTGTGCCGATAACTGGAGAAAAATATAAAGGGAAACATGTAAGGAATATAGAGGTTCTTAGCTACTACCGTCCTTTTTTGATGCTGCAAAACCGAAACCAGACAAGGTATTTGAAGAGTCATGCTTCTACAATTTATTAACTAGTTCTCATATTCTAAAAGTCTGTTGCTAGAAGGCCTCAACTCCACCAAATTTTTTTTTTGTGTATGTAACTTCTCATTGATTTATTTAATAACATAAAGGTATAGCAAGCTACTTGCAGCAACTAATTGAATTTGTTTGTGGTTATAAAGTGTATATTCCCTTCTGTGACACTTTGCTGGGTAGCTACAATTTGGCTTAAGCTTCTTGGAAGGGTTCCTACCCATCCTGATCTTGCCTATATAATACAGCATGTATTGTTCTGGACAGGACTGTTGAGATGTAAGGTTCAATTAAGGAAAGAAAATCTGTTATTGCTTAAAAGTATGATTTCTTTAAGACTAATTTAGAATATTTATTCTTTTTTAATTACTACAGTGTACGGACTATGACCTGGATTATGGAACTGAATGTTTGCATCTGGCTCTGAAATACTGTAAAACAAATGCCAAACTCGTTGAAGGAACAGCTGACCTCTGGAAGGTAAAGGCAATAATAATCTCTATGTTTACATATTTCTTTAAAAATTAAAAAAACTCACATATCACCATAGAAATTCAGATGTGTTTTCAGTTGTAATAGTTAAGCTTTTCTCTTCCAAATTTCAGAATTGCTTTTGGATTATCATGAGTTTTTTTCAGAGCTTGTTGTTGTAGACAGACTCAGGCAGATGTTACCTGAGGTAATCAGTGAAGATAGTATTTATCTGGAAGTAGGAAAACCAGCTAGGCACTTGAATCTCTAAAACTATAAATCCATAATCTCTAAAACTAAGAAGATTCTTTTATTATATGAGATCTCTCATGCTATTTCTGTATCTTTTTGCCGTTTGCCTCCACTTTCCTACGAGGACATCACTTTTCCTCTGATGCCAAATACCTGGTTAACAACAGTTCAATTTTTTAGAGCAGTTCATTACATTTAGTAACACTAATGTTTAAGACCTCTTCAAGCAAACCTTGAAAATTTAAACATCAGTCCCCTTGTCTGATATTCTGTAGGTTCCTGATGAGTGACAAAGCAGGTGTATATACAGGTACCAAAGGATGTGTCCCTGCCTGTGTCACATTTCATTGTTTTGGATGGTGGGACATGATTCTTTCTCAGTAACTGTTGTGTCATGCAATTTTTAAGTGTATCCTTTTATTTATTTTATTCATTACCACATTAAAGGATCTGGAAGCAGCTTGAATCACTTCATCTGTCTTTGACAGTAAATTTCCTCCAATGGGACATGATTTCTAATAATGCAACAGTAAATCTTACCCAGAAAGGTAATTTCTTGAATCTGCCTTGCAAATTTCCTGTTCAATTTAGCAGCAAAATTTACTTACGCGTTGGTTGCATACAGCAACTTCTTTGAATGTCTTTCTGGGGACATGGTCTTTCTGAAACAGTGTGTTGTCTGCTTTCATACTCAGTCTTCTAAGGGACAGATTATGTCATGCACATTTGCGTTACATCACTTTCTGGATGGTTTCACTGTTTTCATTGCAAAGCATGGTACTTCCATGAAGGGTAACAAAGTACACCTATAACATTCATTTAGTTCTTTAAATTGCTTATTTAATTTTTTACTGTCTGTAGATACTACTGGTGCCTGGTAGATGAAATGTAGTCTTTTGACCTAGAACGATAAAATAACTAAGACCGAAGGAAATGTCTACATGTCATCTGGTCCAATGCCTTGCTGGAAGTGGGACCAGATTGGTTAGATTAAGCTGTGCAAGGCCTTGTCCAGTTGAGTTTTGAGTATCTATCTCCAAGAATGAAGACTTTCTGGGGAAAACAATTCCAATGCAGTTCCCTCCCATAGAAAGGACATTTTTTCATAATATTTGGTCAGCATTTCCCTTGATACCTCTTGTATTGGGAAATTATGAAAGGACAAGAGAAAGATCTGCAAGAAAAGTTGAGTTTACTCTTCTCTGCAGCCATTAACTATGACCTTTCCCCAGCTTTGGGCTGAACAATCCAAGTTCTCTCACACCATAGTAGCAGCTGTCTGCTGGGCTTCCTCCTGTTCCCCATTGCATTATGCTGGGGAGCCCAAAACTAGAAACAGTGCTCCAATGTGTTCTCAAAAGGGCTGAATACAGGGGAATAATCCCTGTGTTCCATGTAATGAAATCTACGTCCTTACTAACACAGCTGGGTCAGTTGGACATCTTTTCTGCACTGCTTCACACCACTGGCTCATGTTCAGCTTATCCAGAAGGTCCTTTTCTGCAAGGCTGTTTTCTATATTTTAGTATCGGTATGGACTGTATTGGTGCCCAGTGACAGGACAAGAGGTGTCAAACCTGAACATAAGAAGTTCCACCTAAACATGAGGAGGAACTTCTTTACTTTGAGGGTGGCAGAGCCCTGGCAGAGGCTGCCCAGAGAGGTGGTTGAGTCTCCTTCTCTGGAGACATTCAAAACCCACCTGGATACATTCCCGTGCAACCTGCTCTGGGTGGACCTTCTCTGGCAGGGGGTTGGACTAGATGATCTCCAGAGAACACTTCCAACCCCATCTCATTCTGTGACTGTTACACAGGGTTATTCTGTCCCAGATGCAGGAAGCCGTGTTTGTGTTTGTTACATTTCACAAGATTTCTGTCAGCCCCTTTCTCTAACCTTTCAGAATCCCTCTAAATGAGTGTTGTACCCTGGAGCCTATTAAATACTCTCCCATTTGTTGTCATCCACTAGTTTGCTGAGAGCATTTCCCCTTTTCCAGATTATTAATAAAGATATTTAGACAGGATTCTCCCCAGTATCAGCCCCTGAGGAACAGCAGTAGTAACCAGCCCCTGGTGACACTTCAGAATTGAGCTTGTGCATCGCGCTCTGTTTAAAAAGAGAATTATTTCAGTGTTAGTGCCACTCTGACATTATTGGTGAAACAAAATCCTGATGCTGTTCACTCTCTAGCACGTGGAACCCGTTGCAGTAGCACTGGGCTTTGAAGAGGCCTGTAAACACATGAAAAATGATAACACATGAAGAGCGAATATGCTGTATATAGTATACACAAAGATGCTGGTGCCATGTCATTAAAGAACTTCTACCTTCTCACATGCTTTCCCTGCTTTAGTTTTTACCTAAAAGCCATTTGTGTCTTCTGTGGCTCCTGAAGTCATTCAAAGTCAAAGGCATAAGAATGATGAGGTTTGTAAAATAGTAAATTGTTTCTGCAGCAAATAATCATGTCAGTTTGGAGGCTGCAGAGGAAGGTAGCTCACTCTTGCTCCAGTAGCACCCAGCTGTTGGTCACTCTGGGCCAGGGGGTTTGGCAGGTGACTTGGGGCAGTGCCATTAAAGAAGAGAACGGTTCTGCTCAGTCTGTGCAGTTCAATGAAGTGCCAAAGGCTGCTAATTTTCTCAAGTGATGCTTGCCTAAAAAATAGTTAAGAACTATTGCTGTTGGGTGCTAGTCACCTTTCAGAAGCAGAATTGTCTTAGCTGTAATAATAATGTTGTGGGTTTTTTTTTCTGTAAGGCTTTTCAATGCTGAGATAAATTATATTTCATAAGCTAAGAACCGATGTGCTCCCAGTGGCTCCAGACTTGGTTTTGGTTTTTTTGTTTTTTTTTTCAACAAGAGACAAAATGATATTCCATCCAGATAAATGAGAACTGAAACAAATCATTGTTCAGAGGATGCGTAACAGAAAAACTGTAGTCAATTAACAGGTGAAGAACAGGTTCTGAAGTCCAAGTATTACAATCCAATTTCATTCTACGTGGACCTTGAATCTTTAAAGAAAAGATTTGATATTTGTAAGCATTTAGTTGATTTCTTAGGTGCTGCATAACATTAAATGATTCAAAGCCGTGGGAAAAATTACTTATCTGCGTGAATGTAATGTCTTCTTGAATTAACTCTAATTATTGTGCTGGGGCACTGTCTACAGTTCAAAGTCACTCACTGTTGCAGCTGAAGCAAATGATAGTTTGTTTACTTTCTGGTAACAACTTACAAAATTAAAATCATTCTTTAAGGTGACAACAATCAGGCAGGAACATTCAAATTACTTCAGCATTATAAATATTTATAAGTGCTATTATAAAAACAGTTACTATATAATTATTTATAACATAGTTAGAATCAGGATCGTGAAAAAGGAAACAAAATGACACTATCAACACTGCATTTTCAGTTTCTCTGGGCCTTACACCTTTGAAACAAAATGACCTTAAATGTTCTGGGGCAATATCCTCTTAAAGTGTAAAACCATGTAACAGAATGTAACTGTTGGAGTCTAATACGTGTGTGTGTGTGTATAATGCAGATGAATACTGCATTGTAAGAGCACTTTTAAAAGATTGATTCACATTTAAAGACAATGCCAATAATGCGAAAAATGCTCACCATTTCTAGAAATAACAGGTTATTTTCTAATCCCAGAAAAACACCCGCTGCAATGGAGATCTGTGGGGTACCTTGGTATAACAGAGGGCAATGCCTCATTAAACTAAAATTTGTATTTTGCATTTTGTGTATGTGTGACCATAACTTTATGGTATTAGTTTGGTTAAGAGTTATGTTTTGCCCTTAACATACAGTTTTATAAGCATGAAATGTTCATCAAGCTAAATCCATTTGAAGAAGACTTTTAAATATTAAATGGGAATAACTTTGAGGAACTTTTCAAAGAGCATCTTCCTAGATAGTGAAAAGTTGCAGTCTGACAGTTGAGAGAGAAGAGCACACAGGAAACCAAACAAGCAAACCTTCATCTGATGATTTTGATGTATTAGTAAATTATTAGTAAATAGATATAGTAGATTATTATACAGAAAAGTAGAGAAGTGTCTAATAACTAAGACTATTCTGCCCTTGCCAAATAAGCAGATGATTGTTTTCTGTTCCATGATAGTGAGGTATTCATGTTGAGTTTTAGTACTTGGCCTAGGGAAATACTGATAACAATAACATTTAAAAAATTTTGGAACACTAGATGTTCAAGAGGACAAAATGAAAATTAATGTTGTCACATGAAGAGAGAATCTGAATAATTAGAAGTCTGTGAGATTGATATTGAGCAACAAAACAAAAGGGTGCATTGCTACAGGCAGAACTTGATTAATCAAGAGTTAAGGGGCTAATGTAATTAATGTCAACCAACATGGAATTCACCTATTTTGTGAAATTGACTTCAAGCCTTTTTTACAAGATTATAGTCTTGGCTGATAAAGATGGTAACGCAGATACAATATACGGTTGGCAGAAGTTTGACTTGTTACTACATGGCATCTTAATTAAAAATAGGATGACTGTAATTGTACTAGTCCTCGTTAAATAGATTAAAAATTGGATAACATATTTCAGAAGATAATTCTCACCATGTGCAGTTCTGCAGAAACTATTATTGTCTCTAAGCTATTTATCATTTGTCTGATAATGTTTTGGCAGACAACGCAAAGATTTAAGGATTTGTAAATAAAAATATAATTGATCGGAAGTAACCTATTGATAAGGATTGCTTGGCAAACCATTTAACCAAAAGGTACATTTTTCCTTGCAACCATATGTAGAGAAGTAGATTTGTAAACAAAATCTATAGGCAATATTTAGAGAATTGCTCTAGGAAGACAGTGACTTCGAAAGTGGTGTAGGAATCACAGAGGATAGCAAGTTTCCAATCTGGGCAAAATACCTTCCGTCAGCCATTGATATAATAACCAAGAATATAAAATTAGAAAAGGGATGTTCTAGTATTACAAGTGCATCTAGAATACTACGGTCAAATCTGGACTCAAGCCCTGGGTAAATGTTGATCAATAGAGAAGTGGTCTCACATACTCTACAGTGTTCTTGCAACTTAGATGAGACTTATTCAAAAGGCAAGCAACCACGACAGTTGAGACCACTTTTGAGAGAGCTGAGATAGTCTTGTGTCTTGAAAGGTTTTTAGATGGTAATCTGTTACAGGTTTACTGAAAGTTCAGTAAAAAAGCCCTCTAGAAACAGGTAATTATAAAGAAACCTTGCAACATGATTGGTGACTCAATGAGTCTTTATCCTTAAATTTAAATTCAAGGCATTGATTATTCCCAACATTATGTAAACTCAGACAGCTAAGATTTCGCAGGCTAGATTGACTCTCTGGCTTCTCCCACAGGACAAGCTGTGGCAAAGTAAGTTTAATTTTTAATTTTGAAAGAATGTCATCCCTTGGAGAAATGATGAGTAATGAGAAAGGTAATAGTATTCATCTGTTTCTGACTACAATAACCAGCGTAATTTATGAGATGGAAAAGTGGTTACAAGAATCCTTATGTTAAAATGAGATAGTCATTTACTCGGACACTAAAATGCTAATACCTACAATAATATGTTTCTGCTGCAAGATGTACTTTGCAGCACTAAAGCTTTTGGAATCCTGTTCAGTCCATTTCAAAAAGAGAGAAAAGTTATTCAGAATCTAGAGGAACAAATGCAGAAAATCCAGTAATATTTAACATAAAAGGAGGTTACAGTAAAACCGAAGACAAATATTCAGGAGTTATTCTTATAACAGTGCATGTCACTGCACGTCATTGCAAAGACATTGCAAGCAAAGATTGTTGGCATCTTGTATAGATGCTGTCTTTGGTTTTCTGTTATTTTATTTACAAAGCCTACTGTTGGGATCGTCAACCACCCTGAGGGCACAAAGACAGATATGAAAGGTGTTTTTTGGAAGAGGCAAGTAAATATTCAGCATCTTACTGTCCATCTACCTTGATCTGAATAATGTCTTTTATTCAGACGTTTTTTAATCCTCAGAAAGCTCATATCAAAGCCTTCTATAGTCTCACGGACTCCCACTGATTAATTGGACTCTCGTTAGCAGTAATAGTCTTGCGCTACCGAAAAATTACACCTATATTAGTAAAAGAAATAAAGAGGCTTCTCACTGGCTGTCATTTTTATGATCACAAGTCCTATAAAAATGTACCTATTTTATGATAGAATTATGGAATAGAAATGTGGTTTTTAAGGAAGTATGAAAATGATGTGTAAAAATAGATGCAATGTCATGTTTTTATGATTCTTCAAAGGGTTAAAAATATATTTAGGTTTCAGATGAATGATAAGCAGATCTTAGTATTTAAAAAAAAAAAAGTCTTCTCTTGATTCTCCGGTAATTTCTGCATCTTCTGTTCTCACGACTTGCTGGTGATATTTAACCAAAATTAAGAATTGACAATATCATTTGTTTATGGTATTTTAAATGTAAAGGATTGCCTTCAGGGCATTGTTTTATTGATTTTACATTCCTTCCTGCTGTGTTAAATCTAATGAGGCTTGTCTGTCCTTCAGGTGACCTACAAATGGGATCTGTATGCAGCTGAATCGATCATTAAGGGTATGTGTTTGTCCTTGTGACTGTCAGTTTGCATATTCCTGAGTCTAATTTAGAGTCTCGTATGCTATAGTTTAAATGTCTTTAAGGAAAGTTTTATGATGAATAAAATGTGCTTAGGCAAGTTGTTTTAGCTTGTTCACTGGAATACTTGTATTATGCATTATTTACCTTTATTTACTTCTCTTTGAATAGAGAACCTTATAAAAAGCTGTGCATATTACAGAGTCAAACAGAGATTAATTTTGAATGACTTTATGAGGAATAAACAATTTTTTAAATTTTAATTTCCAGTTCAATTGTGAATATGTTCCATCTTTCTAATCAAAGTAGTAGATTGTAAATTATATATTAACACTTTAGGGCTCTTCACTCTTCTACATACAGCAACTTGTTTACAGCAACTTGTTACCTAAATTGATATAACAATTATACGATATTGAGGTATACCATTAATTTATAAATATTTTGTTGAACTGATTTTTTAACCTTTTCCTATACTGGTAATAGTTGTTTCTTAGTAGTTTAACAGAAAGACTAGATTTAGTCTTTATCTAGATCGCCTCAATCTAAAAACAATGCAGAAAGGAAGACCTGTTAGTAGTCAATAATGAGCACACTCATAGTTATCGTAAATTTGATAAGCACTGATTCAGGGGGCTCCTGCTTGACTCCACGTGGGCAAATATTGCATATTATATGCACTTCTAGCACCACCTGACTGAATTTTTCAGGCACTGTCAAGGAAATAAGGCTGTGAAACCTTGGGAATTCTGGTTTTGACAGGGACTGGGCTGTTGTCTCCATAGCTGGAGGCCTGGAATTTTTTAAATCTTGCTTTGGGTAGGGTTCTTAGAGGTTCCACACTCCTCTAGCTTTTGAGCTTAGGGTTTCCATACACATTAAGGATGAGAAGGTGGCTGGGAGCAGTCAGTGTGAATTTACAAAGGGGAAATTATGCCTGACGAACCTGATAGCCTTCTACAATGAAATGACTGGCTTGGTGGATGAGAGGAGAGCAATGGATATGGTTTGTCTTGATTTCAGCAAGACTTCTGACACTATGTCTCCTATGACATTCTTGTTGACAAACTGATTAAGTACAGACTAGAAAAGTGGACTTGATAACTGGCTGAACTGTCAGGCTCAAGCATAACATCCAGCTGGAGCCCAGTCACAGTAGTCTACCCTAGATGTCAATGGTGATTAAAATTGTCACTAATGATCTGAGCACACCTTCAGCAAGTCTGCAGATGATGTAAAATTGGGAGGAGAGGTTGATAGACCAGGTTGTTGTGCTGCCATTCAGAAGGACCTTGACGGGCTGGAGAAATGGGTGGATAGGAGCCCCATGAAATTCAGCAAGGGGAAGTGCAAACTCCTGCCCTTGGGAAGTAATAACCCCAGGTGCCAGAAAAGACCCTGGGGAGTACTGGTGGACAATTAGTTGAACAGGAGCTGGCAATGCACCTTGATGGAAAAGGTGGCCAACAGCTACGGTAGACAGAGCATTGCCAGCAGGTCAAGGGAGGTGACCCTTCACCTCTGCTCAGTGCTGGTGAGGTCACATCTGGAGTGTTGGGTCCAATTCTGGGCATCCAATGTGCAGAAGAGACATGGGCATACTGGAGAGAGTCGAGTGAAGGTGATTAAGGTAGTAGAGCATCTGTCGTATGAGGAGATACTGAGAGGGCTTGGACTGCTATGCCTAGAGAAGAGAAGGCTCAGGGGGATCTTAAATTGTATAAATTGGAGTGGAGTGAAGAAGATGGAGACAGACTCTTCATCAGTGGTGCTCAGGGAAAAAAAAAAATTGCATTTATACAGCTGAAAAGCCTTCTTAGGATTCTGAGATTTTTTTATTACAAAGCTGGGAGACTGGAAGGCAGAATGTCTGTCCTTGTTTTCCTAGGAGACATTCATTCAGCTGAGATTGCCAGAATGAGCATCTCTTGGCTTATAAATGACATTTTTAACAGCTTTTATTAAGTTACTGAAAAGAATATTTCATATTAGAAATTACTTGTGAAAATATTTTCAGAACAATATTTTTAAGTTATTCAAGCTTAGAAAGCTTTGAAAATGGGGGTGTGATCTGACAAACTGGAAAAACATTTTCAAAATATGCAGTATCTTCATTTTGCCTACTTATTTTTTGACAGCTATTGGATATTTACAAAGTTTTTGCAAAAATAATTTGTTCTGCCATTAGGAGTTTTTCACAAATAAAATCTAGATATGAAGTTCATGAGTTGGCCAGTGATTATCAAAGTATTTATTTCTAATTTTCTGAAATTTTTGTGCTCTTGGAAAAGTATGTAGTAGTTTAAATTTAATTTTAAGTGATCTTTACTTCAATAAAACTATACAGTTTGAATATAAATTTTAAAAGCACAAATACTGTCATTGTGGTTGTCATATGAGCAAAATTACAAGACAAAAAAGAGTTAATAGAATGAATCAGTATGCAAAAAAGGAATTTCATGGTACAGTATGATATAAAATTAGGCAATGATTTTATCTTCTTGATGATAGAAATTGGAACTAGTGCTTTACCTTGAATGATAGTTCAATGGAAAAAAGGGAAGCTTCCAATCTTTGAGAAGTGCAAAAGTAATTTTATGAAAAAATTAAGTTCTTTTTTTTTCCAGTCTAAATATAGATCCCATTACACCAGTCATTTTGCTTGTCCTTAACTAACTAATGATCTGACTTGTCCCATTGACTTAATTTTAGTTAAATCAAGTAAGTTTTTGCAGTCAGAATGACAGTTAAATATTTTAAAAAATATATATATATTAACCCAACACACTTCTGATACCCTTTTTGCACTGTCAGCATCCAGTTTATTTCATCTAGCAATATGCAAGTCTGTCTGTACCTTCATGATAGGAGTTCTTACTGAATTCCTAATTGTCATAAAGTGCTTTTACGTGCTTTTACTGTACAGACTTCTTTTTTTTAAAGTTTTTTAAGTTTAAGTTTTTTAAGGTTTTTTTTAAGTTTTTTAAGACTTTTTTTTTTAAGTATTATCTGTAATTTTAAGTGTTACCTATGTAGCAGAGACTTTCAAAGAAAAATTCCTTCTGCTGGTAACGTTAATAAGGAAATGCAGAAAGCTGATGGAGCTGCTTGGATGTGCTGTTTTGTTTCAATATTGTAACTATTTGTTGTAACAGAATTTTTGTGCTTCAAATAGTTTTTTTTTTTTTCTTTGAATTATGCACATCAACAGATCTTTAAATACTTACATTTTTATGCTAAGAGTATTACACTTGTGTCTATAGACAGTTGCTAAGGAACAGAACAGGTTCCTTGTGGTTCAGTTTGGCATATTATTTTGCTATCCTGTTTATTTTTGAGGTACTCTTGCATTTCTGTCTGTTGTCCATATATTAAATTATGATTCTGTAATTAATCTAATTAAATACAAGAAAAATCATTGTGGTAATATGTTTTTGGCAATTAAATGATGTCTGAAAAAGTAAAATTAATCATTAGGTTATCTGAGACTGTTTCCACAGACTGCTATGTTACAAATGTAATTCTAACTACGTAACAAGTCCCAAATGTTTCACAGAAGCACAGCTAGATTTCTGACTGCTGGCCTAATGACATGTAATAACTGACAAATTTCAGCTTGCTAAGCTTGACTTAGGTGGAAGTAAGAAAAACACACATGCGTGCATACATTTTTGTAATGTAGATGTTTATATGTATATATAACATTCATATGCAAAGCAACACAAGGAAAGGCTTCACTAACGTAAATAGACTGATGACTTATTTACCTTTTGAGGCTGTTTTCTTAAAACACGTCTTATTAATTTGCTTACTTCCTCATGTCTCTCTTAGAGCTATATTATGAAAATCTGAGTCCCAATATAATTTGTTTTATAAACAGTAAATTTAATGCTTTTCTTTAGTTAAGCAGGTATGAACTTGTAGAGTATGCAGACAAGGTGGCACACGCCTACTTTTAATAGTCTTGAAGTAAGAAAACATCATCTTACAATAAGGGTGACTCATCTAGAAATGTAGTTAAGATCAGGCTAATACAAAACATCCTAAAAAAATTTCCATTAGGACTGCTGCCCTCGGGGAAGGTTTCTTTGAACTCTAGTTCCAACATGTAAACTTTAAATGGTGCGTCTCAGTAGATCTTAGAGTTTGATTTTCTCTTCTCCTCATTTTTCTTTTCTTTTGCAATAACTTTGTCACAAGAATGTGTGTTTGCAGATTGGATATTTTGCCCTCACATTTGGCTAAATAAGTAGCTGCTGATGTAGGTACAAATGCAATTTGGAAACGCCAAGAAAAATATCATAATGCCTTCAAACCGTTTATGGACCACTGGGAGCTACATACTGTATTTTGTGTTATATGAAGAACCCACGTGATTTTTTTATTATAAAAAAAAAATTTGACATGTGTCAATCGTGTAGGAAAGGACAGATATTTTCCCTGAAGCAGGCTGCAGTTTCATGTGTTTACAGGGATAGGAACATCTCTCTTACGAGATGCTAAAAATGCCAGGGAGAACCATACTGAACTTTCAGAGCAGTCAAGCCATTGCTTTGTAGAAAGTGAAAATGGAATTCTGATAAATTAATTTGCTATTCTGAATTCACTACAAACTTTGAAAATATTTTGATGAATAGAATCTGCTTCCAAAATAGTAGGAATTGTAATGAGAGACCAAGAATGGCTTGGTATGAACATATGTTTACAAAAACAAATGTATGTATACATGTGTATGTGCAATTAAGTGAAAAAATTTATGTCTGTAGGCTAAAACCTGTTTACCACCCTGATGCATTTTTATTCTTATAGTATAAATTCCCTAGGATATGATATTTATGATCTTTATTCATGCAAAGTATTATTTTAATTGCTGCTTGTTTGTGGCGTGCTTTTCAAGGTAAACTTTTTAAGTCAGTCGTTAGAGTACTCTTAATACATTATCTAACAAAGGGAGTTCCATAAACATGCACACATTTTAATGTATAATTTTGGATGAGATCCTAGGATAAAGACTGTAACAGGTGTTACTGAATAATAATGTGATCTAAAGCTTTCAAGATATCAAAGAAGGGCCCAGAAAAAATGAAAATTTAGGTTTTCTGCTGGAAAGAGAAGGAAGTTTAATGGAACAAATTCTGAAATCCTGTATCCACTTTAATGAAGCAAATTCCTCCCTGTTTCCTGATAGAGAAATTTAATGTATAACCTAACATAATTTGGTAAAGTTCTAACTATTTTTCATTTTATGCAAAAAATATGCTCTGAGTGGATGTTAAATGTGATGCATTATGGGGAGGGTTACTCCATAATCAGGTACAGCTGGTAAGAAGCTGAGAGTAAATGGGAGATGTGTAGTGAGAAGAGGAGGTTTCCAAGGAAATAATGAGTGTAAAGTAGAGGAAGAAGAAGCCAAAACAAGAGAGAGATTTTGATAGTTAATGCAATAGTGAGAAGAAAAAAAGGTTGGGCAGATGGAAAGAAAGTACGGTGTGAAATTAGGGAAGAAAAGTAGAATAGTGGTGCATGGTGGGAGGACAAGATGTAAGGCAAAAACTGAACCAAGGGATGTTCCAGCTCAGTACCAGGAAAAACTCTTTCACCATGAGGACAATCAAGCAGTGAACAGGTTGCCTGGAGAGGTGGTGCAGCCTGGGTTCTCAAAGGTTTTCAAGAGCTGACGGGGCAAAGGGATGAACGGTCAGACCTGACCTCACAAATGGATCTGCTTTGAGCAAGAGTTTGGACTAAAGACCTCCTGAGGTCCCTCCCAGCCTGAATTATCCAACACTGATGGAAAACAAAATTTTGTTGAATAGTAAAATTCTTTGTGACATGGCCATGATGTGGCTTTCCAGAATGACTGGTTCACCCAGAGAGACTTTCGAAAACCAGGAATGAAGTGCTGCACGCAGTGGCTTTGCCGACAGTCAGCAGAACTCATGACTTCCTCTATACATTTTTCATGCTCATGAAAAAGCACGCAATGTCTCTTCAATGTGTGTGTTATCATTACTTTTATTTTTGCATTATTATCAATTGACTTCCCCTCTAACTTTGCCTTCCCCCTCCAGATTAAAAAATACGTTTTTTCACACTTCAGTCAACTTTGCTTTCTTCTTTAGCACATTCAACCTGCAAATCTTAGTTGCCTTTTTTTGTAGTCTTCTCTCTTTTCTCCTTTACATTCCAGGAAGTCAGAGGTTTAAGGGGGCTGGGGAGAGGGGTGAGATGGGCTTTTATCGTGGCAGCCTTTGAGCAGCCTCTTGTGAGGTTACTTTTGACAGTAGCTGTTGATGACTGACTTCTTTTCAAAAAACAACTGTCTGAGGGTAAGTTATGGTGCCTTTTCGGATTCCACAGCCTTCTTCCACATGTGGATTTTTGTAATAGCTCCAATCTGACCTTCTTCATTACATTACTCGGTTCCATAGAATCTGAGTTCTTGAAATCTGATATGCCAGTCTGGTTTATGATGTACATCTATCTTGTATCTGCATGCCATGTACAGTACTAAATTCAAGTGGCTCTTGCTCTCTGATTTCAATCTACCACCGGTTTCTTTCTGCTGATAAGAAGTTAATTCAATATGTTTCCCATTGACCCATTTTTGAGACTGTACAGTTGTCCTGTATTAAGCAGAAGCCAACTTTGATGCATGTTAAGTATATTTTTTTGCCCAGTGAATCTATGGGAAGATAAGTTCTCCCACAGTTGTGGTATCCTGTGATTTCCAATCCTGTGAGAACTGGCCATGCATTTTTTTAATTCTCGCTTTCATCTGGTTGTGATGGTTTATAAGCAGATGTTTATTGTTCTCTCTCTTTCTTCCCCCCTCCCCTTTCTTGCTAACTTAATGCAAAGCCAGTTGCTACCACTATTTTCGTTGTCACTGTGTAAATATTGGACACAATAAATGCCCGTGATTCGTAAAATCATTGTAGTTATCTTTTGGGATCCTCCGTGGTTAATTCACTTTTCCTGCTCACAAAAAATTGTGTTTAAGAATAACAAGTCACTTTCCAATAATGTTAACTCTGCAGCAGCTTTAAAATTAATTGTCAGATCTATATGTCTATTTTTATAATGAAGTCTTTGAGTTTACAATAGAAAGTGAGATGTTTACTAAAGTAGTGCATCTGATTTAACTTACTGTGTGGTATGTAATTATAAAAAAAACTTTCCACATGCAACAAATATGTATCTTTATATTCAGACTTGTTTGAAGAGCGGTTAGGCCATATTTTTATAATTTCTTTTATGTCTTTCACTACTAATTTATTTTGTGGTGGTGTATGGTATATTTCTGTCCCCGAAGTCTCATTGAAGTCAGCTTTAAATATAATTAGACTTTATGTTTATGAAATTTCTAGCTGCTTATGGAATGGCTACCCCAAAGACTTTGGAAATACTATGTTTTGGTCTGCATGTTAATTCAACATCTAAAGGATAAAAGCCTGAATTAGAAGTGAGAGTTCCAGGCTTGAATTATTTTTATTTGTTTGCTTAAAGAAAGGAAAATGCACACTGAATCTTGAAACTGTAATCAATAACATGAGAGAACACTAATTTTCTGAAGTATTTGCTTCACTGAGTAGATCAGGCAATAACTTGAAAATATTGTTCTTGGTATCAACAAGATATTTTATTTTTTTCCCTCACCAGTAAAGGGTCTAAGTGCCAAGGATCTCTGTGCCAAGATCTTTGTCACTGACTTTGCAATCGTTTTGATATTGAGGTGAACAGTTATATCTGTTGCCTCCTTGAACAGTGTATACATGTATATATTAGATTTTTTCAATATTATGTAGTATATGTTGTGGGGAGACAATTTATGCTGTCTGCTGTCTCCTGGGTGTTTTTGCTTTTCTCAATATTGCTGATATGGCATTTAGTGATCTGTTGAAGTGATAAATGGTGTGAAGATTTCAAAAAGTTATTTTCTTGGTTGTCATGTAGTGTCAGTAATGTGGACCTGAACAAATACCTTTTCATAGAAGTCATTTAATTAAATGGGGTGTGGGGACAGGCCTTATGTGATGTTTTCATGTTGTACAAAATCATATAAAATATAATATGAATTTTATATTTGAGATGTGTGTTATATAAATTATGTAGTTACAGTAATGAAATGTCTTGAAATAAGTCATCTTAAAATTGAACTTGCAGCTGTTGAAAAGATTCTGTCAAGAGACAGCGTTATTATGAATTGAAGGTAATGTTTAGCAATTTAGTAATTTGAATGTATTTATCTTTGCATGAAATACTAAGGTTTTTTTCTTGATCACAGGCAGCCTGTCACGAGAAGTTTGTGTTATTACCGATGTGAAGGAAGCAGTCGCCCAAGTAAGTTTTCTCCTTCATGAATCTCTGAAGAGCCAAATAAAAGTAAGTACAACTCTACAGCTGTAACCTGTACGATTAATTTAATGTTTCTGGTAGCCACAACTCTTAACAAATGGTCTAAATAACGTGAATATGGAAACTGAGACCTCCTGTGTCACTGCAGTATTTATTACAGGGGATTAACACCAGGTGTGGAAGTTACCAAGAGAGAAGCATCTTCTGCCCAATTATGCTGTAGAGAGAGATCTTACAGATCCTCTTAAAGTTTATATATTAGATTAGAGGAGAAATTAGATCCAGGCAACAGAGAGGCCATTTTCTTTAGATTTTATGAATTCAGTAAACCCAAATTGTTACAAATATGTTACAGAGGAAATGCTTTTATTACTTTGATGTCTGCATTAACGTCTGAACCAATTAGAGAATAAGTTGTATTCCTGCAGAGCTGCAAATGCAAAGTCAAATTAATCAGCCTTTTTGCGGGGAGGTAGGGGTATATTTCCTTCATAGAGAATGCTCATTGAAGCCTCTGCCGTATTATATTGATGGAATTTTCTACTGGCTTTTAACTGTCTTTTCCTTTTTTTGTTGTTCCTACTAAAAGAACTATTGCATATTTTCATTTTCCTAAAGGTTATTAACACTTGGTAATTGCTTAAATCTTGAATGATCTTGGGGTGATTCGTAATTATATCTTATATGATGATATCACATCTTTCTATTACCCAGAGAAACAGATGGGAAATAGCTGTCCAAAAATAAAGGTTTCCTGATTTGCATAATGTTACTTCTATAATGGTTTTATTCATGTCTGTTGATCTGTATGAGTAGTTAATAGTAGAATGCTTTTCTGTAGCAAACTGCATTGCTTTTTATATCTAGAAATGTCATTTGACATCATACTCAGATTTTTTTTTGAAAGAATTGTATTTAGTATGGAAAATCATGCTTTTTATCTGTTAAATACCTACATTTAAAAATGCAAAATGGCAGAATTTAATAAGATTTTTTTTTTGTCTAAATGGCTGTGTAATTGAGCAGAAATATGTTTCCATTTCATTGATACCAGATTCATTTCCTTTTTTCTCATCATTTAAACTATTCTGCAATTGCTAGGAAGGTATTGCTTACTCATACTAGGAAAAAAAAGTATTTCTTTAAGTGTTAAATTATATGGAAACATAATTTATAGATAACCACTTTAATCATACCATGAGAAATACTTCCGAGCCAGTAAGAAACTTCAAAGAATGCGTTATGTTCAGTCAGGCAACACTGTGACTCCAGACTTAGCAACCTCAAATCAGACTGGCACAAAAACTATTTAAAATTTACAATACATTTCCAAATTTTCACTGCAAAACTAGTTAACTGTTGGGCTTGTCCGGCACCTGATCCTATGGTGCATTTGAATAAAACACATGTAAAATGACCACAAACAAGGTAATGAGGAGATAAAATGAAGGGATTCCCATTGATAGGTGACTGGATTTTTGTGATGGCTCTATTAAAGCATTTTATTTAGTTGATGATTTCTATCACCGTTCTCTTTTTTGATCCGTGTTGTCTTTCATCATAATGAAGTTGATTGTTAAATTTTTCTTCAACATGTTCAAAATGATCCTGCAAAGTGACATCTCCAAAAAACTCCCATCAAGATCCCTGTCTTGTTCCTTGAAACATCCTTATTCATTCATTCTATGAACCCTTAGATTGAAAATCTATAAAAAGTAAAATCTATGTATTGTCTTGGTTTTAAACGGTAAAATATGTAAGAGTTAATTTTTAAGCTTAGCAATATACAGAACTTCCACATCTGAAGCACCTGAGAGAGAATGTCTCTGGTGTCTGATTTCTCAAGAGAAGCACCATAACCTTGTGGGACAAAGATTTGACTCTGTTCAGGTTGATAATTATTTTAAGCATGTTAAACACACCACACTGAAAGCTGGGCCTTTTCAAAGGACTGATTGGAAGGTAATAGACCTAAAGAAGACACTAATTGGGGATCATTCAGTAGAGTAATTTTAACTAACTATGGTCAATATTTTAACATTTTAGATGTTAAACTTTGGTTGTTCATGTTAAATCAAAACTCCGATACACTAAATTAATTTTTAAATGTTCAGGTATACTTAAGCATCATGTGAAGTAATCTCTCTCTATATATCATCTTGTTGTAATATCTCAAGGAAAAAAACCCCTAGGCCTTCTCCCTTGGGTCATGTTCCATTTACCTTCTGAAAAGACTCTGGCATGTCATATGTTCCTGTTCATCTAAATATGTGCAAGGTTGTGAAGGTGCTGGGGATTTCTGACTTGATTTCTGCAGAAGTTCAAGCCAGAAGAGCCCTGGAGTATTGCATTTTTAAAGTATTTTAAGTAACTCTTGCTTCTGTGATATTTTTTTTCCCTCAAATATCTTTAAAGTCTTAAATGTCAACTATTTGGGACTGCATCACCAAAATTTTCAGCCCAGAATGTTTCTAAAATCTTTAATGCATAAGTATCAACTTTGGGGTTTCAATCCACTTGCCTTTGCAAACGAGTTAGCTCCCCAAGCATCACAGAAATAAACAAGTAGAACTTTAGATACCAGCACAAAGACTTTTAACATGTTGGGTTTGGTACTTCTGTTGGCTTGTAGATTAAGTGACATTTCCAGGAAACCCAGCAGCGTATTGCTTCTCTTGTTTGCTGCTATATATAATTTGTCTTCTGGGGCAGAAATACAGATCATTTCAGCACTGGAACAGTGAAGTTTGCAGGTTTAATAGAAGCAACATGAAGACATTTGTTTTTTGCCTTTTTTTCAGCTTTTTAAAATTGGCTTCAAATCTTCTCTTGGGGAGCAAATTCCCCTTCCACTACCTGGTTTGCTGTTTTACTTAAGGCAATCCTGAAGATGATAGTGTAGTGGAATCTACTTTTTATTTTAATTAAGATAAGATGATTTCTTAGCTGGTGTTACAGTTAAAGGTTGCAAAATAAGTATATCTGTTATCTATTTTAAAGTATTCATTGAGGAAATGCTTTTCAGGAGAAAATCTAAATGGGTCTTGTCATACGCAGAACCTTAGAACACCTATTCATACATACTTTATTTATTTTGATCGTTGCATATATATTTATTTGAGCATTACAGAGATTTTCTCAGAATTGGAGATCTAAAATCATTAGATTGTCTTGATTCTATGAACAGTGTTTCATTGCTGGGAACAGTTGAACATCCTAATTGAGTGTCTGATAGTTCCGGGGCTGTTTCTGGAGTGGCTACCCCTCGCAGAAAACCTCAGCAAAAACTTGCAGAAGACTCTGCAGGGAGTTGGGCTCTATATTGCGCTGTCGAGTCACCTGAAAATTTCAGCAATTTTTCATTCTCATAGTGGGAATAACAATAATAGCCTTTTTTAAATAATTTGAATGAGAAAATGGTGCCATAATGGTGGAAGCTTTAGCAGATAGTTAAGGCTGATGTCAATTTTGTGATAATTTTTTTTTTTTTAATCAGGTTGAAACTATATCAACATCTTTAAGCAAAAACGATAGCCATCTACAAAAAATCCTTTTGGGACAGTGCTACAATTTTGTTTGCATAAATGTAAGTAGTAAAGCTGTGTGCTTTTAGTGTTGCACTTAGTAGTAGTGTTAAATAATAATTACATATTTGAATACTTTCTATCCTCTTGGTGTATTCATTCCACTGTTTGGTGTTTCTGAAGTGCACTGAACTAGACCTTTGAGATGCTGGACCATTCTTTCTCTCCTGGTTCTGCACTTCCATCAGTATATTTTTAAACATGCCATGAGTTCTTGAACAAGAAGGGTGCAAGTGAAAGTAGTTTAAAATTTCCTTTCATAGATATTGATTGTATTGAAGTGAATTGGCTCAAGAAGAGGTATGTTGTATGTGTAGTTGTCTAATTGTGCAATGCTACCATGATCTCAATTTGTGTTTCCCATTTTGGACACATGCATGCCATCAATCTGTATCTGGGTCCCTGTATGGGAACAAGAAGGTTTTAGATGAAACATATCTTGAGACAAGTAAAGACCCTTCAACTTGTTGGTTTTATATATATGCATATATATGTCTTATGGGTAATCAAATTAAAAAAAAACCACACACAAAAATTTTATCTTATTTTGTTAAAAACCAAATATCTGCATTCCATTTTTGTGAAATCATTGTTTGATGTTTTCAGTAATTCTAAACATTTATTTTAATTTAGGATAAAATGTGTGCCGTTCAAGAAACCCAGCAACTAGTGGATATATTGGAAAAATCAAATATTCCTCTCTTGTACCCAGTTGTCCTTATTTTGGTAGGTAACTCTTGTAAGTTGCTGTAGAAAGCATCTAATGAAATTATTTTAAATGTTAGGCTAGTTTTAAATCATAGTATCGTGTAGGTTGGAAGGGACCTTTAAGATCATCGAGTCCAACTGTCAACCTAACACTGCCAAAACCACCACTGAACCATGTCTCTCAGCACCACGTCTACACATCTTTAAATATCTCCAGGGATGGTGATTGCAAGCTGCTGCTAGCGCTGAATAAAATTGTAAAATTTAACTGTAAAATGGACTGTAAAGAACATCATTTGCACTTCAGCAAATGTACTGCATGCTGTCAGGAAATAAAGCAACACTAGCAAATGACAATTTATTAGTTATATATTTCTGTAAAAGCCTCATTGTGACTAGTTGTACTGAACTGTTAACTCCTGCTCTGCTGCTGTGCCCCATCTCTGCTGTGGATGCTGCAGGTGATGTACTCTGCTGGAATGCTCAGCTGAAACAGAATTAAGCGGTTTTATTTTTTTTCTATGCTGTGTGGTTTGTTCAAAGTTTGAAAATTATTGTTGTTTTTTCTGGTCTGAGTTTTAAAAAAGTAACTTTGAACTACTTTGCAATATAACTTTAATACATACCATACTTATTGAGATGTTCCAAGCATGAAGAACCTATTCTGGTAGAATTTTTAAAGGATTTTTTTGGCTGAAATTCTCATTATTTGAATATTGCTGCCAGAATAATTTAACAGTTCATGTGGATGACAGAAGGTGTACGTGAATTTTATTTTACTCAGACTGTTAAAAAGGAGAAAATATGAGTAGATTTTAATGTCTTGTGTAACCAGATGCAATTAATTCGATCATTATATTTGCTGGCTTAATAGGTAGGGATGAGTAGCGTTGGGTGGAATGAGTGTCATTGATGCCATATGTCACTGAGGATTGTGCCTCTGGAATACCTTTATTTTACTCTCTAGCAATACAGCAAGATAATATGTTGTGATTTAATGATATAATGCCATATATGAAGCTCCTGAAAAAGGAAGAAATATTTTATCTGGGGCCTGAATAGTTTCTGAAGTGCACAGTCTAGTGATCTCAAGATAAAACAGTATTTACTTCTCAATTTTAGGCTTAATCTGAAATTTAGGTAATGAAATTTCATTAGTGATCTAACAAATAAATGAGGAACCATAAAGATCAATTACTTTTACAAATGAAAAAAGTTAAATCCTTACCTACTGTATGCTGTTGTCTTGGAGTGAGCCACTGTGATTCCATGAACGTCAGTATTTAGAACTATTTCTAGACTATCTTTTTTTCTTTACCCTGTATCTGAGGAAGTTCAGGGTAGAGCTTTAATTTTACTGAATTTGCAAAGATAAATTATTTCTACCTTTGATAATCGGAGTCATGATATGTCTCCAATTCTGTTGCCCATTTACAAGGCTACTGGATGTGCAGAATGCTCTTTTCTGGATTGAGAATGTTTTCATTAGCCCTTTATCAAGAGTATAAAAAGCATTTCTGTCTGTTAAATTTTGTGCAGATAAAATTAGACCTGTTAATCAACTAGGTAATACTAGAGCATTAAAAGCATGCTTAATTTGTGCCCCATTCATAGCTAATCTCAACCCTGGACTTTGAATTTAAGTGGGTTTTTTTTTTTAGTGTGACACGTGGAATGTGAGAACTTTGTTTTCATAATTGTAGCTATAAGCATTCTGGACTTAACATTTCCTGAGAAATAGGTACGAATGCAAATAATGCTTACACAAGTTCACCACGGAGCTCACGATCTGCCCCGAAGATGCCAGATCTTGGAAATCATTGTAGAATCCAGCACCATTTTAAGTGAAAGTGTACCTGCTTGAGCAGCCTGCACAAATTATTTAGGCGAACACCTTTTAAAATAGCCTCTGGAGAAAATGCTACATTTAATTCCTTTATTGTACTCCAGATCTTGTTCCTGACAATTACTTGAAATTTCCTAAAACTAGACAGTAGGAGAGAAGCCTTATTAAAAAGTGGAAGCAGTTGCTAAGATTTCAAACACAGATACACATGTATTTCTTAAAAGTATCTTTAAAAAATGAAGTACCCTAACTATGAAAAGGCATTTCAAATTTTATGGAGTTACAACACTATCTTTTTAGAAGGAAAAACCAGGAGGACTGGAAAGTGGGTTTTAAATGACTGAAGAATTAGCTACACAAATCATTGTCTCATGTGAATCACTGGGAACTACTGAAGTCCTTTAAACTTCTGATCCTTGAAACTCGTTACAGATGGTAGGGCTTGGGGGACAGAGTCTTCCTTTAGCAGTCTTTAATTAAATTCATTATTGGGTGTCCTCTTCACTAATGCTTGTGAGTGGGATTCTCTTTAGCTTTGTTCTTTGCTCCAAACTCCATTTAACGTAACACCTGAACGCATTGTTACCGAATGCCTTGTAAGACACTGTCTTTTGATTTAAAGGGCACGTTAATATTTCTCATGCAAATGTAACTCAGAATTTTAAGCAACTGGATGATATTTAAAGGCATAGGTTTTTAGGTATAGCTGTACGGGAAGCATTATTCTTTCCCGTTCTCAAAAGTGAATGCTGCTGGTAGTGAAGAATTGAAAGAATAAATGAGAAGAGCAGCTAACTGCTTCCAGTCCTACCTCCTCCTCAGGAACAGCCTAATGTAGGCTTTTGTGTAATTATAATGTTCTTGTCTGTTCTTTGGTTTCAGGACACATATAGCTTTTTCATAGCAATCAGATAATTAAAAGAATCAGTCATACATGTTCATGTTCGTAGGTGCTATGGATGGATATGATTTTTAATTTCTTGTTTTTACTTAGGGTTAGAAAGAAGGGAGTGCTAGTACTTCAGCTCTGTAGTTGCCATTATTTGGGTTTCAGTATGGAAGTAAGTTTGGGAAAAATCTCTTTTTAAAGCTGTGGAATAGGTTAAGGTAAAGAGGTGTTAGGTCATGTTCTCTTAAAATAATAGGTTTTAAAATTTCTTGTAAATAGCAGTGAATACGCAGTACTTAGCCTTGTTTTGGGTAAAAAAATAACAAAATAATGGATGTTCAAAAATTAGGCTCTGCCTGTGTAGCAGGGTACAATAGCTTTGCTCCTGCTAATATGCACTTATTCAGGGCAACATTCAGATAGTAAACAGCTTTTTAAAAAGTAATACAAGGGAAAAATGAGTAAAAACCTATTACTGTCAGGAGAAATTGAACATAAAGTACAAAGGGAACTTGAAATAATTTTCCCAAGCACAGATCTCAGGGCTGCCTCTGTATTCCTACCTCTCTGTAGTACTCACAGATAAGTTTTATATCGGGAATCATTCAGCCAGAAAAATATTTTCTCTTTCATTTAAGGGGAAAGGTATTTCTGCTATTAACAGATGCTGAAATTTTATGTCCATAGTCCTTGATTTTGATGGAAGCTTTGTAAAGTAAACTGATGGAACTGATGAACCCTTCAGCGTTGGGAAAGGGTTGAGCTGGATTTGAGACCTGCCTTTCCCTGCCCCAGACCTCAGGGTGGTCCTGTCCCTACCTTCTTTTGAAGTAGTTTCTGCTTTTTAAACTTGGAAATTAATCCAATTTAGGCAACTAATACACTATACTGAAAAGGCGGTAAATTCAAGAGAAAACTTTAAAGAATGCAGTTCCATTTTGAAAACCTCTGTGAAAGTTAGAACTTACAAAAGAATGTTGTTCGTTTTCTGATTTAATGAAGTATTTTTAATATGAAGTTCGAACATTGCGTTCTGATGTGTTCTGGCATATTGCTTTCACTGTGCTTTGAAAAGAAATAATTTTCATGTCACTAAATGTATAAGTAGTGAAACTTCATAGGAACAGAAGCTAACTAAGAAAAACTTTTGTTAGCCTATAAATGAGATACTAAAACCAGGCAGTTTAAAATAATACATTATGGATTTTTTTATTTTTTCTTTTCCTTATTTTTTCCTTTGCAGGTGCACTTGGATATTTCAGAAAATATTTCTTTCAGCACTGGGATGGAAGAAATAACTAGGATAAAGAAATTTGCAAGGGAAGTGAAAAAGAAAAATATTTTGGTTTATGGTCTCCTTATCCAATATAAGGTATGTAATTTTTTTCTACATTCAGATTATCTCCATTTGTCATTTATAAGATTAATGATAGAATCTTCATTTAAAACAAAATCAAAGGGAAAAAAATATGACATCAAGAAGATTTTTTGGGAATATTCTTGCCTGTTCTTGTTCAAAATTCAGAAGAGCCTGTAGTTATAGGCAAAAATGAAAGCATTTTTATTAGAGAGGAATAAATTGTAAACATTTTTTAGAAGCATATGAAAATGTCAGGGGCCCTTTTTTTTTTTTGCTTTTTCTACTTTGAAACTTGCTTTTGCAGCATTAAAAAAGTAAAAAAAAAATAAATAGTAAAAGGACATTTGATGAGCAGTTCTGCAGAGTTTTACGTTCCTCATCGAGACAGTGTTTGGTGCGACAGAAGGGCCGTGGCACAGGGGTGCTGAAACAAAGAGTGTCCCTGTCTGCAATAGCTGCACATCGCCTCAGCTGGAGGCAGAAGGGGGTTAGGATTCCAGTATCCTTTGTGCTTACAAAAGCTATTTAAAAAAAAACAACAAAAAAACCCAACACATTTTGCCTTGGAAGCATGTTCTGCCAAGCAGAAAAGCGGGCTGCCTCGCCTCCAGCGCAGATAGAGGCTTTGCGGCTTCTTCATTTAGTCAGCAGTGAATGAAGAGGCAAGTTAGCTATTCAATGGAAATTTTCATAAAGAAGAACAAATGTAGTCTCAACTGATTGTTTTAAGGTTGGGTTAGGTGTTTGGGTTTATATATAGTTCACTGAACATGGTTACAGTTATCTATCTTTTTCTAGTATACCAAAAAGACTTGGTTTTCCCTCCAAATTCTATGGGATTATGAAGAGCTATGAATATCTATACCCATCACTTAATGCTTTTACAGACTTCTGATGCCAACAGGATATGAATAATGTAATTACATGACACTAGTTTGTTCATACAACATAGAGGGACATACAACTATTTTCAATCTTCTTGTTGGTACTATCAAACCCCATTTTTTTCCAGGGTAAATTCTGCATTCCTATGGTAAAAATCATGTGAATAACTTGAAACATAGCTTTAAGAGACAACTTATCATGGTACAAAGTAACATTGCAAATATTGCGTTAGAGTAAGTACAGTTTTTTCCTTTTAAACTTCATTGGGCAAAGTTGGCTTATACGTTCTGAGCATATGGATCAAATATACATATGTGGACAGCAATAGTTATTAAAGCTGACTGGAAAAAAGAACACTTTTATAATCATCAGTGGATTTTTGTGACCACGGCACCAAAACATTTTATCAATAACAGGCACGTGTAACAACAATGTGAGATCTTAATGCTTGAACCTTGGTGCTAAGAGTCGCAGCAGAGTGCTGCCTCCCTTTTTTTTAATAAAAAGCTAGAATGACTATGTAAGATCACTCCAGAGCAGAGTTGTCATTTATTAATGTGGAAAAAGTATTATATAGAGTAAAACACTTTGCAGTGTTTTGAGTAAGCTTACTTCTAGCTATCTTGTTTTAAAATGGCTTTAAAACATGTCCGGCTCACAAAGATGGGGATATAGTCCTGAATTTCTGCTTGTCACTGTTCTGATAGATGGCTAACAAATGGGTTATACAGATCGTATGTGTGTATATTATATGTGGATCAAGTTTTCCTTTGGCTGCAGATCTGCAAAAAAAGTAATTGTTACTAGGTGAAGACCTATGGAAGGACTTGACTTGAATCTGGAAATGATGTAACCCAAACTTTTATTCCCGGTCTGGGAGAGAGTGAGAAGGGGCCTCTGTGATCACAGGCAGTTTAAGTGAAAAGACATCCTTGAAACAGGGATTTGTTTATTTTTAAATTCCAAAGCAGGATTTGAGAGTCACCAAGGTATTTCACTTTTTGGTACAACCTATTAGCTAATAGGTGAATCCATAGACGATTTCCATGCTTGAGGATGGAAAGATGAATTTCATACAGGCATGATGAGAGGTCCAGAGGCTGGGGAGAAACAAAAAGCACCTGCTGCTGGAATGCAGTTTACTCAGCCTGTTGTTCCAATAACTTCTGTCAGTATCCACTTTCCACAAGTCCCTGAGAGCTATAGTTTATTTCAGGCAAAGAGTGATGACAGGTTACTTCATGGAGCTTCCCTCAAGCTGACAGGTTTGTATCATCACTACCAGACGTGTGCGGTTAATATGCACACATTTACTAATTCAAAACCAGAAGTAAAATCTAAGGGGCATTTATTGAGATACATGACCGTGGTAATACTGAGGTGAAATTATTTTATGTTTAGGAGGGTTGTGTGATTAAGTGGGTGCGATGATGGGTTGATATAAAGGAATATGAGAACACTCTTAAAGATTCTGCATTTGAAAAGTAAATTAGTTGAAGTAAATATCTTTTGAGACACATAATTGGTTTTTATGTTTTGGAAATGGAAGGGAAATGTTTTTGGAATCTAGAAGTACATTTTTAACAGTATTGGAGGACTTGTGAAGCCCGAAAAAAAAAGTAAAAGTCTTCTTTTTTTTTTTTCTTAAATTCAGTGTTTACTTGTTATTTAGAGAAAGATATCAAGTACTTCATGAATATTTGATACTCCAAGAAGCTGAAATTCAGGAAAATTAAAGCAAAAAGCTTTAATGTGTTTTATAAATGACCTACTTTGTACCTTCTATTTGCTCAAAAATAGAGCATGTTCACCAATTTTACTAAAATAGTTATTTCTCTCACAAGCATCATGCATGGAATACCAGATTACTGATAAAGATACGCTTCATAACAGCTCTAGTTTGCATCTTGAAATTTGAATTGCTTTGAATTTCACATATGAAAATATTTTTAAATACAGTTCTTTTCTAAAGCAGTTTGTCGATGTTAGAAATGGTTTACATATTGCAAACGCAGAGGAAAACAGTATTGAGTAAATTCCAGAGTGAATTGTGGAGATAGCTTTTGAGGGGTTTTCAGATGAGTTGAAGGAAGCTGATAAGCAAAGTGAATTAAAAATAAGGAGGAAAAATCCAGTTTTTATGGAAGATATGACCAGCATACTTTGATGACAATGTTAGTAAAGTTCCAAGTGTTTTGATATAATGAATACTTTACCTTGAAAATAACAACAGCTGGTATGGTATTATTATATATCAGTATAAGATTTTTTTTTAATAGTAGTTAGTCTAGTAGGGTGTAATGCAGAAGAACCAATTCTGAATATTAGGAGGAAAAGCTATAAAAAGAAGCCAAGTTATCCTTAAATAAACACAGTTTTACTTAATGTTGTTAATGGTGTTAAAAATTGCTAAGGGAACAAAGAACATAAAAGGTAATGTCGAGATATTTCATCTATGCAGGGCTGGAAATATATTCATTTTAAAAGCATTGGTTTATGTCATTCAAATTACAAGATCTGGGGGGGAATCTCAGCTGCATGTGGTACGTATTTGTTGATCTGTGTTCTGAGCAATGGAATAATACTGAACTTGGATCTTGATCTCACAGACACATGTATTATTACCTTTAAACACATCTTAGGTAGTTAATGATTATATACTTAAATATGACAGTAATGTTTTTAAAACATTTTCTGCTATTCTCCCTTTTAAAATAATAATGTCTTATGACTGAATTACAAAAAATACATAAAAACACATAAAAAAAGAAAATAGAGGCAGCATTTCCTAATATGGGAGTGCAAATTCAGAAGCTTGTAGAGGGTGCAGTAATAAAATCTTGGTCTAGATGTTTCAGTAATAGCTTTGGTACTTTTTACAGAGAATAAAAAGGAACAATTATCCTCCAAAATAACGCATGCATGGATGGACGTAGGAAGCCACAGATTTTTTTAAAATATGAAACTCATACGAATAGATCTTTGTTATAGAACTCTATTAATTTTTAATAATCCTACTTCAGAGAGGCAGTGACAGAATGTTGGGTCAGGGCAGCAAATGTTTGGCTTGCCCAGGGTAAGGTGGCCCCAAATACTTTTGCCTCTGAAGCTGTTGTTTGATTAAGATAAAGCAACTATTCACTGACAGCCAGAAAAATCACAGCCCAAAGATGCAATAGAATAATTGTTATGAAGCTGCTTGAAACTAAAAGGAAACTGAACTGTGGGTGATTTCTTACGCAAGCATAATGGACATCTATTGTAGTCTTTAAGACTTTTTGAAGACAAGGGGCCCATCTACAGTGTGCTTGATGGTTCAAGAAATACTTAGAGTCCTAAATGTGTCTGATGTGTCCTGAATGTGGCTGATGTGGTAAACCAAAAAGGTAAATGTTTGCAATTTCTTTTTCATCAAAGATTCCTTAAAAACAGTATTAGGTGCAGACATTAGGGCAGTGGTTCTCAAAACAGGGATCACAACCCCAAATGGGATCATCCAAGTGGCAAAGCAGAAGGTGGTTTAGCAATGAGTATTGAGATAATGAGCCTGAAGGGCAAACGAAGTAAAATCACAAAGTGAAAGTTTGGTAACTTGTTGAAGACAAATGAGCCCTCCATGACACCTGCATCCTTCTGAATTCATTTAGTAAGCAGCACAGAATTGGTCAAATGATTGCAATCTGATTAGAATGATGCAGTCGTGACTGTGTATTTTGCAATAGGTAGAACTGACATAATGAAGAAGGTTTACAAACACTGAATTCTAAAATAAAACTGCAGGTAACTCTTGATGGAATTTTCAGTGAATAAAAGATACAGAACTGGAGGATCTGTTAGTGTGATACTCAAGAAATCAAACACAAACCTGTCCTTTTCCCTTGGGAGCAGCTCACACAAAAATAGATTACTCTTAAAGGACAATATTCTGAATGGGCTATATTGCCTTTTAATGGTCCCAAAATATGGTAGTAGAATTTATAAAATAAAATGTTTATGGGTGATATTTTTGCGTATATTAATTTTCACATCTTCAGTACTTTCATTAATATTTAGCTTATCTTCATATTTGAATTTTGCAGTTGGGTGGAGATTATTTGAAACAGATTCATTTCCTTTAGTGAAAGGATTATGGTTTCACAGAGAAGAATCATTGTGCTCCATCTGCCTTTTCACACACCCAAACAATTACAGATCACTTTCTAACCCACATTGATAGTTTTGTCTTTGATTTTGTCCTGAAATCTCCAACAATTCATTGGTAATTAATATATTTTACTGTTTGAATGTGTGTAAATCTTAACAGGCTGTGTTTAAAGTGTATGATCAAATCCATTGGTCTGTCTAGTTGATTAGATCATCAGAAATTTTTGTCTGTCAGACGCTCACATGAAAGCACATTTACAGAAATTTCTGAAAACAGCACATTTTAAAATAAAGCTTTAGTTATACTGTTTGTAACAACTGCCTGTTAGCACATCATATTTCTGTAATTTTTCCATGGCAGTATAAAAACTGTTGGAGAATTCTCTTAAGATTTCTGTCAATGAAATATTTATGTTATTTAAGTACAGAAAATCAGTTTTAAATGTAATGTTTGAAAGACAGAAGGCTGAGTAGTTCCAAAGAAGTACTTCTATGTGTGAATGTTTTTTTTTTTCCTGCTATGTAATATAGACAGAAATAATAAACCAGCGAGGTGGCTTTTTATTTTGAACTGAAATCCGTTCGACCAAGCCAGCCTTCTGCATCTGTTTTGTACCATTCAGAGCATGTCAAGAAATTAAAAAAGAGGTCACATCTCTGGAACGTTAGTCAATTAAGAAATGTATTCATTTCAAGTTTACCAATATGTTGGTTAAACCTGGGGCTTTGAGTCAGGAAAGGTCATAAACATTTGAGTGTTAAATTATTTAACGCAAAAACCTGGAAATCTCATTTTTGCTGGGAAGGCTGTGGAGCTCATATTGAGCAACAATTTGTGATTGCAATTTTTTTTTTTTCAGGGTTTTAGCGCCTCTTCCTTGAATGCATGTATACATGCGCTTTTATTTGCTTCCTCGTTTTGTCTCTCCATCTTTCTCTCTCCCTTGCCTTTCCTTGTTTCCCCGCAATTCTTCCTCCTCTCCCAACCAAAACAGGAAATAAACTACTGGATTTATTACAACTGGGCAACTTTACTAAAGGCACTTAAATGCAGCATTTTCACAACCTAACTTTGCAGGGCAGTACCTCAGTCCCAGTCTGAGGAAGATGAGCTTTTTAGAAAAATAATTGTTAACCTTTTGGGTTTTGATTAAATAACTGCATAGGTTTTTATCAGAGAAAGGTCGGAAAGTTGCTCCATTTGTCTCTGCTGTTACAGCTTCTAGGAATTTTAACAAGCTGCACAGAAAATGAGGAGATTAGGGTTTTATGCCTTTTACACATGACCTTTTTAGACATATTTCAGTTCTTGAACTTATAGTTGGAGAAATCAGAGTTCTCCCATCACCTTTGTCAGCCAAAATGATTAAGTCATGTAGACTTATCTTAGAAGTTATGTCTTCATAAAAAGGTCTTTAATCTTCCTTGCATTTATAGCCCAGTTCAGCCATTCTGGCAGTGCTAATGTGGTGGGTTGACCCTGGCTGGATGCTGGGTGCCCATCAAAGCTGCTCTATCACTCCCCTCCTCAGCAGGACCAGGCAGAGAAAATATAGTGAAAGGCTCCTGGGTCAAGATAAGGATGGGGGAGATCACTCAGCAATTACCAACATGGGCAAAACAGACTCAATTTGGGGAAATTAGTTGCTGCTCCTTCCTCCTTGGGGCAAGGACTCCTGAAATTCTTCCCTTGTTCCACCATGGGGACCCTCCCATGGGAGACAGTTCTCCACGAACTTCTCCAACATGAGTCCTTCCCACGAGCTGCAGTTTGTCATGAATTGCTCCAGTGTGGGTACCTTTCATGGGGTGCAGTCCTTCAGGAAAAGACTGCTCCAGGGTGGGTCCCCCACGGGGCCACAGGTCCTGCCAGGAGCCTGCTCCAGCGCAGGCTCTCCATGAGGTCACAGCCTCCTTCAGGCATCCACTTGCTCTTCTCTCCTTTTATCTTCTTTTTATGCTTTGTCTTCATTGTCCCATGCTTCTGTGGATCTTCCTGCTCCTCTTGTGGCCCATCACCATGGGTTTGTTATTCAGCAGGTGTTAGCAAATTTTATCTTGTCTTTGTCTAGACAAGCTTTTTTTCGTCTTTCTTCAGCCATAACCTCATGTCCTAGCTGAGTCTTCCCTTCTGAGGTCTCGAGCACAACCTATTTCCTGCGTACTGACTTATCTTTCAGCTTCAATGCATGTTTCTTTTGGCTGTGTGTATTACTTTCATCTTACTCGTGTCTCTGGCTTTATAGAGGGATGACAGAGGAGCAATCTCATGCAAGCTCCCCTGATGTCTCTGAGCATCCTCTCATGCCCTTGTCAGCCTTGGTTTCTCATCTAGCCATTTGCCTCATCTTATCTGTTGAATTGCTGCCTACAAAGGTACAAATATCTCCTTCCTTCTTCAGCATATTCACACCAAGCCTCTTGCAGACCTCGCTGCAAGCAGCATCTAATCCAACCAACTACCAAGCAAGAAACAAGCAAAAAAAATCACTTACAGCCAACAAATACTTGTTTCTTTTCACCAAGTATAAAGCCAGAGCAATCTCGGAGGGCATTCTGCTGCTCACTTCTGGTTGCTGAGAACTATTTGCTTTTTAGCATTTAAAGATAACAGGAACAAATCTTGTGGCAGCTTCGTCTCAGTAATTTTAAGTCTCTAAAGATTTCTGCTGGCTTTTATCTAAGTATGTTTTGGAACATCTGGGTATGAAGATAGGTTCATATCTCAGGATAGTGTGAGATGCGTGGTGTTTGAAGTTAAATTGAAACTCTACTGTGAAAATTCTCTTAAGAGATGGAAATGCATGAATTTAAGATTAATGGATTTAGAATGAGGTACTTTTCTATTTTATAAAAAACAACCCTGTAATTCAGAGAAGGACATGTAGATCATAGGAAACCTCCATGGGCAGTGATTTGCATCTGAATTTTGTTGCGAAGTAATTTCTGAAAGCCATTTTCCTATTGTATGCTTGGATTTAAAAAAGGTGAAAACATCACCATCATAGAATTTCCAGCATTCACTGTCTGAACTAATTATATCTGATTTTAAAACATTCTTTGAGCTGTCATTTTCTTAAGCCAATTTTATTCATCCGCCTAAATAATATTTTAACTATATTCCAAGTGTAATTTCACACCAGCTCAGAAAAGTCATACTTTGTACTGAGAGGCAGAGCCCATTACTTCACAATATGCTTAAATAAATCTGCTTGATTTATAACTGTTTTGATCTCTGAAGTTTCCACTGAGCAGAATCTTTTTAAAATATGGGATTGTTTACATTTGGGTTTGATTCAACCTGTGTGGTGCTGGCAGCGGCCTGAATGCTCATTTTTGGCAGGGCCTCCTACTTCAACTTTTTCCTCGACTCAGTTTTTCCACTCTTGCGAAGATATGTGCTGAAGTATCTCTCCCTTGTATATTTAATTCCAGTGTTCTGGGCTTAAATTTATCAGACCAGGTGTTAAATTTTGTAGGCGAAATTCGTAGCAAAGCTCTGCAAACAGAGATATTGTATGTCTCTACTTAAACGACAGCAGTAAAATGAAGTGTGATTTGTAAGCCTGACTTCACACAAACCTTTATGTCCACTCACTCCCTGAGCTGTGGGATTTTTAGAAGCTTCTCCCTGTCCTGTGAGATCTTTCGTTACCCAAAATGAGGTAAAATGGCTTCAGAGCTTTTTGTTTGACTAGATCAGATACCTGTTCCATTGTTCAGATTGAGACTCTTGTCCTCAAAGCGTGCTCTGTGCTGGCAGTGGTCAAGGCACAAAGATTACTTGGTGGAGTTATGGCCTATCATTATGAACTCATGGACTTTATGAACCAAAATTGTTGTGTTTTCCAAAGGGACAGCGTGTGCCTTTTCCTCTGAGGTCAAGAGTGACCTTCCTCCCTCTTTTGGTTCTGTGTTGGAGGAATAGAGGGTGTTAGTTTCTTCTGTAACAGGTAAATTACTTCTTTCAAGGATCACCCTGTCTGAGTTGGGATGAAGCTCCATTTCTTGTGCACCTTCTTTTCCTCATTCTGTTGATAAAAAATTTTAATTAAAACTTTTTCCCTCCTCCTCTATTAGCTGTATATGTTACATAGAGACAGAACTTTTGGAGGTTTTCCTTGTTACGTAAAATATGGGACAAGTGGGCAAAATGTGATGGAATTACCCAGAGCAGAGATGAAACATCCTGAATTTTGTTCCTAGAAGGAGTGGCAGAAGCTGAGGACTCTGCCTTTGGTGTTTGTTTTTTTTTTTTTTTTTGGGGGGGGGGGGGGGCTGGAGAAAAACTGAAGGAAATGTGTTGGTGTTTCAGAGTTTGTAAATAAGATTTGATGTAAGATTTTTGGTGATTAACTTCCTAGTAACTGTTACTGCTGTGTGTCACGGGAACAGAGGCAAAAGTCACAGTTTGCAGTTTTGCACAGTTTTGCAAATTTTGCATAAATTTTGCAAAAGATAAAAAATTTGGGAAAGATAACAATTATATTTGTCTGTAGGTGCAGCTTCTTAGCTTTTTAACATTCTACTGAAAGCTTAGGTCACCTGATGTTTGTTTTCCGTTTTTTCCCTGATGATTGAGAAAAGTGCTTTTCACTACCTAGAATCATCCAACAAATGTATTTCTGTTTTTTCTAGAGCTTCTTGAAAAATTGCACAAGTGAACTCAGATGATTTCTTCATTTTCCTTAATTCCATCTGGTCAAAGTTTTGCTACAAGGTTCCTTGCCTGCCCCATTTTCTCAGGCCTGCATTGGAACAACATGGCTTTCTATCACTTGGATAAAATAATTTCCCTAAACAATATAATCTCTTTGCTGAAATAGTTCATCCCGAGAATGAGAGCGGCGGATAAAATTCAGCTGTGTAAGGAAGTAGCTGCTGAAACTTTCTAATTGTGGAAGGGCAGGTACGGTTTCATGTGCCAACAGCTCCTTGTACCTCTGTCTGCAAGAGCTTGAAACTGGTCTAAAAGAGATGGATTTGAGGGTTCAGTGCTGAACAAAATCAGTGGCTAGTAATGTTTCTTTGTCATACATAGAAAGAGATGGAAAAAATGATCATCCAACCTCAAACGATCATCCAACCTCCTCCACTCTCTGTACAAGTGAACTTTATCAGTTTTTCCTTCTTTCAGTGTTGGTTAGACTCCCTTTACCCATCTTGCACAGGTGACTTGATATAGGTCATTGGAAACACCTATTTATTTTATATACCCATCTATTGCAGCTTTTCACTGCTTGGCAAAAAGCATTATGTAACTAACTCTGGGCCTTTTTCCTCTTCTAATCCTTTCTGGTATGAATTAGGCCGTTCTCCCTTTCTATTCAGCAAGGACATATTTTTGTACTAATTAATATTACAGCATTAAGAGAAACTGCTTGGAGGCTTACTGGCTCAGTGCCTAATTACCGCCTACATATTCTTGGTTAAGTGGGACATGAGCAGTATCTTTCCAAACACGCAGACATACAGAAATGTTTAGAGTTATTACTGAGAAGCAGCTTTTTTCCCCCTCCAGTTGTCTGCCCAAATCATACTAATGTTCAGTTATGTCTTATTTTGTAAGTCAAGACCTTCCTTCATGTTGCCTTTTGAAAATGATGTTCGCTCTTGCCTCAGATCAAAGTCCATCACAGGCTAAAGTGCTACAATAAGGCAGACCTGAGATAGCTTTTTCTTCACAGAAAAAACAGAACAGGAAATTTATTTTAAAATAAGTTTTCCCCTAAATAAGTAGTAGCATTGGTAAAACCATCAGTGTGTTTTTTTCAGATTAGCAATTCAGATTATTCAATATTTGATATAGATGCAGGAAAATGTTCAAGGAGTTATCCAGAATATGAGTGTTTCTCAAACTGGGGATGGTTTCCCACATGCTGTAGCCATGTAAGACCTGCAAGTAAGAAGTGTTTTCTAGAAGCAGTATAGCTGCATTTAAGATAGTACTTGCCAAGATAATTAGGGATGTGAAAGATCACCTCACTTGGGGTGGGAACACTGGACAGAATAGTTCAGAGTGTGCTAATTTATAGCGTAAGCTTTATCATTAGGTATGTTGGTGTTAATTAGTCTTGGCTAGTATACTCCTGTGGTATTGGTCCAACGGGCAATTTGTGTTAAAATGATTTTATCATTGGTAGCAGCATGAATATTATTTCTAGAAGCTTTAATGAGCACTGTAAGGAAGCTGATATCCTTATACATCGTGTTTAGTCTAAATTTATGTCATCTCTAGGTTTTGACTTTATTTGGCAATGAAGGTAAGTACAAGATTAATGTAGAACCGACCAAAAGCTTTCTGACTTAATCATAGGATGCTTTTGTTGGGTAAGATTAGAAAAAAATCTCTTGGCTGTGCATAAAGATGGTTCTCCAATTAAGAAAAGAATGTTCTTATTTGTGTAGTTCCCTTCGCAGATGAAAGCAGATTTACTGTATACAGGTTTGAGCTGTGTGGCTTGTTCACTTAACAAATACTTGTAGCCTGTCCTAATGTTGTGTTTCATGAAAAGGGAGCAAAATCCTGGTTTTATGTTCATGAGGAGTACTTTCTTATGTATCATATTATCGCCACCTCTTATGTAGCCATCATGAAGTGTCCCAGCTTCTGTCCCCTCATAGGCGATCCTTGATGGAGTCTGTGCTGATGGAGATTCCTTCCAGTCTGACCCATGAGCTAAACTGGGATTGGAAGATAGAGTAAATGAATTAAATTTTATTTTAAATTCTTCTTTCCCACTTCTCTTTAATGGGGAAGGTAAACTGCATCGTGGTAGGGAGGGTCACCATAATATCAGGAATATCTTTTCCGCTTTTCCTGTGATTGTTAATCCAGATTTAGCCAAGTGATCAGCTATATAAACATTCTCTCTTGTGCATACGCTGTTGATGCGAGTGAAAAGTACAGCCCTGAAATTTTCCGACATTCCTCTGCGCTGAGCATGCTTTATTGTTCCGGGGTTCCAGATTTCCCTGTGGCTGTCCCTTCCACAAAGCCTCTGAATAGACCCCACACAGGCTCTGTTTTGTGGTTTTTTTCCCCAATTTTTTTTTTTCCTCGGGAATACTTTGCAGCTCATTGCAGCCTTTTAGTGCTGTTGTACAACGTGTAATAGTGGAGATGATGGGGTAGATTGAGTTTTGTGTGCTCAGTCCCCCTCAGCTTGGGCACCTGGTGTCAAGAAGAGAGGATAAAGGGGTAAACACCTTTAATTGTAACTGGAGGGACAGAAAAAAAGGCAAGTCAGGAGTGAACATTGCAGGAGGCGGAGCAGGGCAGCTGCAGTGAAGTTAGCTCTTCATGGCACAGGTGGAGTAGATCATGGGGTCCATGGTCATTTTACCCCTCCTAGTAGTCTCCAGTAGATTGTTCACAGTGGGTCTTGCTGCGCAAAAAAGTGAGTAGTCACAGGGTATTAAAAAACTGCCTTATGCAAAAGTAGCCCAAAATAGGCTTCACAGAGAAACCTTAATTACTGCAGTTCTGATATTTCATAGAATCGTTTGGGTTGGAAGGGGCCTTTAAAGGTCATCTAGTCCAAGCCCCAATCTTTGTATTTCATTGAGTGAGTCTTTGTGGTTTATAATAGAAAATGGATGTAGTGAACAGTATGTTTCCTTTCTATTTTCCCAAAAATAGACCTGATGTAAAATTAATTATGAACTGTCTCAATTCAATGTAGACCACTGCCTGCAACAGGAAAGGCATTGCAATATCCACATCACCTCTGAATGAGAAAAAGCTCTTCCACCCCTACTGACAGAATCTGGAAACTCTATCAATAACTACTTCATAAATATAGATGAAAACACTACTCACGTTTTTAATATTTCTAGAAGATCTAAAGCATTTAAATTTAAATTTGCAGTTCAGATGATGTATCCCCACTTGGCAACTGTAAAATAGGCCTTTTTAATATTCACTCCGGGGATATAGTGAGCAAAATAAGATTAAAGATATGATTTTAAAATAAGATAGAAGGTTTCTGAGGGTTGTGCTTTGTAGACATGTTTGGAAATATTTGCTCTAATCTACTGAGACAATGTTTTACTACATATGAAAGATATCTTAAAGATGTGATTTAGGACAATCAATATGCATTTTATATAAACTTGTTTTATCCAGTAAAGACCAAGTATTATCTTGAATCAATGAATTTATTACCATGACAATAATATAAATCATAGGAAAGAGGTAATACAGGAAGAGAAAGCCGGAAGGATTAATCACTACAGTCCAGAGGTGAATTATTTTATATACCAATGAAGTTTTATAATGCAGACTGGATTTTTTAGCTAGCAGAATATAAAGAAGTGTTGATTTGCAATCCCTGCAGCATAAATAGTACATTTCTTCATCAGTCAGCAATACTTTTATTACTATAATTATACTCAGAGGCAATAAGATTTTAGGCATCTGATTTTATCCAGATGATAATTATATATTTATTACCCAAGTTTCTAATGTTTATTTTGAAACAAGACATTCCTACGCATGCTCATGCGTGCTCCAGGAGCACTCAGGGCCCACCAGGAGTTACAAGGGCACGCTGCATCAGAGAAACATGGTGTGTGTACTGGTTTTGTACATGGATTTAATGTCTCACTTTCTAAACTATAGTTATTTCCTAGATGGGTAAAATATTTTAGTATTGTTAACGGTGTCTGTTCATCATGGTGTATTGAAAGGTAAAGTGGGAACAACTGCAAAACTGTTCATTTTTGCTCAAACTGTCAGATGTAAATAAAAGTACCAGTGATGCAGACTGTACTCTAGATATTCCCATCTTTCTGGCTCCCTAGAGGTTACAGTATCTTTCAGTAGAGAAGAAACTAGAATGCACTGTCTTTACTGTGAGAAAAGAGGAAGAAAAAGCTTAGTAAAAATTCAAGTAGCAGAGAGGAGTTTTAAAAGTCAGAAAGAAAATAGTGTTCTCTTCAAAATCCTTGTGAAATTGGCCTGCCATGATCCTTAATTTCCAGGCTTTTCTCCACCCTGGAATCAACATCAGTATCAAGTTAGCAAATACTTAGTGGCTTCAGCTGAGGCGTTTTAGCTTCTTTGACTGCCCCCATTGAAAACATGATGCAATGATGAATGGCAGTTTTTGAAACTGGAGTGAAGTTAATTTGTAAATCTCTACGCAGATACTTTCTTTCAGAAATACAGTAGCCCGGGGCAAGTATCTGCGGAGGACTGGAATGTGTATGGATTCACAGCTTTAGTTTGCAAGATCTTAGTGTGATTCCACATTTTTCTCCAACAGCTTTTTATGGCGTTGAAGTTTTTTGTGCCCATTGGAGATTTTGAACTGTTCATTGTATTAGTTTTTCCTTCCCATACCCTGGGATAGGTAAATTGCCTTCTGCATAGCTCTTTTTATATACTATTGGCATTATTAATGCTTTCATTGTAAGTGAACACTGTTTATGAGACACTCTGAGAGTGATTTATCTCTTTTCAAGTACCAACAAGCTATCAGGTTTAGAAATAAGCATATTTCTATTCCTTTCTCTGAATCTGTGATTGATGACAGGACCACTGATGCTTTGCTCCATGTGGGGGAACACATTCTAGGGAATGCTGTGTCTGGCCAGATCTGGAGATACAGATCTTGGTCTCTCTGTCATCTGTTGTAAGAAGATCTGGGAGGAGTGAACACACTTTCTGAAAGAAAGAAAAAGTGGTGAGGAATGCTTCATCTTAAGCTTGGAATAGACAAAAGGTTCAACCTCATGCTGAGCTTTTAGGTGAATAGGGCTTGTTGTTGGTGGTTTGTTTGGTGGGTTTTTTTAACCTTGTATTATTTTGATTTATTCCATCCTTTTGATATTCCACAATCATGGTATTTAAAGAAAACTGTCATTTAAAAATATATTCTCTTTGTGGCATGTAAATTAATTATGCAGTATTTCAGAACTTGTTTTGTTACCTTATTCTAGTATGTGTGAGTGCCTATAAACAATGAGGGTTTTGGTTAATAACGCTCAAGAAAGCTGAATTTAAAGTAGGCTGGGTAGAAGGTTAGAACCTGGGAGTCCTAGGAGAGTGGAGGATCTGTCTGCATGTCTGGTTGCAAGAAGCAAGGTTTAGTTAGTGTTATGGTCCATGTTGCCATAGTAATGGTACTTCAGTTTTTTAGCAATCTTGCTTTTGGGGTAGCTCAGGAGAAAGGTTGAACTAAAGGACTGTGGAGAATTCCTCCAGTTTTATGCTTCTGTTTAAAAAATGGAATCCCTTCAGCGACTCAATTATGAAAATGATTTTTCCAGGCTACTCATCATAATTCACTGCATATGCATGTTAAAAAGCATTTCTCAATGACTGATAAAGATGTTCAGTGGAGACCCAATTATTAGCTGAGATGCTGAGGGAAAAATCATTTCAGTGTCAATTAACCAAGTTCTGTAATAATGCTGCCATTTCCTAGTCAAAAGAGGAAACTTGCTGTGCTTGCAAACTGGTTGGTAATAATGTAAAAACAGAGATTAGCAAAGTAAAGGAGAAACAGAAATGAAGGCTTAACTCCATAGATGAGGCTCATAAGGGAGATGCAAGTCACTGTCCCTGCCACCTAGCATTGCTATGTGTGACAGACAAAAGGATGATGAAGTGCTTCCCAGTGCATCCAGTTGAAATATCTCCTCTCTGGAAACCAAAGATTTTTGAGATAGCTTTCCTTTAAACTGCAAAAATGGGAATGCTTGATTTGGGGCTCAGATTTTAAATCATCTGAAGTAAAATCCCCCAAATATATGTTGTTACTGGAGTTGCAAGGTCCTCACCAGCAACCCCATCATTATATTCATCTGCCCTTACTGTGCTGCCCTGCTTGGCGAAGAAGAATTTGGGAAATCCCAGGAGCTATTCTTTTCCTGGGTTCCTTGGGTTAAAATATTAACCCAAGCCTTCCTGCACCTGGGCTTCAGCTGTCTGTCCCTCCTGCTCTGGAAAGCAGCAGCCAACTCTCTCCTTTGCCTACACAGGCTGCCCGCCCTTCTTCATCACCAGCCAAACTTCTGTCCTTTTGTCTTTTCGGTACATCTCATTACCTTTTCCTTACTTTCATCTGCAGCAGCAGCATCCCTTTGGTAAGCAAATAGTCCCTTACTGCATTCAGCCATGGAATTACCTGTTACCTTTATTATTTACTCTAAATTATCTGCGTTTCCCTGACTTTCTTACCTCTGCCCAGAAGTTCCCACTCAGCTGTTAACGCCTCTGGCTACTGGTGCTAAGCGGAGGTGGCCTGGAGTGGGAGTGTTTAAGGGAAAACCAGGGTTTAAGGGAAACAAAAAAAAAACTTGGATGCTGCTAGTCTAGAAGCTGCATTTGGGAGAAGATGCCTTCCAGCCCAGTGAGCGCCCCCGACTGGCTCTTCTTTTACCCTCCGTGCCCCCCACAGAAGTAGTCGGTCTCCGTCGACAGCATCTGGTTGTGCTGTGACTCTTCCAAGGGATGCCGTGCCAGATGGCAGGATCCGCAAGTGGATCCCTGTGGATCCCTGTCACTCTCACTACTTGTTTTTGGACTCGAGCGCGAGTACGATCTAAGTGAAAACAGCGTCAAACACTTTGCATAGCGTACCTCTTAGCTAATGTATTCTTCTGCTAATTGGACGAACTCTCTGGATCAAAATTTTTATAACGTAAGTAATAACTGCCAACTCTTATTTTTATTGCTTTTTATTGCTTTAGGCAAATATATTATTATTTTAAAATTTAAATAATTGGCAACAGAAAGTTGCCAGTTACTAGAAAAATTACAACAGTGAATCATCGTCAGACAATCATTTTTTGAAAACGGGGGCTGGGGCTGTAAAAGACCTCCAGATGTTATTTTGTTCATGTCCCTTGGCAAAAAAAAACCATCCTGAGCGTGCTGGCCCAAAGAGGTAGTATATTGCTCAGATATTAATAATTAGAAATACTCCCTGACTTATCCCAAAGTGCAGTTAAATGCTCCCCACTGAGTACCGGTGGCAACTGGAGCAGCACTGCTCGGTTTGGAGGGCAGCACCACAGCTGGTAGAGGTTCCTGGTGCCTAACAATGAGCCCAAAGCAAACTGGTTTGGAAACGCTTCATAAAGTCCAGTTCATCATTAAAAAAATTTTAGCTATATTATCCCTTTAGGTAAGGAGCTTCTCTTGGTAGCAACAGGCTTCGTCATCTGATTGTTTTTCTCCTGGCGATCTATTTTGATAGACTGGAGATGAAAAGAACTTGGAAACAATAGGCATTATTATTGCCAAGTAGTATTTTGGTTATTAAATAGATAATGTTTTAAAATTGGAAGTGATGGGAATGAACTTGGCAAAACAGCATTTTGTCACAGTATGCACTGAAAGTTAAAGCCAACGGGTATTAACATAGCAATTTTGTACAGTTTTATGCCATCTGTCAGTTCTAGTGCTCAGACTTCCTAATGTGCTTTTCTTTGGAGTTTAAATACCTGTGTCACGAGGCGAGTGGTTGTGACTTTCTGATCTGATGAACGCCTTAAGCACCGTCTGTGAATAAGGTGTTCTATCAGACATTTGTTAACTGATTTCTCCATAAATGCTCTTTAAACTTCTGTCTATCGTGTGGAAGGTGTTGCCGAGACCTCACGGCGGTGGGGACTGCTTTCCGTGGGTGAGGCTGTAGCAGAAGGGTGTCAATGGATTAACTTCACCATCCAAGTTGAACAGTACACGTGCTGCTGGTTTGAGGGTGCTGCTCAGATCTTTAAAACACATCAAATTGTAGCCCTAAACTTGAGGCTTCGGGCTTGATCCCATCCTTGCAGCGGTATATGAGCAACTGAAAACTGTGTTACAGTGTTAGAACACTGGTTTTAAATCTGGCCAGGCCGAGATTTGCTTTTGGAATGTTAAGTGAGTGCTGCAATGTGCAAAATATTGGTATGAAATGTCAGAGTTAACACCTGTATGCAAAATAGTGTTGTAAAGATTAAAAGAGAGGTAGGTAATTAATTGCAAGAGGTCTGTTAAGCGAACAGTGAGGATGTACGTGCAGTGATTTCACTGGCTCGCTGGGGCTTATTATGCAGCTGAGAGTGATGCTGCTTAGAAAGTAGGATAATGAGGTGCATTGTGCCTTTGTACTGGCTGTTTGCCCCCAGTTCTGGTAATTCTGGTAAACGTTGACAGTTATACCTGCAGGTTGATGCCTGTTACAGCACTGTTGGGAATGATTCTTCTGTACTTCCAAGTCACAGAATCTCAGACTTGTTCAGGTTGGAAGAGACCACCTTCACAGTGAAGGGGAAAAAAAAAAAGTCTTCTTGAGTTTCCTGTTTTTTCATAAATTTGTTCCCATTGGCTCTTGTTCTTTCAGTGGTCACTGATGACAGGACTCTTGACTCCTACTTCTTCATTCTCGTCAGTTATTTCTTTACCAGGACCTCCCCTGAGCTTCAAGCTTCAGGCTGACGAGTCCCAGCTCTCTCAGCCTCTCCTCGTATGAAAGATGCTCCGTTCCCTGAACCATCTTTGTATCCCTGTATACTCATTCCAGTAAGTCCATACCTTTGTTCTACTGGGGAGCCCAGAACTGGGCACAGCACACCCAAAGTGGACTTGCCAGGGCTAAGTGGGAAAGGATCACCTCCCTCGACCTGATGCTCTGCCGAATTTGGCTGAGGGGGGCTGTTCCTCCTTCCTTGCTGCTAGGGCATGTTGCTGGCTCAAGTTGTCCTCACGGACCCCAAAGCCCTTCTCTGCAAAGCTGATTTCCAGCCAGTCAGTCCCTAGCATGTCCTTCTGCATGGGTTTACTCCTCCCCAGGTGCAGGACTTTGCATTTCCCCCTGTTGAGAGTTTCATAAGATTCCTCTTGGGCCAATTCTCCACCCTGTCCAGGTCCCTCGGAATGGCAGCACAAATCCCACAGTGTTCTAAACAATCATAGGAACAGAGTAGAAAGTAGGACAGGGAGTTATTTTTAAAAGGTGCTTTTTAAATAGATTTCACAATCAAAATTAGAGAGTGAAAACCCACAAGAAACTCTTGGGTATGGTAAAAGAGAGAGGTGTCTGTTCTCGTCCCACCATCTGAACATGTTAGAGCGTGGAGGTTTATAATCTGAAACAGCACATGAATTCACAGAAAAATCAATAGATGGGATCTTTCCATAATTATTACCAAGAAAGAGATGGTGGGAAAGCCTGTTCTCTGATGGTTGATGGGCTTCTTCGCATAGTTACTAGCGTCTAAAAAACAATTTCTTGCTATAGTAAATATACTCTCATATTTGAATGTCTCAAAAGCAGAGATGCTACCAAACACAGAGAAGAATTCTGTATGGATTTTAGCCCTACACTCAACAGCTTTTTTCAACAAGAGAAAAATGTTTATTAGTTCAAGAAATTTGCTTAAAGCATCCCTTTTTATAAATACGCGTACATTTACTAAAGTATGATCAATAGGTTTAACATCGTTTGTGGCTTTATATCCAAGAAATCAAGGAGTTTATACTTGGACTTTACTCCACGTTATATTCAGTGTACTGAGTGTATATACACAGTATATATAGACACAGTATATTCAGTGTTTTGTCTTAAATATTTGGAAAGTATATTTTATGTACTGATATTTTCAGTAGTCTCAACAATCTGTGTGTGAGTGGAATCATATCTATATACCTATAGAACTTAAAGCAAGAAGGTATTTCTTCAGCAATAGCATACTGTCAGGAATAGTAGGCTTTGTAGCACTTATTTGCTTAACATTTTTTCTAGACCTTTGGAGAAAATTCTCCTCCCAGAAAAAAACAAAACAAAAACCAGCAGCTGCCAGATATGAGCAGTCAAATAAGCCCCACTTTTTTAAAACAAAGCAATTTAAGTGTGGAGTATAGGAAGGTGGTGATACTCAAAAAAACTTCACTGAGGAATGATTCAGACTTTGAAGAATGGGGAACCAAGGTACGGCACAGGAAGAGTGGAGTTTCTTTCCTCCAGCGTGTATGCCTGCCATCTGAAAACTTGACTTGCGGCAAATTGGAAGCGCTCTGTGGAATAACAGATTTGTAGCAGGGGTTGAGCAGAATGAACTAGAAAAAATTTCTTCATTAGCAATTGTCTTTGCTTGAGTGAGTGGGTGTGATAGGTATGGCCTGGGAATAGACTCAATAAACTCATGCAGTTACAGATAATGCAGCTGACATTTTTAGAGCACTTTTGTTCCTTTGTTAAAATTAAATTGTAAATGAACTGGCAGTAGCTGTGAACCACATACAGAAGATGTCATTTATCTGTTGCTTTGCTCTATACCTTCCAGTCAATTAAGCAACAGTATCTGGCAGGCATGTTTCATTGTTCTTATATGCTCTATCCTCCACTTAGTAAATCTGGGCATTTAATAAATGCAAATGAGAATAATATTATGTTGAAAATTGCTGAAGTTTACGGAACTTCTCTTTTCATCTCAATTATGCTCAATTTGTTGTTGGGACTCTTAAATGTTCATGTTTAATTGGTTTACTTCATCTTGGGGGATTGGTGTAGTAAACACTGCAAATGCAGATTGTAATGGGCAGTGCCACCCCTGTTACTGACCACGAGGATGAACAGAAAGGCAACTTTTTCCAGTTTCAAGATTCTTAATTTGTTTTATCTCCATCCTATTATTGAGGTATTTCAAATTCTGCTTAATTCTTACCAGATATAAACACTCAGTTCCGTGTCTTCAGTTAATTTTTTTTTTTACATGTTGACAGTCTGTGGAAGTTGTAAAAATAACACAATAGAATATAATTATAAAAATACAAAATTTTCTTCAAGACTTTTTTGATATCCTAAACCACTGTATATTTGAATTTATTGCTTTGTGTTGCGGAAATTTTTTTGCTAAACCCAAGTATCTTTGGAACCAGGTAGACTAGTGTTTGAATTTCCTTATGTTTGCACAGTATACAAAGCTTCTAAACAAAACAAAACAAAAAAATAATAAATTGAAGACAAATAATTCATCAAAGGTCTTTAAGAAGATATCTGTTACTTAACCTATAGCACTTTTACCCAGACACTAAGTAAATGGGAAAACAGAACTGCAAGACAAAGGTGGGCAGCAAATACAGACTTATTTTAGTGAGGAGCTGTTACAGCTGCTCAGAAGTAAAATCAAAAAAAACCCCACCTCCTTCTTAAGTATGATTTACAGAATTTAAATCTCTCAAGATCTATTGTAATGTTCTGTGCATGGGAGAATGCAGGCACAGAATTACAATTTCCTAAAGGAACAACAGTTTTTGCAATATATTGCTTGTATTTGCAGTGACTATTCAAGTAATAATTCCATAAGTTACCTTTTCTTATCACAGGCAGATGAAATGCAGTTTTTATGAAAAATAAAAATCTGTGGGCATCAGGCTCCTCATCTGGATCACTTTCTAGGGACGGAGAGGTTACTTTATACCTGTAAAGGGGTCTAGAGCAACCAGGCTTCCTGATTGAGTTACCCTTTTTTTTGCATGTAATGTTGGAGTAGAGTAATTCAGACAACTCAGAGGAAGTATATAGAGATTTAGCAGAATTAAGGTTTGGTGATTCTCCTTCTTAGCAGTTTGATGCTTCTAAACCAGAGTATCTCAGGAGCACAGTGTCAAAAATGTGTGAACTACTTGACTTGAATCGCAGGTGCCCTTGGATTCTGAAAGTTACGCTTTTGGAATTGAGCACCCTTTGTCTGTCCAAGATCTACTGAAAGTCATAAAGCTCTTCTGTGTATCCGTGTCCAAACCTGAAAAGTTTCTTGATCCTTTCTTATAACGTAGGAGTGAATTTTTGAAACTATGTCAAGAGCTGTTCTCCCATTGTCTGGTTTTGTAATTCTGACTTTCTTGTGGATTGTGTCAATCTTTTTGTCAGATTTTAAATAAAGCTTTTATAGCCACATATTTCTTTCATCACGATAGGTGCTGAGAACTCTTCATGTTACACAGAAGGATATTTTAAAAACCTTTATTTTAAAGCATTTTTCCGTATATGTCAGATCAAATTATTACATAGGGTTTGTTAGGGATTATCTGTGAGGTTGTGTTGATTCAGTATTAATCCTTTATCTATTTAATCTTAATCCATCCTGTATTAATCTAGTTATCTACCTTCTCCCCCAAATACTATCACAAACAATTCTGATCTCGGACACAGAATAAATATTAACAAAGGTATCCTTGTGAAATAATGACAGGTTTGTATTCAGAAGTTGACTTCATTATTACTGTAATTCTGTTTTATGTATACTGTTACTGTAACCTGTTTTATGTATAAGGATACATACGTGCCTAGGTATATTATCCTTATCAATAAATTCTGCTGTCCTCCAATCTCACTGTTTATGCATGTACCCCAGGAGGCTGGAGTTCACTGTTACTTCCAACTGCTTTCACATTAAATAAAATATGAAAGCGTACCTCTGACTGGTATACAAGCCAGATTTCTCACTTTTTTATGTAGCCTTTGGAATCTGATTCCGACTTTTATTTATGCAATTGGATTATACAGTTCACCCAATACTGCACAGTACTGCTCTACCTTCTGGTTTTCATCCTTTAGTTTTCATATGATGCCTCAAGCCACAGTTGCAAAGCAGAATTTGCAAAGGAGAGAGGGCAGAGTAGACAACTAGCAGAAGTGGTGAACAGAAGGTACATTGGGTGAACACAGCATCATTCGTGCTGATGTCTCCTTTTGATGAGCTGGCATTTGAAGATGCAGTTGAAATTCTTTATAGTAGAAACCAATGCATTTAACATGTTTTATCAAGAATAATTTAAAATATATTTGAAGTACAGACAGACACTTATCAATAATGCTTTGTGTCTTAAAGCCAATAAGAGATTTAGAATCCAAGCTTAAGTGTAGTATGGGCATATTTGTGACAGTTCTTTTTAAAGAAAGCTGATGTTTATGGATTACCCTCAGAGCCTTGCAATGCACTTGCCAAATCTGTCCTCAGTTGTTGTCCCTGCAGTACATGACTGCAGCCTTCATTACATGTGACTGCAGAGAGTATGCATCTACCTACCCTAAAGTTGATTGAGTGTGTTATTACCAATGGTCTTTGTTGGTAGTTTCTTTCATCCAAAAGTCTTGATGTTCTGTTGATGTTGAATCTTGGGTGCGTGCCTCCACATAAGGTTGAACTGTCAACTTGAGCAGTAACTAAATAATCTATTTTGGTGATTTGTGATGTTTTTACAGTTCTCACAAGAGAAGGAGCTGATCCCCAAGTGAACTTTAGAAGATTTCACAAGTAACAAATCTTAACTGCAATGGCAAATTGCATAACAGTTTGAATTACTTAAATACAAGGATTCATGGACTATTTTGTTAAATGTATGCATGTGAATGTCCTTCTTGAATTTTGACCCTTCGGTCATGAATTAGCACTGTTTTGTAAACTTGAACTTTTAAAAATTTTATTTTCAGATTCTAAGTTAACAACTCGGATCACCCGAGTGCATGACCTATAAAAAGCAGGTCTGGCAAAATCTCACATCTGTGCAGTAGTTCTGCTTTGCAACAGTGTTTATGAGAATCTTTTCTAGTTCTTTTCATCAGAACTGTGTTTTTCTTTGCCTAACAGGTTAAGAATTTGAAAATGAACTGATAGCAATTGCCATTACAAATAGCTTTAGGGTTCTTGATAAAACTAATGTTCTGGAGCTTGTGCACGATGAGATCATTCACAAATAAATATGTAGCCTGTTCTCCTTATTTTGAAGTTTATTTTCTATTTTATATCAGTAATATAATCCAGGCATTTCAGTCCAAACCAGTACTTCTTGGGTGGCAAAACTCAATAGGTATTTAGTCTCATGCCTTATAAAGCTACTAGAGGCAAATTATAATTGTCTTGAAATACAATGCCTGTCATAACTTATTACAGTTTATGTATTATCTATTGTGTAAATACAATATTGTTTCCTTTAAACATATACTAAACTCACAGCAGAAAGTAACAGCACAGTGGCCAGCTCTAGGACTTAGAAAATTGTAGGATCCGTGGCAGCTTTCTCAGAATATTATAAGTTAAGCACGTTAAGGTTGCTTCTGTTGACTGATTTGGCTTTAGAGCCCCTGATATTTGCTGACTGCAGAATATGAATTTGGTTGCCACTTTTTATTTACTCAGTACCATGATAGCTGCAGAAAAAGGATTCCTATGCAAAGCTCTTTAAATTCATTATTTCCCTAAATGCATCCTAATGACATGGAGTGAATCTAGAAATGTTTTGGGAAAGATGATTTTGGCCTCATTACATTCTATTTTATAACTAGCCCTGCATTTTAAAATACATTCTTTCTGATATTTGGGTTGAATTTTAGAGAGACAAAATTTCCTGATTAATAATTTTAAATGTCATTGCAAAACTATTAATAATACCCCTAACTGATACTTATTACTGTGTTATACAACCATACTTTTTCTTCTAAGTTTGTTTAAACAAATAAATTCTAGTATTTATTCATAAGGTTTTGAGATTTGTTAGAAACAAATACACAAAAAATTATATTGGTGCTTCAAATTTCCATCCTACTAATAAAATCCTATAAATTTTATTGAAAACATTTAGGAAAAAAAAAAGGAAAAATAAGTTGGATGCTCTAGTATCAGTCAGAACAATACACTTGATGTGTTGTATGTGCATTACCACTAGGGAATATTTCACCAGTGGGTTTGGACCTAACGAGTGTCTATATCTAAGCAAGGTCTATGTCTTGAAAGTGTAGGTTTTGAATTCTTGGGGAAAAACTGCACTATTTCCTTATATCATCCAGGATATTGGTAAAGAGATCAAAGATTTGAAAAATATTTCAAACGTTTAAGGGGAGTGAAAGAGAGGAAGTTTTTTTCCTAATGCATGTTTCTATTATAATGTGCAGTTTGTGTAAAAATATGTGCTGCGATATCAATGTTATAAGAAGAGTTAAATTGAGGCATGAAGACAAGATGAGTTTTTCAGATGAAGGTTAGGCTAAACAGTTCAGGAAAATGTTTCTGCTAGAGTCGGATCTGGTTAGAGGATATGTGGAAACATGTAGGAAATAATCAGAAAGCAGTAACTGAGGGAACGAGGGGTTTTAATGCCCATCTTTGGGCTGGAGCAGGTCCATGGACGGTTTCAAGCACAAGACATCCTGTGTTTTGGTGATGGACCTTGAAGGGAACACGTAGCTCTGTTGCTAAGTAGGTTTGTTGGGGAGAATGGAATTTCACTCTGTGTGTATAAAAGGGCATTAAGCAGCAAACGTTCCTAATGGGTAAGCTTGGAGAAAATAATAGTTAATCTCAGTAGTCGATGTGAAGGAGACGTTGTGACTGAGGACAAGTAGGAGTGTTAGGAGACAAGGCTGTGGCACGTACGTAGCTCTGCTCCCTGAATAGAGGGCAGATTTATGGGAGCAGAGCATACAGGCTAAAGACTGGGGCCAAGAGCAGGCACAGGGGAATAGAGTCTGTTGAAGACAAAAGAGAGATTGAGTCAAGAGAGGAATTAGTGGAAATGGAGTTTAAGATTGCTTCTTTTGTCCAGAGGAAACTTGTAAAACATGCCCACGAAAAGCCAAACCACACATTCATCTAATCAGTACAGGCTGAGGAGATGAACAATGTGAAATCGTTGCCCATGTAAAAAGATACATGCAGTTCTGGATGCAGCTGTGAACTTGGAAGCAAATACTGAAGATGCATGGAAAAGAGGAGTGAGGAAGAGCAGTTGTGCTTTCTAGTTGAAGCACCAGGAGAGTCGTCCTTAACTAACACCTAACTTAATTGAGCAGCTGAACTAGTTTTTAATTCTGGATAAGGCTTAAACAGAGCTACATTCCTTTTATTTTTAACCAAACAAATCCATGATGTAACACCTCAGGCTGGGCTCACACAGTGCCTGCTCAGATTCATACCTGTGTTCTCACTTGAGTAACTTGGACCACTTCATAGGAGTTAATTCCTCATTAGCTATGGATATCAAGACCAGAACCCAACAACACTAACCTGCTGTGTTTCCCTTAAACATAAAAGTTGTTACTACAGTACAGTTTTTACAAAAAAGTGAAAAAATCAACACAAAATTCCTCTGTGATGCTTAACTGCTGTCAAAATTACTATCAGATTGAATGCTACTCGGTGTTCTGCTTTTGTTCAGTTTTGACAGTTATATTCGGAAAGTAATCCAACAATTTTGTTAAGCCCTCTTAATTATTCTTGAGGGTTTTTTAAATATTATTACCAATTGATGTTTTTTAAACATTTTAGATATCCTGCAAGTGAATTATACTGGTATGTACTTAATATCCGACATCATGGTTCTTGCATCACTTCTAAATATTGACGACAGTAATATTTAGCTGAATATTCAGCTTTTATAGGGAAAGCTGAGAAAGCCAAACACTCCCCATGCAGGCAGTCTACAAGACATTAATATCGCCTCTTTTAGCTTACTGGCTTGGAGGAATGGCAATCCCCTTTCTTAGGATAGCAGTGGTCACTTCTTCTCGGCTCATTATTTCAATTAGCTTGGGATGACCCGAATTTTAAAGTGAGGAGTCAGGGATGTGCTAAAAACTCTTGCACATCGTGTTTTCTCATGCCCTTGGAAACTGTCATAAATAGTTTCTTAATCAGATGCCTGTTACAAGAAGATACTATGGAGAACCGAACTTATCTTTGCAGACAGTCACAGACATAGTTAAAGTTGCAAGTAAGCACAGGATGGTTTGGGGATGTTTTGAAAGGCAACTTTGATAACAATTTAATTGAAAGTGTTAAAGGCTGTAAAACATAGACTCTTCTGTTATGCAACTCAGGGTACAACATACCTGAAGGATACACTTCACCTTGAATGCTAATCTCATAAAAAAAGAGATGTGTTCATAACTAGCAAAATATTTCATCTCTTCTATTTTTAATAAAATATCTTAATTATGAAGTACAGTCAGCCATCTGCTAAAGCAAACTCGCTCCTTTATTTCATTATTCTTTTTCTTCATTCCTTTTCTTTCTACTTCTTTTTTATTCTCTTTCCATTTCTTTTTAAACTTTTAAAATAGCCATTCTTCTAAAAGCACAAAACTTTTTTTTTTTTTGGTATTTTACAAGTTTTATCTCTTGGATATATTTTCATTTCGAGTGCCTTTGTTTGTATATAGACAGGCTATTGTGTTAGATGGTTTGGGCTGATATTAGCTGGCAGAAGGAAAGAGAAGCCTGTCTTGGCAAACCCTGATTTTTATGTAAGAAGACATCTGCGAGCTCTATCATTGTGGTGTAGCTGGACTCTCAGAGCCTAAAAGAAAACTAGAATCTAAAAGCAAGCACATCTGTTCCCTTAACATTGTAAGGATTATACATTTTGAGTTTGAGGACAAGGATTTACTGGTGAACCCTGAAGAATGGTACTAAGTTATGGCCCCTCTTCTGCCTTTCTGTCACTGGGCTTCTACTCAAAGGGGTTTTTTTGGAAACTGGCGATTTGCCCTCCAGCTATGTGGTGGTTTAATCAGTAGCTATTGGCAGGAGAGATTCCTCCATGGGATTCAAGCTATGGAGGGATGATCGGGTGGAGGCCCAGACTCAGAACATCCATCTCAGCGTGGGCTACCTCAGGGCTGCAAAACCCAGCTGAGAAAGTAAGTTAGGGCACGTGGGATTAGTCCCTGTTGACATTTTGGGTTGCTCCAGTTGCTGGGATACTTTGGTTGTACCTTTAAAAATGGCACTATATCCCTCAGTCCTGTCCATCCGTTGCTATCATCCACGCTTCCGTGGCGAGACACCGTGTGTCCAGTGCTCACCGTTCCTCTCAGCCACTCGCTGAAAAGAGAACACTTTGTCACAAGTGGGTTCTGGTGGGTTTTTATGACTCTTCTCCGCCCTGTCTGTTGGACTGGACTCATGCTGTTTGCTGCTGCCTTCTGAACCCAGCACCGCTGCTCACGCCAGGCTACAAGGACCATCTTTCCTTTAGGATTTGTAATTCAAAATGTATATACCCCTTCCATTGCTCGGCTGAAAACTTTAACATGGGCAAGAGCTCTGTTTGCACTGGCTTGAGGCTGTGAGCTAGGGACGACAAAGAAATAGAAAATAGAGAAATTGAGAGTGTGGATCAATGTTTTTAGAAATTATTATTATTTCCTCTTGCATACTGGATAGGGTTTCATTCAGTTCATGTCCTTGGGTGCTGCTCAGATAAACTGCTCTGTCTTAAGTGTGTAGGTAAACATTGTGTAGGCAACACACCTGAAAGAAAACAACAAATAGAGGCAAATACAGTTTCTCCACTCATGGCAGTTTTGAGTGTATTTGAGCATATTTGAGTGTACTTGGGTGTTGGTGGAGCTCCTTTGCTTGTAGAATTATTTGTGTTTGCAAGTTCCTTTCCTGCTTCTTGTATCCACTGCATGAAGGGTGGGGAACAAGTTTATCTTCTGTGCAAAGAGATGATGAGAACAATCAGAATTATCGCAAAATTAATGTATTAAAATGTGATATTGGTGTGAGAGACAAAGGGAATTACTCTCTGTTAATAACTTGCGTTGTAACTTGTTTTATCCCTGCTGACTACTGTTACTCTCCAAAGAGAGATGTCACCTCATGTCCTTGTAACTTTTTGTCTCATTTCTGGACACTTCTTCATCAGTCTGGTATTTTTATTTTGAGGGAAAGTAGACTAGTTTGGCCTTATATAAGAGTCTTGAGTTGTAAGGAAATTATTTATTTTTGTCTTCCGTTCAGCTGTAGGCCCTCAGCTGTAGACAGGAAAAGAAATCAGAGATGGGACATAAACTATGCCTAAACTTCACACAAACATAGTCAAAGAATTAGAATTTGAGTGATGAGATGAAAGATGTAGGAGGAACATTCAGTTTTAAACGTTAAGGTGTGATTTGAGGCTGTTTTCAAATTTCAGCGTGTAACTTAAACATGAACTTTTTGATTTATTTTGGAATCAGTCCCTCATAGGACGATGAGATGATGCAACTCAAGAGCCACTAGCAAGCAACCAGCTCGATTCAATTAAGAGCATCAGATTAGGGGAATCTGTGATATGAAATGCTGAACAGTGAGTTTCATCTGAGTTTCTTTAAAGCTGCCTTTGAGATTTCAAGAGGACAGTTTGAAACAGTTAAATAATAGGTCTTCTTCAGTGAAATACAGAGTTTAAAGCAGAATTTTAGTCTCAACAACTGGGCTTGTAATACTGTAGTTACTTTGGTTTGTATTTCTGTAACCAAGACTGGAATGCGGCCTTTACCCCACTGAACTGATATTATCATCCTAAAAATTTGGAAGCCACAAGACTGGGATGTGAACAATAGCCCAGCACATGTGCACGCATACTTTGCCCCTCAGAATCTCTTGGTTTTTGTTTATTTTGTTTCCCAAAGGAGAAGTTTTAATTTTGTTTTTTAGCTGGGCTACACAGCTTTTCCTCTGAACCATCTCAAATAAATGATCTGTAATCAAGAGGAATGTTTCCAATCAATTGGTTACTGCAGCCTTGTGCTTGTATTTCAGATTATTCACAGTCTGTAGAAGTTGTATAATGAAGATTTTAATGACTGAACAGAATGCTTATATTGAAATGGAGGCAAGGATGTCTCTCTTATTACCAAGAGCTGGATGTCTATTATGCATAATATTCCCTATGAAGTTAGCGCCTATAAGAGGGGACAAAAGTGTCCTTTGGACTGAAAGGGTGGAAAAAATGCTCACTTTTCCTCTGCGCTGATTTTCATTGTTCCCCAGGAGATTCAAACATCGCCCATACTTCCCAAAAACCTTCCCATTTTTTTTACAGTCACTAATTAAAAGACTTTCTGTATAACACTGATAATCACAATACAAATTGTATATCACAAGTTATATGAAGCTGCTCCTGCACATCGATGTGCAAAATTCTGTAACCTCTGATAACTAAGGTGTTTCATGTCTCGTACTGCACATTAGCAACATAGATGTTTGCAAACTACTGTATTCATTGGTTTTTCTTGAAAAGTGCTACAGCCAGTAGACAGCCAGTCTATGTTGTTTATATATTATGGGACAAAAAGGAAAAAGGCTGTAATACCAAAACATACTGTGTTAAATTTAGCATAAAATAGGCACTCTGTTGCTCTTGCCAGGCATTTGTATGAAGAAGTGCTGCGTTCTTTTCTCTGTCCCCATTATGTAGGTTTTGTCAGATCCTGAGCAAGGATGGCACAGCGCTCCAAAAGCGAAGAGAAAAGTTCAGATTATGGGGTAGTTACCTACTCACAGTTTTACGATTACTCTGATGACCTCAGATCTCACGTCCTATTTGGTTCTTTGAAGATTTATTTTTTTTTTAAACCTGCAGTATATGAGACAGTTTGCCTATCAGATACAGCCTCTGGCATTGATCCTAATCTCTCTTAGCAATGGCATGTCTTTTTATATTTTGAGGACTGAGATAGTTTGTGTACTTAATCTTTTATCTCTGTTATTTCTTCTTTTCCCCTTTCTCCTCACTTGTTCCCCACCACTACTCTCAGTCTTCCCTACACATGCGTTTTTGCCTTCCTGCTTTCTGCTGACCAGGGCTAAAGCACTAGTCGTCGACTGAAAATGAGCTTGAAAGTGGCTGGATTTCTCAGCTTATAATAGGAGAAAACCAGCTAAACTGTGCCGAACCCCTTTTGCTCTGAGACTAGCCCCATGTGCCAAATGCATTCACACGTGATTTGAAGCTGCTCCTTCTTCGCCGGGTCTATAAATGATTTGCCTGACTGGGGTGTGATGTTTTGCAGGAGGGCCAGCACTACTTAATCCGTTTTTTTTGGGGGTTTTTGTTGTTTTTTCTGTGTGTTTGCGTGTGGTGGGTCTGCTGTGTATTCTTGGCCGCCTGCAAAACTTAACACCGCAGCCCATCAAAGTATTTATAGGGTCTCTGGGTGGAACAGGCAGCACTGAGGGAGACGCCGGTGTGCGCTCCTGCTGCTGCTGCCACCTGCAGAGCTTGAATCCCACTCCCACCTGGATTTGTCAGCGCTGGCAGGTTGATCCAAAGCTTTCTGAAACCAGAGGAAAGACTTGCCGCAACTTCACTCAGCTTTGCCCTGATCTTAGATTTTTAAGCATCTCGTGGTGCTGGTTGTCAGAGGAGAAGGCGAGTCTCCTGTGCCTATATTGGTCACAAGAAATATTTTGTCCTTCCCCCAAAAACCCTTATGGTGTGTTTTACAAGGTTACCAGAGGGCTACCTCACAGGGCCTGTAAGTAGTACAGGAACATATATTAACATGAATACATTTCATACTATCATAGAGTCATAGAATGGTTTGGGTTGGAAGGGGCCTTAAAGATCATCCAGTTCCAACCCCCTGCTGTGGGCAGGGACACCTCCCCCGAGACCAGGTTCCTCAAAGCCCTATCCAACCTGGCCTTGAACCCCTCCAGGGGTGGGGCAGCCACAGCTTCTCTGGGCAACCTGTTCCAGTGTCTCACCACCCTCA
>JAOTQQ010000012.1:28698321-28714403 GCA_026546715.1 Gallinago undulata | reverse complement strand
AAAGCCCCATCCAGCCTGGCCTTGAACCCCTCCAGGGATGGGGCAGCCACAGCTTGTCTGGGCAACCTGTTCCAGGGCCTCACCACCCTCATAGGAAAGAAATTCTTCTATTTCTACTATAGTCTTATTTGGTAACATACTGTATTAAGAGACCACCTCTAAGAAACACATAATATACCTTTGCAGAGAACCACATCTGTTAAATGGCTTATTTCTGCTAATATGTTGTACCAGTCCCGTATAGGTGGCAGAATTGGCTGCTAGCACCAGTGTTAGGTAGCGTTTTGAAAAACGTAGAGGGAAAAATGGTTGCCAGACCATTTTTGGTTGCACAGTCACTGCTGCCACACTCACTGTTGCCAAGAGCTCAGATCAGATCGTGGTTGGTGCTGAAGGAAGATTCTTGCTTAACTTGCAATGACTGAATGCACTGAAAATGTTCTTTATAACAAGACAAAATTTTGGTCCGGGGATTTTTATTGATTATTCACTGTGACCACACCAACAGTTTTTCTTATGGGAAAAAAGATAAATAAACAAAAGACTTGGAGAGGACAAGAACATGGAACTATAAAGCCTAGGTCTGCAGATGGCAGAGGCATTGGCACCAAGCTCATGTCTGTTCCAAACATCGTTTGTATATTTTACATCAAAAAAAAGAAACTTTTGGAGCAAAATTTAGAACAGAGCTTTCCCTTGTTCCCCAGGGGTCTGGACTAGTGTCTAGGCTGGAGTCGTGTCATCCTTCTGTTGTGATACAGTGGCTTTACGTAGAATGGGTGTTTCTCCACAGGAACTCTGACCCCAATCCAAAAGAAAAAATAATAGTGTGAGCCTGGGGATGGATTAACAAGTTGTTGCAAAACATGTAGATAATGGAGCTGTTTTAAAACTGCTGATTTAGGGGAATTCTGGCTATTCCATTCATGCTAGAGAAAGGAATTAATCCTGTTTGGGTTTTTAATTGTTTGTGCTGTTTTCTTGGTGGTTTGTTATTTGGTTTTTTTTTTAACACAAGAGTGATATTTACCTTCGGTTTAAAATCTGTGAGTCTTGGACGAAAAGATACATACGGCAGCATTGGGGACATAATCCTTACAAACTCCAGGAGATTTAAAATACTTTTCTGGCCTGAGTGTATCCACACAGTCATTTTAAATGTCGATGGCTCCCCATTTTCTTGTGACAAACCTTTAAGAAGCATGGTTGAGCAATGGTACAGGAGAGAGATACAGTTCAATATCACATATTTATGCACAATTTATCTGATTTTGACCGTATCACGGATGCACAACCGTTCCACTGCAGGGAATTAACTCATCTCTGTCAGCGTTTGTTAACTGAGAGGTCTGCTAGACTCCATTAGCACAGAGACAGTTTAGTTCTTCCAATGCCACTCATCTCTTTTCTCAATTCTCCATCGCATTCCGAGTATCTAGAGTTCTAAATTATTCCTCTTTTGAAGAATATCCACTAATGCAGAATTGGTTGGATTTTCTTGGTTCAGAAAGGACGCAAGGCTGCGTTTAGAGAGGTTCAATTGTGATCCTGTTGGAGTAAATTTGAACCCAGCTACCCATCTGAACTCTAATGCTACCTTAATTATCTCTGCATTACTTGAAAGGAAAGCCAAAAATATTCAGAGAAATAGTTTTCTTATCTTTTGGAATGATCTGCATAGTTACCTTCTTATTGAGGTAGCTTGCTGCATTGATATTATGTATGAGATGTCACTTATCAATAGATCCTTTGGCACAGGGATTTAAAAATGTGATGTGGAAGCATTTTAAGAAAGGAGCCTTCAGCTTAATTTGTACTGTTACAGAAATGGAGGTTGCTTTAGTTTGTAGATGCATGCCACTACTTATCTTGAGTAGGAAAAAATGCTTCTTCGTGCATCTACCAAAGAATTCCTCGTGGTGAGATTAGAATAAACACCAAACCGTGTTATGCGATAGATTTTCAGTAGTGGAAGAAACTTAGTGCCTCCTCAGGTCATTTTTTAAAATTAAAAAATACCCAACAAGTTGAAGATTAAAATTTCAAGTATTGGGGTTTTTGAGACTAGATTCTCTACTCAGTTTCTCTGAGTGTCAGTATGTGACACCAGGCGAGTTTTGGAGACACCTGGTATAGCCTTAGTTTTAGTCACAACATCCCATGGGGTTTTAAATTAACAACAGCTCCTCTTGTACCGCCAACACAGTCTTTTGCAAGATGCTTGCCAGAACACAACGTCCAGAGAAGCTGTGGATGCCCCATCCCTGGAGCTGAATGGGCTGGATGGGGCTTTGAGCAACCTGCTCTAGTGGAAGGTGTCCATCCCCAGGGCAGAGGGTTGGAACTCGATCATCTTTAACGTCCCTTCCAACCTGAGCCATCCTGTGATTCTATGAACGCAGACTATCTCAGCCCTTTTCTCTTGCACTCACGGCTTTTGGTGTCCCTGGTCTGCACCCAGGGCCACCCTATGAGAGGAGCCATGGACATGCTCCATCAACCGGTCCTTCTGCTGGCTCCAGCCTTTTTCCATCAGGTGGCAGGGGTGTGCAGGACAGCGTGAGTACTTCTCTGTGCTCTGGTTCCTCTCTCTCCTTCTTAGTTTTGGTTGGAAAGGTGTCCATAGAGCAGTTAATCTTTTTTGTTTGTTTGTTTTAAATGACTGTGTTTATGTGGTAGCTACATAGGATTTGGGTCTAGTTCTGCGGGGATTATTTCATCGCCGTTCTAGGTTTTTGTGATGCATTTGGGAAGGGAGAGAATGGCACGACTGTCACTTCCCAGCAGCGCTCAGGCTGTGTCCATACCGCTGAGTAAAACAGTCCAGGGATGGTTCTCGTGTCCTGGGGCTGAAAGGCACAGCACGCCTCGTGTCCATATGGCCGAGTGCTCCTTTTTCCCCAAAGAGGGTGGCCTCAACCCGCCTGTCCCTTGGGAGCCATCCCTGGCCCGTGCTGTCCCCTGAACCATGCCCAGCCATTGTCTGGGAACATGTGAGCTGGCAGGAGCCAAAACTGTGCCAGGGAGCGGGCTCAGGATGGAGCAGCCGGGACAGGGACACGCCGGAGCATGCCCTGGCCCTCCCTCCCTTCCAGGTACAAACCTGACCCCCTTAACAACCATGTTCCCAAAGTTCAGCAGTGGCTTTGAATCGTGTTTTCAGATTTCCCATTAGCCATATAATCTGGGCTGACATTGCAGTTTTGTTCATCTTAAAAAAAATACTGTATTAAATGGAAAATCAAATAATATTACAGCAAAAAAGAGTGCAAATAATGGAACACAGCTGTTTCATTCTTTCGGAGGGATGCAGTAAAAGGCAGAGGTAATACCTGCAGAGGCTTTTTTATTTATTTATTTATTTATAGCTAAAAAGGGTATTACATGTTTTTCAAGCTATGCTTAAACTGAACTAGTACATATGTAAATTGAAGCATGCATAAATGTGAGGTTCCATCTGGGGGAGAAAAAAAAAATCCTAAACAGATTGAAGCTAGGAAATGAATCTTTGGGGGAACGTCAGTAAATATTCAGATATCCTCACACTTTCCTAAATAAATGCACATTTGTAAAATATCGGATTGCATATTCCAAACACAACTTTAACTCTGTCCCTGTATCCATTCCCAGTCTTCTTCTGCCGACCAGAAAACCCCCTACAGTCAGTAACTCTACATCAAATAAATTCTGAATATGAGTTACAACCATCACACAATATGGTTATGTTGGAATATTTTTACTATTTAATAACAGACAAAGTGGATACTTTATTTTGGAATCAAAGTGCTGTTATGTGGATTTATGGTTTATAAGGTTGGCAGTGTTTCTGAGTACTTTCTTTTCCAAAGTACATAAATATAAAGTGGTAAAAGTTTTGTTTTTAGCTTATAAATGCAGTTAATCATCTGTTCAAACAATAAAAAAAATTCAATTTATTAATGGCCAAGAAATGTTAGGGGGGTTTGGGTTTTTTTGGGTTTTTTTTTTTTTTGCAAGAGACTCATTTAAGTCGAATAGACAGTGAATATCACAATGGTTTCAGGGGGATCGTGGCACACCAGCCGATCATGTGGGAACTCATTATTCCATTAAACCCGTTACTGCCTCCGAGTCTTATTTAAAGGTCACGGTCTTTTTTTAAGGATTTCCTTGGTGAGGGGAAGAACTATTGGTGTTTGATCCGTCCGGCGTGTGCTGAAGTGTGTTCTCCCCCTGGAGCTGGCGGCGCGGAGCGGTGGGTGGGCAGTAACGTGCGAGGGATCTTCTGGGCTACACGAGGGTTCCTATTGATCCTTCCCTTCTTACATCCTGTTTTCTATCCTGGTTACAATACACGCCAACACGTCAGGGAGTTAGGCATGTGAGGACCTGGTTCTGCTTGACTATTTGACTTCCTGCAATAATGAGATTTTTGAAAGATTTAGTGCTATGCCATTGAATATAAAAGAGGATCGGAGGCCTGTATGTGCAACGGAGTTAGGTGTGGTAGATTAAATTTGTCCTGGCATTCTCACCGAAGCCTCCCTGTAGGCACTATCAGCTGTAATCAGCGCTGCTGCCAGAAATAACATGGCAGTGTCAGAAACACGGGTGTTTTAAGGCTAAAGCCAAGCGCCTTGAAGCGTTCGCTTATTTGTTTAACTTTAAATTAATAAAGGCCCACGAGATTCTTTTTCTTTCCTGGGTTGCTGTTGAATTCTGTCATTTAAATCCTTTTTAACATTCTCCATAAACACTGCTGGCACCCAAATCACCTATAACTAGTTAGGATTCAGAGGAGAGGAAAGAATACTTCAGATACAGCTTAACTATTGTGTCAGTCAGCATCATGCCTACACTTTGAACAAGGTCTTCTCTGTCAGTTGCTAAAATGTCTTTTTCTGTTCTCTTTTTCTGGATAACAAGGACTAGAAGTGACAAGTTATAAATTATATACAGGCTGTGACCATCAATAGTGATTCCTACCATAAGAGCGAGGTTTGATTCTCAGAAGGATACAGGACATACCATGATTTTGAAATTCCTGGAAGAATCAAGTTTTTTGCATTATTTACTACCCCTTTCCAGTAAGACTGTGGCTGTGAGAGTAAAGCAAGTTAAAATCCCCACATGCTTGACCTTTGTGGCACTGATTTCTCCTGCACTCAGAGGCTGGCTCCCAGGCCCAGTTGCTGGACACCATTCAATGGAGAGGTGACCCCGAGATCAAACTGGGACAGCGTTACCGGGAAGGAGCAACAGCATAAATCTAAAAATTAGTAACCCCTATGATAAATACTTTAAAGGATTGCCCTTTTGAAAGCTTCAGTACATGCTTCGTGATGTCATTTAATCATCAACCGTAACTATGAAGTTAAGGATAATTTTTCTATTGCATTTTTTATTTTAAATAAGATAACGTATATTCAGTTAAAGAATACACTTCTGGTTATTTCCAGAAACCTGGATCTACAGGGACTAATCCTGGCCAAGGGCCAACCCTGTGTGACAGTTCATTGTTCCTGCCATTGTATGGCTTGATTCTAAGAAAGGCAGGAACCAAAATAGTTGTAATAATAGTATTAATAATCAGATTATAAGTTATTTTAATTTGTGCTGGTTACTTTTTGTGTTTCTCTTCTTGCACACATTGCAATTCACCAGCTGATTTCAGTGGTTTGTAGACAGGTTTCCGGGCACATTACCATGCCTGGGTTACAAATATTGTTCATAATTTTTTGCATGTCTTTCCTTCAGAACATGGAAATTAGCACTAAAGCCTTAGGTTTAGCTTTATCTTTAGAAAAAGCTTTTTTTCAGTCTAAAGGAATCTCACGGTGTCACTTTCATTCTCTCCTGTGAAAGTTAAATTTCTTTCTCTTGCCTCCTTTTATGTTCAAAAACTTAAATAATTTATTACTGCAAAGGAATGTGTACTGAATCCAGTAACCAACAGAGGATGTAGAAAGATTTATTGGAAGAAACATTAAGAGCATTCCTGGCCAGGTGTATTTTTTTTTCTTTTTTGTCAAATGGGAAAAAAAAAATATACACCTCCAGCCAACTTCAGATATGGCTGGAAGCCCTTCTGAAAAACAGTGTCTGTAAATGTGAAGTGCTTCTCGAGAGAAACTGAACAAAAAGTGATGAGGGGCACACAGGAACTGGCACTGCTCAATGTCAATAAATGTGGGGCTGGGTCTTGACAGCGACTGCAGCCTTTGCTGTCTTGAGTGGGGGTGTGTGCACATGATGTCCGCTCTCGAGCACTGTGCTGCGTTTTATACCCATGGGAAAGGAGGGCGTGAAACCCCTGACAGATGGGGGGAATGGGTTCTGAGTTCCTCCTGGCACCCTCGGTCCATCAGAAAAGGTGCGGGAGGAGCAGGACCTGAGTACAGTCCTGTGCCCTCGCTCAACTGAATGGGGGGTGTCGCTCATAAACAGCAAGACACAGCCGTGGTGAACATTGTTTTAGACCACTGTTGGATAATCGTACTGCATATTAGAATCTATAACATAAATTTGTGAAGAACGTAGTCTTTTGGGGGGTTACAAATTGTAACAGCTTACTTAGATCATAGAATCATAGAATGGTTTGGGTTGGATGGGACCTTAAAGACCATCCAGTTCCAACCCCCTGCCATGGGCAGGGACACCTCCCACCAGACCAGGTTCCTCAAAGCCCCATCCAGCCTGGCCTTGAACCCCTCCAGGGATGGGGCAGCCACAGCTTGTCTGGGCAACCTGTTCCAGGGTCTCACCACCCTCACAAGAAAGAATTTCTTTCTAATTATCTAATCTAAATCTCCCCTCTTTCAGTTTGAAGCCATTCCCCCTCGTCCTATCACTCCACTCTCTGATCAAGAGTCCCTCCCCATCTCTGCTGTAGGTCCCCTTTAGGTACTGGAATGCTGCTATAATTTTTCGGATAAAATGTAAAATATTGTTTTTCCAGGAATGATAAAAGAATCAGGTATAAACTAGCTATTACTAATTCTATCCATTTACCTCTCTAGCATTTTTCCTGTCATTTACATAAAGCATAAAGTTCATAAGAGCATTATAAAATATAACGCTACATATTTTAGTGTTCCAGTGATACTTTTCCAGTATCAACTTTTCCTTTATCAACTTTTCCTTCAGCGCCAAGTACTTTCTCTCCAGCTCCCCTCTACACAGGTAACTCCCCTCAGCAGTAGGTTTATTCCTTAAAAAGCAGTGATTAACATTATGTTTTTGTGTAAGTTGTTGAAACCATTTCCTCTTTCTCCATTAATCCAAGTGTCTTAAACATGTCATCTGCAAATTATTGCTCGATGCAGCATCTTAGAAAAGTTGTGGCGAAAAGATGCGGAATGAAACAGCTCCATCCTCCCTCCTGCCCCAGGGAGGAAGCTGTTCCTGCATCCCATTTTACATGTACGCAGGTCCCACATTGCGTGACGCTAATGATGGAGTTTCCTTGGTCTGTCCAATAATCTGTTCCATTTTATACTAGTCCTTACTGTTAAAACACTTTCCTGTCTTCTCATATCCCAGTTCAAGTTCTCTTAAGCCTATTGCTTCCAGTTTTATCCATTGTGGATATGGAGCGCAGCCCTTGCTCTCTCTTTGTAGCTCCCCTGCTGTATTTGAAACTCTTCTAGGTTCTCCATGGAGTGTTGTAGACCTTTCTTTTTTCTCTGTTGCTTCACAGAAATTGTCCCCTCCTCTTTCTCTCCCCAGGAATGTGTCTATGCCTCGGCTACACCTAGTGACATTGTCCCAATGAGCAAATTAAAATGTTACTGGTAGGAAGGGGCCAACCTTTTATAATCAATACAATTAAGAAAACTTGGCAATTAGACAAAGGACTCTTTCAAATGGGAGCTGGAGCGCTCAGTGAGGAGCACAGAATCAAAGTCTCATTTTATTAGTTCTTCCTGTGTCGGTCTCTATGCTCGCCTATCAAAACCAGACTACTTTGTAAAGTTATTTCATACAAAGATCACCCCAAACCACTGAAGTCCCAGTGCTTAAGTGCCTTTCCCAGTTTAAGTAGTGCGTAGACTACAGATGGGATTCAGTAGGTGCTTGGAGTTATAGGTCTTTAACTATACTACTCAATTAAATCCTCAATTTTGTTCCAATGTTCTCAAACCCAAAATTTTGACCACTTTTAAGATTTTAAAAATCAGTTAGGAAGCAAGTGACAGAATCAAGCTTCTGTTTTGTTGGTGTCTGGATAGACGGCAGAAATTCTTGCAGTTCAAATATATGCTTTTAACAAAAATAATTTTGCTTTTTAAATCATCATGGAGATTAGAAAATGGTTGTTACTGTGAAACTGGGTTTCCTTAAAGTACTAAGTTTTAGAAGTTCTCCTTCTTCTAATAAGTGCAAATAAATGGTGGCTTTTTTTCAACAATCATGTGGTAATTTTGCATACTTGAAAATTGATGTTAAATGTTTACTTTTTCCACTTTTGTTAATATACTGTTTCCCCTGCTCCTTTTTTTCTTTCTTTTTTTTTTCCCCAGGACCATTTGCTGCTTCAGGAGACAATAAATTCTGCTGCTGCTCTTATCATGGCATTAATAAAGGACAGAAACCCGGAGCTGACTGGGCAGCTGTTGGTAGCATAAGACCATAAATCACGTGTAGCTTTTGGAAATGTTTCTTTTTCATCGTCCATCCACCAAAGGTCTTGAATCATTTTACCCTTTCATGAAAACTCTGGATTTATGACATTTATTATTAAGATCTTTTAACAACATATTTTTGATACTGAAAATGCAAGTCTGATATTATCTATAAAGTGTAAAATACAAATCATTCTGAGATGCACTGGGTACGTACTGGGAGGAACGATACTGAAAGGTTTATGTGAGGTACTGATCATTTAAGAGGGTGCAGAGAAGACACCAAAGCGTCTAGTATTCACGCAGAATTGTTCTTGGCCATGCATGTGTGCTGTACTCTAGGACTGCATGAAAGAAATTTAATTTAAGATAAAATAATCCTAAAGCACAGCTCTTGTTTTTATAAGAAGATATTTAAAAATTGCTGCTATACCTATTAGTGAATGTAGAGTTCATTATTTGGCGTAGCCTTCCTGACATCAACAGAAACGCACGTGGCAAGACGTCTTTGAAGGGTCAGATCCCCGTCCTCCACGTAATGAAGGGAATCTTGAAACAGAGAAAAGATACACGTGAGGGCAATGAGGTGCTAAACCCCAGTTTTCCGGATGCGATATGCTCTGGCTGTAGCACTTCTTGGTACTAGGCTTCTTCCAGTACCCCTGGGACAGCATTTTGAAGTAGCTCCAATTAGCATTACGCATACTCTTTGTGTTCGCATGTGTGTGTAGGTATATCAACATATATGCATATGCAGACTTAAAGGAAGAATTAGGATCAAAAAATATGTTTCACAACCCAATCTGTAGGCAGTGGAGAAGTAGGAAGGTTCTGTTAGCTCTTCTACAAGAATACAGTTTTCATCTCTTGCTGGTTAAATTATGTATGTATTAAATAGCAACAAAGAGAACTGAGTCTTATGGGTTCAATTACATGCTACATTGTGGAAAGTTGGGACAGGAGGGTAAAATGGGGAATGGTTACGTGGAGTATCTCCAGCTATTAAAACCACTAAGGGCAATATGAGAAGAGGACAGTCCCTAAAAACACCTGTCCCCTCCCTTCAGACTCAGGAATTCCAGCTTTCCTGGAACTTGTGAAGGGGTTGGGTTAATCTGTTATGTATCTGTCCTGATTGGAACAGGGTCTTAGGGAAACATCCCCACCAGAAGTGTCTAGGAGTCCACTGCTCGCTCTGTCCTTAGCAAGAACCACTCACAAGCTTTAGCATTTCCCTCTGAAACCAGCATTCCTCCCCTTATTCCCAACACGTTCCACTCCCTTTGGGGCTCAGACGAAACTCAGGATAGCAAGATCCACACTTGGTCCCCTTCCCCTTCTTACCTTTCACTTGACTATCTTTATCTCCATTTTAAATCCGACTATTCTGTATCCAAAGCACTTTTTCTTCCATACAGGGGTCACCCTAAGAGAACTAACAAACTTCTTGTGCATCATCTGTTTTCTTCTTTGCTTCTCTCTCCTCCCTACTTCGATTAATAATTTGTCCTTTTTTGACATTGTACAAGAGAAGGTTTCATATTAGCGCTGTGGATGGCTATACAATAGGCATATTTTATTCATATATATATATTCATGCCCGTTCATATGCAGAGTACACAAATAAATGAGGAACTGAAGAATTTATTATTGGTATTCATAATTTAACAGGACTGCTTCCACAAATAAGTTTTCTGAATTCGTTTTTACATTAATGAATTTGATGAAGGAATTTGTCTCACAGGCTTTTAAAGGACATGATAAAAGATGTCTCTTTGACTGTATTTTTTGATTCTTCTTTGCTTGAAGACTAAAATGCAATCTGTGATGTGTCCTTCCTACATAATAATAAGGAAGTGAATTTAGAAAATCCTTTATGTTTTCTATCCACACTAATTTATACTTTGTGATGCTGCCTTAGCATTGGATTGTATGTAACTTGTCATTTGCTTAAACAGAACCTTTTATTTTGTAGGGTTGTTTGACTTAACCTCGTTCTCTTAAAAGGATTTAAATCCAATTAAAAATGTTACTGCAATGAGGTGCTGTAATGAGAAAATATTGTGGTTGTTTATGAACTTACTTTGAAAAGAGAACAGACAATCACAAAAAAAAGTAAGTTTCAGGTCATCAGACATACCCAGTACTAATCTTAAATGGAAGACAATAAGCTTTATTAATATACTGTTAATCATTGCATTATGTTTTTTTTAATCTTAAACAGTCTTTTTAAATAATCTATAGACACTGAAAAAATCTCTTTTGCTGGAAGCAAATATACCAACAACAGAACTAATAAAACAGACCCCGAGATACTAGAACTGCAGTAAAAAAAAAAAAAAGAAACTGGACTGTGATTAATGCTATTGTGTATCCAAACCAAATTTAAATGGTCTTTTGGATGATTGTTAATACTTACAATGGGAATAAAGATATAAAATGAAATTAAGGAACTGGTTGATTGTTTTTTGTCTGTGCATAGCTTCTCACAAATAGCTATATACATGAGAAACTTGGCAGCCTTTCGTACACACATGCTGTTTTGAATTTAACGAGTGAATCAGTCACCACCCATATTGCTTTGAACATTTGGACAGAGATAACACGGAGTAAATAAAAGCTCAGACTCTGCCAGCCTTGCTTACCTTACTCCTCAAGCACTCTAATTAGTATTCCTTGGGTAGTGTTCATCAGAAAAGAGAATACAGAATACGGCTTTTCATAGCTGCAAAGCTGAGTGAATTAGATTTGTATATTGAAACCAACCCACTTCATGTAAAATCTGAAAATGAAATTACTTCATTTGTCTTAGATTGGTCTAGAAGAATTTCTAGTTACTTTTTTTTTTTTTTCTCTCTTTAGCTTTCCAGGCTACCTCACTTGAAAAAGATGGTTTGATGGTCCTCTCAAAAAAGGCTTTAAGAATGAAAAGAAGATGGTGGAATTAAGAACAAAAACAAAAACACCAAGCCAAACCAAAAAGCAAAGGGAAACAAAGTGAGATGTGACCCTGTTGTAATCAGTGGCATAGCTCTAGTTGACTTTAAAATATCACAATGAAGCTTTTAGCTCATCTTATAACTAATGTAGGTTGCAGAACAAAAAATGTGTTGGGATGCCTTGAAGCTTTTGGTGCATTCACATTCGTATTTCTGTGTGACACCAGACCCTCGTTGTCTCCATAGAGCTCTTCTAGGTGCCATCCAAAGAGAAGCTTCCAATGCCACACAAGGTTCCCCATTACTGCTTAGCACTTTCCCACAATACAGCAACTTTTCCTGTCCATAGGTCACTCTACCAGAGAAGGATCATACTTTGTTCTCCCTGTCTTGGGCACTTCCTACTGGTCACTGCTTTTTATTCCTGAAGAAATTCACATTTACTTACTTGTAGAAGGGGCCCTACAGGAAAGCTGGGAAGGGACTGTTTGCACGTAGCAATGGGACAAGGGGCAATGGTTTTGAACTACAGCAGGGCAGGTTTAGATTAGACATTAGGAAGAAGTTCTTCAGAATGAGGGTGGTGAGACACAGGAACAGGTTGCCCAGAGAGGTGGTGGAGGCCCCATTCCTGGAGACATTCAAGGTCAGGCTTGATGCGCGTCTGAGCAATCTGATCTAGTTAAAGATGTCCCTGCTTAGTGCAGGGGGTTTGGACTAGATGACCTTTACAGGTCCCTTCCAACCCAATGCATCCTGCGATTCTATGATTCTATGGAAAAGCTTTTTTATTCTTAACTCCTTCCTCTTCAACCATAACCTTGATCTGAAAAATGCTAGTTCATCTTATCAAGCGTCCCCCAAGATGTGCAGACAAGGCGCACTTCCCTCTGTCCCTGCTAAGGAAGGTTTTGGGGTTCAGGCATAGCCTCAGGTCCCTGCAGGAGCCAGAATTGTGAGCAAGAGCTACCTCTGACCCGGCCCAGTGTGACTGCTCTGACAACTGGGCCATATAAATGGCTGGTGGTTGTAAAAAGCTGTGTGTTACGGGATGAATTGAGCCCTTCAGAGCATTAGTAATGCCTCGACCTTATGTTCTTTAAGATCTCTGATTATTCCCTCTGGACCATGCAATAGATGCGCTAGTCTTGTTCCTGTCTGACTGGAAAAAAAAAAACAGTAGTTATTAGATTGATTAATTCAGATGCATAGTTTACTAACTGGTAGATTTTTCTGTTTTGTGTAGGTAGTGAAAGAATGGTATTCAGAGGAATTTCCTCTTGTTTCAGAGTTCACTTACTAAAAACACAACTAATTCTCACTGAAACAGGGAGAGCTGCTGAGACTTGTAAAAAGAATAAAAATATCTGTAAGTATCTGTAAGGGCTCCCACTGGGAAAATCTGTCATGAAATATTAAGGTATAAATATGTATCTTATCTATATCTTATAGAAATGTTAAATTGTGATATAAAAAGTTCAACAGTAACTACATTATTTAAAGCCAATCTCGAAGAGTTGAATTCTGAGAAACTAGGAAAGGGCTTTCATTGTTCCTGCCCAACTCAATCAATCCAATCCTTTGCACCTGGTTTCGAATGCTTTGTGATGGCACCTGGTTCCATGACTAATGCCCAGCTCTGGCTGCCTCTGGTAAGGTACTACAGCAAAGTGGTTCAAAATGGGTTGAAATCTGCCCGGTGCCTGCCCTTTCCACTTCAGACCGGTGAGTTCTTATTAAGTCTGTGTCCCTCGGCCCCTTCCTCAGCCCTGTTGATAACCACAACTCAGTTTCTCTTCTGTTTCTGCCAAGCACCAGGGGAAAGAAGCAGTCACCCTCACTGCATTTTCCCCAATGGGAGTTGATTTTGATTGACAGGGCTGTAAAGCACTTGTCGAATATACATTTTCCTGGGTTATTTCTTCCCGGAATACTCCATTCCTTTTGAGATCTGAAACAGCCAATTTTGGTGCCTGTGCTGAGGAAATGGTCCCAACTGTGAAAAGACATTTATGACAGAATATGCTTGTCTTGCACACACCAACTCAGGGAGCAAAGTGGCATTTCTTAATGAATGTATTCCCAGGTTCATTTCAGTGTGCTTTTCAGTCTTTAGATTGAAACAGATCTTGTCCTTCATCCTGCACATATTCCTGTCTCAGAAACTGAAATTATAATTCAGTTAAAATGCCACAACTCTGAATTATAACACAGCTACAAAGATAAATGAGAGAGTAAGAGACTTGGATGGGCAAAAAAAAGTGATGTGAATTTAAATAAGCTGGTGAAGAAAGAAGGCAAGAGAGAATATATCAGAGTTCCTCCAGATGGCAATATCTGGGGGGGAGACCCCTGGAACGGCACGAGGGGTGAAGGGCTGAGGGCAGGAAACCCTTCCAGGCTTGGTAGCACCCGAGATGGCAGCTCGATAAGTCATTGCCTGTTCAGCAGCCCTTTGGGATAATCACCTCCCTCGGACAGTTATTTGTTGCTACTTCTGCATCTCTTTCTTTTTTATGACTCTGCCTCCTTGCCTTGGTTTCCGTGCCTCAGACTGGCCCCATCACTTCAGATTTCGCGTTTCCTTTCCGTTCCAGCCATTCCTGTCTTCTCCCGCGCTCTTCTCCCATCCTTTCCCCTACTTCTGTTGCTTGTTCTTTCTCTCCCTATTTGTCACTCCCTTTCCATTCCTCCCAGCCCACCATCGTCGAAGGAGACGATTCCTCCCCAAACCCCCCACCCCTCCCTCCAAGTCTCCCTCCCTTCCCCTGCGAGCCAGGCCGTGGTCTGGCATCAGAAACCCTTCCTTGCTCCTGGCCCGAGAACTGAGGCGCCTGGGCTTTGGCACCTCGGCGCTGCTCACAGCTGGGACCCAGAGCAGATGTCACTTCCGCGGCCAGATGAGCAGCAGCCGCCCCGGAGGGACAGACCTCCTGCCTGGCAGCTGCTGGGCTGACACCCATCAGCCGGAGCCGAGCTGCGAGCGGAGACGGCCCCGCCGGAGGGGGAAATCATCCATCCCCGGGGTCAGCCCATTCCCCCCCCCACCCAACCTCCCCTCCAGTAGCCCGACGGGGGGTTTGTAAAGTCAGCACCTAGTCAAGGGGCCAGATTCACGAGCCCCTCAGAGCCTCGGCAGCGACAGAAAGCGAAAGGCAAGGAAAGAAGCCGAGCGCAGGTACGGCTCGCAGTCCTGGCCACTGGAAAAAAGTGTGTTTTCACTTACTAACCAGCGGCTCTGCCAGGAGTCGCTCGGAGACACAAACCGAGGAACCCCACGACGCTGTGTTAAGCAGTTCCTTTCCGCAGCAGAGCCCCAGCCTGATTGAAACCCCATTGAAGTCAATGGGACCGAAAGTTCCTCGCAGCGCACTCAAGAATGTGCGGCATCTCCTCCCTCCGGCCATCCCCAGCCAACTCACACATTACCATGCCGCTTATGCTGGGTTTTTATTTTTATTATTATTATTATTATTATTTTTATTGTGCTGCAGTTTTAAGTGTGTATTTATGCCACGCTCAACTCCCTTGCCATTTGGTGGGGGAACATGATGGTCCTGATGAATGCCAGCAATTTTTTTGGAGTTTAGTCATGACTCCAGCTTAAGGCCCATGGTACGTGGGTTGATGGGGGCCCTCCTCAAGGGTTTTAAATCCTCCTCAGAGTTTAAAATCTCTCTTTGAAGACTCACTCTGAACCCAGTGACAGCAGAGTAAGCCCAAAAGGATGATTTTGTGCTTGGCTGAAGGCAGTCTAAGGCCTTCAAGGCCAGGATGGATGGGGCTTTGAGCAACCTGCTCTAGTGGGAGATGTCCCTGCCCATGGCAGGGGGGTTAGAACTGGATGATCTTTAAGGTCCCTTCCAACCCAAACCATTCTATGATTTTATAATTCTATGATTCTAAAGGTCTAGAAACCATCTTGGCCTCTTCTGGATACTTTTGTCTCTCTCTTGTGTACATTAGCCAAAGAGGATTGTGCTGCTGTGCAGCAGGTCACTTGAGGAAGCCGAAAAACTGTTACCTGTCTGGAAACTAACCCAGTGGGAAATGATTTGCTTTCACCACACTCACCAGGTGGGACAACTTTTTGGGAGGAGGTACGTCACCAATCCTGTCGCAAAGGGATGTGCCAGGGGGCACATAGGGTGACAGCCACAGGGGGCACAGAGCAGCCCAAACCTTCCCTCAGCTCCACCCTGGGGGACATTAGTTTTTGACCTTCCCAGTCTGGTGTCCTGACTGTGCTGAGGGTGAGGTGAATATTTGTTACTCTGACACTCTTGTGCCCCTTCTGCAGGAGAAGCGTAGGAGGGTCTGAGGCAGAACGTGGCACCTCTGGCTGCCGTGTGCGGGCGTCGTAGGCAGTGAAGTAAGCTCCGGGTTGTGTGTTGTGACTTGCAAAGCCTCTCTGAAAATGATACGTCTGAAAATGCTCAGAGGTGAACTGCATTCCAGACCGGTAGGTCAGGGTAAGGAAAGGAAGGAAGGAAGGAAGGAAGGAAGGAAGGAAGGAAGGAAGGAAGGAAGGAAGGAAGGA
>JAOTQQ010000012.1:28643888-28687958 GCA_026546715.1 Gallinago undulata | reverse complement strand
AAGATTTGAATTATTATTAAATGCATTATAGCAGAACTGCAAAGAATATAATAGTTTGATTTCATGAAGCTTTATTTGCTTGGCTAGGGGCTTTCTACTGTACCTATACAGAGGACCCAATCCAAAAACCCACCTGAACCAGCAGAAAGACTTTTCAGGTCTTCAAAGCGCAGCAGATCAATTCCCAGGGTGGGTGAGATACTTAGCCTCAAATTCGGTGGTTTTGTACAGGCAATCACTGGGTTTCAGTTCTCCTGTCTTACAATGAGGAAAAGTATTCTCAGGTAGGACTAAGTACCTTGCTCAGCTGATAAGGAACGTATCAAAGAAGGAATCCTTTCTGTCCAAACCAACTGCATATTTCTCACATACACTTCCAAATGGTTCTTTGCCCCACAGCTTTGGTTTAGAGAAGATCCTACAGATCCTACAGGTCAGGAGGTGGGAGCAGATCTACCCAGCCTGGTTGTGGCCTGAGCCATGGCACTGTCACTTGGTGCCGTGGTCACTAACAAGGGAACTGCACTCCTGGGAGATTTCAGCTTGTGGGGAACTGAGCTGACCATCAGTGGGGACCCAGAAAGGCAGAAAGAAAACCAGACAATACTGAAAACCTCTAAATGAACTTAACCAAACTTCAAAATGGGTTAATTTCAAATGGTGGACTCCGATCATTTAGTTCATCATAATGAATGAAAACTTTTTTTTCCTTCAGAATTTGCCTTAATGCCCCTGTTCCATTTCAACTACGTCTTTGCTAAATCATCTTTTTGTACACAAAAATAATTGATCAAAATAGAATCTGCATTTGAAACAATGGGAGAGCTCTTTATGTTACTTAAATAGTGTTATTTTGCAATTATGATTACCTTAGATTCATCCTGCCTTATGCTGAACCTAATATAAGGTGTGGCTGAGAACTTTTAACCCTCTTCCCTAGCCATCTCCAACTGCCAGACTGAAAAACCTTCACCTGGGTTCAGCTTTTTTATATAATACCAATTAATCATTGTGATTAGTTAACAAACAGCTCCACCCACTGCTTTAATTTCTACCCTATGTGTATTCCACTGGTTTCTATTAGAAATTATCTAATGGAATGGTCTGTCAGAAACTGCAAATTGATGAAAGCTGGTTCACTGACTCTAGAATGCTGAACGCCAAAGGCCTTGCATTTCTCAGACCCTGAGCAGCAGAAAGTCAAGGTTGGAAGCCTCTGGCTTCACAGTTTTGTGTATCAGGGCTTATTCCCAGCTGGCTGGAAGCCCTTTGAGTCCCAGCCCTTTAGTCCTGCTCTTTGCACCTGGTGGCCCTGGACCTGGTACTGGGAGCCTGGAAGTGCTGGGCTCAGACAAAGCTCTCCATGGGTCTGGAAGCTGGTCTGTCCAGGAATTCCTGCCAGGCTGCAGCTTCATGCAGGGAAGCCCAGAAAGTACCAGTTAAACAAGAGACTTTCCCTGGAATAACTGGTGTGAGACCCAATAAGCCAGCACAGCTGTTAGTGAAAGTGAAGTTTTTCTCAGTTTCATAGTTGCTAAAATAACATCTTGAGCCAAAGGAGTAATTTCTTTAAGATACACCGTCTGTCATTGTTCATAAAGCGATTTTTAAAAGTGTCTGGCTCAAAAGAAATAATAGTAATACATAATAATAATAATAATAATTATTATTATAGCTGAATCCAAGTTCTTGAAAAGTCCTGTAAAGGCCAAATACTGTTTTTTGGCCATTTCTTTCCCGGGTGGTAAGCAATAATCAAATTAATGATTTCAAATTAGTTAAAAATCATCAAGAATGAAACCCAGCACAATTACAAGCAGACGGTTAAAAAGAACAATAGGAACTCACAATATATCCAATAGCTAGTTCTTTTAAAACACCTCTGGAAAAAGAAAAACAAAACAAAACATTTTTAGGGTGCCTTCAATGGGATAGAGCGATTGCATTAGCTAGAGGATGTGAGATCCACCCCGTCAGTGAAATCACTGCAGGGGTTCGGTCGCCCAACAGCTGCCAGGGAAGCTGAAACAAAATCCTGTCAAGTGGTAGCTGCAGAGGGAAGCCCTGAAAATTGCTCCAGAGTTTTATAATTTGGGCTTGTTTACAAAAAAATGGTCTCCCCAGGCAGAAAAAAACCCTCTGCTCCTGCTTAAAATAAAGTCTCACTGGTGAGAGTTGTCCAGGGCTATGGATGGGCGGCTGAGACATTCCCGGAGAGTTCCCAGGAACCAAGGCCAACAAGCACAGAGCAGCCAGATCAGCTCTAGTAAACACTCTTAATCTTCAAAACTGGGTGGCTGCTTGCAAATTGCCTATTGGGAATGGCTCTGGAAATCCCCTGCTTCTGATTTGTGCCTGGGAGCGGTTTGAAGGGTAGTTGGCAGCGGCCTTGAGGGTGCTAGGGACTTGCCTATCTGTTTAACACCAGAGATGATCATAATCCAGTGCCCAGGAATGTTCCCGGGCCCTGATTAATTCACCAGGATAGATGTAGACTGAGAAGAAAATTAAAATGAACTATTTGGTTTCTTGAGAATGGAACTGTCACGTTTCCTGCTTTACAAGTCATCCATTACAGAGATGGATGAAACCAGTGTGATACTATTTGTCTGGTTGCAGAACTGACTGCTCAACACACAGAGGGATCCTTTTAGCAGCAGTGCTAGTACTTCAGAAAATCAACTTGTATTCAGGATAGGTCCAGTACTGTGCGGTCCCAGCAATCTTAATTTTGCCAGCATCAGGAAAGCACCGAATTTATCTGCAGCAGACTCTGCTGTGACCTATAGATCGTATGAGTTGGGTTTCATTGGTGATAATGGCCCAAACTGGGAAGCATCTGTTAATTTCTCCTCTTACTTTGTACATCTGTTATCAGTCCCTAGTGTGATTTGATTTTTGGAAGCTGGATTGCCTTGCATACAGAGCATAAGGCTCACTCCAATCTCCTTCATAGAGTTTACTATAAACCCCTTGATTAATGCACTGAGGTCCAAATCCAAAGAGAGATGATCAGTCCAGACTGCTGCTGGTTTACACCAGCTGAAAACAAAGCTTTTAGACAATACATAGAAAGTTGAAGCCTAAGACAGCTCTTTTAAAGATTAGCTGTCAGCTTCAGCAACAGAAAGTCCAATCACCTCCACAGCCCTCGTGTGTAATCTTGTCTGGGTGGGTGAAAGGGAATGAGAGTACAATTGTTTCACCTCTTCTAATTCTTAATGATCCTGCCTTCCCCCAGTCGACCTACGCAGAGACATTTACAGCCATCAAACATACAGTCTGCCAGACCTAGGTGTGTTGGACTGCGCCTCCAGGGATCCTATCCAGATGGTATTTTAGGAGAGGACACAGTTCATTTCAGAGCAATCCGAATGAGCAGCTTTCTTTTCTTTATTACACCACTGCATTTGGCGGCAATCCACCAGAGGCAGATTCTCTGCTCTCTAAGGAATGATCTGCCCACTCTGTCCATTTAACAGGACGTTCAGCTCAGAAAATCCAGTTGCTGATCACACATGTGGAGCAGATGTGCGAGCATGCGTAGCAAAATAAAGAATAAAAAATCCCAGCAGTGTACTGGGAGAAATGTAGCGTAACTACTGAAAAACAGTGACACAAAAGCTCTGATTCTGAAACAGTGGTTATTGTTGTTGTAAGGAGGACTTTTCTTATTACTCTTTCTTAGGGAGAAAAAAAAAAGTGTAATAAATCCTTTATTATTTTTCTCTTTGGAGGTCAGGGAGGATTATTCATGTTATACTAATGTGGCTGCTTTGTTCGTTTTCACAGACTTCTCCCTACAAAGATACGATTCTAAGTATTTTGACCAGACTATCTTGGGGCCCTACCTCTCAGGAACCAAGTGCTGGAAACCTTCCACTGGAAAAAAAAACACACCCTTTTAAAAGAGAGGATATCAGAAGTATACATCTTTTATCCATGCCCCACACACTTGCATGTAAAAGGAGAGCACCAGCTGTTTTTCTCATGGTGAATAAGGGTTACTTGGGGAAATCTGACTTCCTGTTTTTACATGGACAGCTACATTGTTGCATAGCCAGTTAATTTTGGTTAGGTCAATAGAGCAAGTTTAATTATTGGCACTTTCCTTATTCACTCAAGCTTCATACTGTACAGAAGAAAGAGGGATTACTAGGAAGTCAGAACTGTGTACAGAAGCTGAAAAGCTCATCTTAGTTGCACGGCTCCTGCTCAAACACACAGAACATTTAGGGGGGTTGGGATTTGCTGAATGGTGCAATTTGGACTACAGACTAAATTTCTTAGTTCAAATTACACTGAATAAAAATCTTATAGAGATATTTTAAAAGAATATTTTAAAAAAAAAAACCCCAAGCCCCAAAATTACATATTTAAGGCACTGAGAGCAGCATAACTACTCCTACAGATGTGGTGGGAAAATGGTCCAGTTTTCCACGACAGTGCAACTCAAAACAACAAAAGCCTGAACGGTGTCAAATGCTGCTCAGTTACAGGCAGCACTATGAAAAACACCCCTCTCGTGTTGTTGTTCTCACAACCAGGACAACTGGTTATAACGAAGCGAAATAGCAACTAATCCCAGGTAAAATCCCCTAAGAAACCAGGAGCATTTCTTGCACTCCGTGATATTAATTTCTAATTTATTTCAACTGGAACGCTTAGATTTTGTTTTGTTATTTAGTTCAGTGACTGGCTAAGCCTCTTTCCTCCATTTCATATGGTGTTACAAGTTATGGTGGATTTCTAAATCTTGGTCTTGGTTAATGCATCAAAGGACATATGGGCTGATTTCCTTCGGTTTCTCATAATATACATGTAGCCAGCTGTATGTTATTACATAACTTTAGACTTAAAGCAACCAGATCATTCTAGATACCATGATCTATTTCTGTGTTTTTGATACAGTAATATTACAGTGGGAGAAACTCACCAGTGCTGTTATAAGGAAACCTTGGTGGGTTTTTTTTTTTTTTAATTCATATCCTTGTTCTTAATAAACATCCCAAAGAAAAATATTCAACAGCAGCAGGCAGTAATAAAGAGGCAGAAAATGGCAAAACCACAGTACTGAGGAAACCTATGTGAAAACACTGGTTGTGTCTTCCTGGTTACAGAAAACAAATAGAACTGTTCAAAGTGCTTGCCAATAAGGGCCTGCCAAATAAAATATTGTTTTATGAAGTCAGGAAAAAACTAATTTTAAAGGTTATTGTAGGTTATTTGTGGTCACGTCTTGTGTTCATAAAACATGATGTCATCTTGAACCCTTCACTATTTTTATTTCAGCTCTATAGGTCTTTGTCTGAGACACTATCTCAGCAATTGTAGAAATTTAAAAGTTATTGGGAAATACTTGCAAGAGTCTGTTCTACAAATTGAATGGGAATAAAATAAATTAGATACAAGCCAACAGAATGCAAGAACCCATCAAAGCAGCTGCATTTTTGGAGAGTTTATTTACCCAATCCAGTAATTTGGAATGATGAGATCACACCAGCAGCAGTAAATTTGAAATCAGAAGGTCACTCTCCCTACTTACTTTTGTTTCAAACCATATTAACACCACAAAACTGCCTGTCATGGCTTCTGATTCTCTGCCCTGCCCCTGCAACACTGGGGGAATGATTATCATGGCCATTACTATAACCAATTTATTTGTCACCTTCCACCTTTTTGGTGGAAAGAGTTTACTCACCTGGATGAGTGAGTCATCCCACCAGCTAATCTTATGTATCTAAATGAGCTGCAAACCAATGGAAAAGACAGATGTTAATGAGAAGGTGATAAGGAGTTAAAGACTTTTCCCAGCCACTGTTAAAACTTTTGCCTCATTTCTTTCTGCCTCTTCGATCTAACATTCACTGGCCTGTCATAATGCCAGATGGAGTACATGGGATTTTTTTTCAGAATGAGGGCTTCCTATAAATGGTTTCTACCATATGAAGCTACCTAATTAACTGCTGACTGAGGTCTGAACACTTCCTTGAATGCTGTGGCCACTTTGGGGATTTTTCCTTTTTAGCCACGGACAGCCTCTTCTCTGATGCTCTCACTGCTAAAGCAGTTTGTCAGAGCAAAGAAATGCTTATGACATCCTCTCATGTGCCCCTTCAGGTTTCTGTGCCTACTAATTTTTTCATTAGAATAAGAATATCCCTCTATTTCTCCTTGTTCCATTTAGGCTTTGTTTTATGGTCGTGGGAAGTGACTTGACATGAACTAAGTCTTAAAGTATGAGATTTTAAGGTGGCAGATAAACTGTTCCTTTTCTTTCTGTGGCCCAAGCCTCTGAAGCCCGTGAGGCTACACTGTCCCAGTGATGGCCAACGCAACCACCATGTGGAAGGTGCTATGCACTGGGGTCTGGCCACACAGGAGCAGTTCCTTACGGCTTGGCTCCTTATGGGGACGCACAGAAATGCGTGGTGTGCTCTGTAATGTTCCTGTGGGATACCAGAGTACATGCGTCTTCCCCAGTGCAACTTGTGGCTTTATTATTCTCACTTCTTTTCTTCAAATATGCCTGTCTTTAAATTTAAAGGCAACTCTATGTGAATCTCGATGTCAATGAGAAAAGATAAGGGGTGATAGCCTGGGTCATCTGCCAAAGAGCACAGGACTCCTACCCCCACAGGAGGGAGAAGTAAAGGCAGTTTTAGCCCCCTCCCTAGCCCAGGCTGCTGCAAGCGTTGAGCCAGTCTTTGGAGTTTTGCAGAATTTACGTAGCCCAGAGGCCTCATGTGCTCTGCTGCTGACAGTGTTGCTCAACGTGTCTGAAACACATGTGGCTCTGCAGCCCCCGCCTCCACTGTGGGCCGACTTGATGCCTGGGGTTGCCGATGACTTTTAGAGGGACAGCCAAAAGCCTTCCTCATGGTTGGTGGAGGAAATCCTCCTTCGGTTGCATTTGGACCTTTCAGAGGCTCTTTTCACTACTCGGGCCTTTTCCCTGCACAAAAGAGCTGCAGTCACAGGACAAACCTCACCTAATATATCTTACCTGTAAATGGCATTTTTTTCTCCCAGATCAGTTTCTCGTACTCTGCTGGTGTTTGTTTTTCTCTTTTGCTGCCAGTTGGCATTGCTGGTGCTATTTCCTTGCTGTACTATCATACTCGGGGAATGAATCTCAGGAGCACACTTTCTGTTAATGGCTTATCATTTGTATTTTCTGGGTAAGTTTTCACTCTAACTACAGTTGAGTCAGACTTCTATTCCCACTATCAATTTCACTCCAACTAGGTGTCTCCTACCACCCAGCCTGTAAATATTTTTCTTTATAGTAAATGCTGTGGAATTCATACTTTGGAAACCAAGAAAGCCTTTCAGACAATTCAGACTGGTACTCAAAGATTCTTCTGTTCCTGTGGTTAATGAATAATACTCAAGCGCAAAAGATGGAAATAAACATAGGCAGTGGTTAACATTTGTCATGGAACAAATACTGTTTTCTGGTGGTAAAATTACTTAATTTGCTAGTTTTCCTCAATAGCTAAATCCAAAATAGGGCAAAAATGTGGCATGCTGAGCCACTACATTTGTGTGTTTCTTGAAAGAATCTTGAAGGGTCTCTAGGTACCAGTTGGTTTTATCAGCTGAACTTTTGGATCTCTATCTAGTAACACTCCAGCCATCCAGTTTATCATATTAAAAATACAATTCCTAAAGCACTGGACAACCACATAATTTCATTCTGGATTCGGCTGACTTTTCCTCCTTATGCTGTCACCTACATTTACAGAAGAACTTGAGGGTTTTTTTGGTGTTTTTTTTAATGGGTTTTTTCTTTTTTTTTTTTATATGCCATGGCTAATAAAAATGAATCATATGGTGTTTATCATAGGAAATTGCCAATGACTGTCATGGTGTGCCTCAGAAGGCTTGGTTTTGAGGATGTATTCCTGTACAAGTAAGAAACTAACACTGCAGAGCTCAAACAAGAAGCCTAGCATTGGTGAGAAAACTAGTTCAGCCACTTCTGAGTTGAATTGCAAGAACTCATCTTCTTGTCTTCTGTATTTCTAACTCTTTACTTTTTTGGAGCAGTTCCCTGGAGGGGCTCCTCAGGGTGTAGAAAGTGTATAACAGATATTAATTGACAGGAAATGTAGTATTACTCACTGCCTTTCTTTAGAAAAAGTATAGATCCCTTGGAAAAAGGTCCCAGTTTGATCCTGCCTCCCTGGCCCCAGCCCATGGGACTTTTTAAGGATGAGTACTATTATCCAATCCATCTATGTTTGTCTGTTGATTTATGTCTCATGAATTATATAATGGACTTTATTCCCCACCTTACAGTATTCTGTGGGGAAAGCAATTGTCCTTACTTTTCATATGAGGATACACAGGAGCAAGGAACAAAGAAACTTGTCCCCAAGCACCATTTTGGCAAACATAGACCTCCCAGTCCTGCTTTACTGTTCAGTGCAAGCACACTCTCTTCTCCTTGTGGACTACTCTACAGACTATTTCTGACCATCTTGCCAGGCTGACCTTGGAGGTCAGCTAAGGATGCAGATTCCGACTGTTAAAGCTGAAATTTATTGCAGGAGGCACCTGCTGCCTGGTTTAACAAGTCGCTTGAACCTCGGATGAGAGTTAGGATGGAGAATTCCTCCAGAGCTCTCACATTTCAGGTCTATTCCCATACCTGCCTGTCAACGTTGACAGGAACTCAAACTGGAGAAACTATGAGCTTTTTTCTTTCACAACTGTACAAGCAACTGTATGGTGGTCTCAGCCTTCTGGATATTTGGGGAGTAATTTGAATCAAAACCAAATAGCTGCAATGCTGAAGGATATGATAGAATATTTTTTGAGAAAGCTGAATATTTCTGGAAGAAAATTGTAGCAAGAGAAGCCTCCAAAGCACAGCACTCCCTCCTGAAGGGCAGCATTGAAGGAAGATGACAGCAGGGCACTGACAGCAGCTTCCTCTGATGGAGTTGAGCTAATTTTCCATAGACCCTGAAGGGCAGTCTTGAAGAGCTTCTTTCCCAGAAAAGCAGAAAATCCTGCCAGGTTGGTGAGGAGATGAAGACACAACAGAAAGCTCTGCTGCCAACTTGAGCCAGTGAGGGGCTTAAATCTGGAACATCCTGACGAAATGCGTGGAACTCGCTCTGCATCAAAGCTTAACAGAGTCTCTTAAGAAAGTCTACCTCACTGTTCACAAACACACAGCCCCTCACAAGCCACAGTCACAAGAATGGCTGCCTGTGCCTTGCTGGTATGTAGCACCCTCACTGCCATGCTATCCTGTGTGAAAAATGTGTAAGAAAAGTTCTCCTTGTACATATTAGGAAAGGGAAAATAGCATATAGAGTCAGAATCATGGAACCAATGTATTTCTTCCACGGAGCACCAGCTAGTCCTGTGAATTTGGGCTTTTGGGCTTTTTAATCCCCCTTCTGCCTTCCAGTGTGGGACAGCTTGGTGGGTGTGAAAATGGAGTAGCACACAGGACATCTTGATGTAATCTTTTGCTTTCCCACTGTTTTTTGTGAATGATTTCAAGGGAAGTCGCTATCTGTCTTGATCTTCAGTTCCCACCTTTAATATAAGGTTAGCTTTTCCGTATCTCACCAAAGTTTCAGGAAGACTCAGCAGCACATTTAACATAATAATACATTGGCAATAGATTATATTCATAAAGCAAGCACATCTGATGCCTTTTAGGGTCTTCTTATAGAGTCATAATTTTCACCGGAATGATGATACTTTAGCCACTCTGCATTTGGTGTGTAGGAATGGGTCTGAAGGACAGACGCTCTCTAGCTGTGGTCCTGTTGCCATCACAGGAGACAAATGGAGAGGTACCTCCATTTGTGAACTGGTCACAGCGGTAAGAGAAGGACACACCTTCACTGTGTGAAGTGACTGTCTCTGCAGAGCAGCACAACCCCATGCATCTCTGCCTTCAAGGAGGGAGTTTTGTCCAAGTCTGCCATAAACAACCACTTCACAATGATGTTGTGAGGGCTGATGTGTACAGACTGCTCTGAGGACAGAAATCTTATTGACAAATGCTGTTACTACCAATGAGTAATAGCTTAAAAATTACACATTATTTATTATGAAATCATTCTTATTAATATTTCATAAGTAATCAGAATGGAACAAAGGCACCCAAATGTCATTCAATTAATTTAGTTTCAGTAGCACAAAGAGGAATTTAACTGCAGTAGGTATATATGTGTGTATGTGTATAAATATATGTCAGATCAAAGATGGCCTTAAAATATTCAGCAAAGAATGCTATTGCTGTTATTTGACTGAATCACCAATTTTTGTAGAGATGCACATATTACTCTAAGTGCTTACTGTATATTGAAAATTTTGCTGGTACACACTTTTCATCCTTTACTGGGATTTGCATGTGTAGCAAACAATAAGAATACTTGACACTTCAGGGATCAATAATGTGATATTCACCATTTTGTCTCTTCATCACCAAATGGTCTTACTTGTGAATACTATTCAGGGTTTGTGTGATGGAATCAGACTAGTTCCTAGAAGTAATCTCAAAGAGAGGTCACATAGTAATAGGGTCACACAATGTGGCAGGAGCAGAATGTTTGTGCATCACAAATACAGTTGTGCAATAGTGGAATTCATCAAAAGATGCTACTGATTTTACATATAATTTTTCTTGGCATATGGCACTGTATGAGAGTTGTTCCACTACCCTAATGTCACAAAGTCTTGGCACAATTTAAGGTTGTCATAGGCTTTAGGATAGACAGTAACATGTCTTAGGAAGCGAGGAATCCATTCAATTTGCTTTCTGTTTATTGCATATTTGTAGCCCAACACAGGCTGCTCGGTTTTAAGAGGACTTAGTTGAAGATATATGTGTATCTCCATATACATATATGTATGTGTGTGTAATTACCACTATAGCTTTGAAAATAAATGTTCTTAATCCCTAGCAGGTAACATCCTGTACAAGTGGCTTGGTAGGATTTCTGCATCTGGCAAATGAGGGCTGCATATTCATAATGCAAGAAATACTGGGATCTGTAAAATTTAAGAGAATATCTACTAGTAAGAATCACATTTTTAAGTCATCCAAAGTATATCTTTTTTGTTCCATTTATTGTATAGCTGAATATTTAGCCTGTGGACAGATGTTCAATTTGCAGACAGCTGTGTTAGTTTAAAATGTTACTATCCCCAGCTGTTTGCTACCAGCGTGTTCCTGGAGACCCTTGTCCCTGTAGCTCTGCAAGGCTTTACTTGGGTTTCTAAGTCTGGCTGGGGCAAGGTCATTTGGCTGTAGTTCAAACCATCAGCACTGGTCATTGCTGTTAGGATGTGGTGGAGAACATGAAGTATTGCTCCTACAGTGTCTTCTGATGGCCCAGGAGTGGCAGCTTCACACTGGTGAACCCCAAACCTTCTGGGAACATCTTTTGTTGGCAGATCAGTGTCCTCCAGAAAGGCACCCGTCCACAGTCTCCTACACACTGTCAGTTATAAATAGATTGTGGATAATTATCTCCTTCATGGATCTTCAGTAGGGATGAGACCTTGGGTATTCAAGGAACAATTCAGGTACCTAAACAAATGTATCTAATACCATTCCAGCTATTTAGGCTGTTGCAGTGTAGATATCTTTGGTATCTTAGGGTTAAGCTGCCAGTAGACACCTATTTTTAGTAATCAGACTTTTTCCCTCAGTGTTGAATAGCCCTCAGTGACAGAGGTAATTGTTTTGTTTGGAGAGCTACTAGAAAGTTTTATACAGCACAGCCTGAACCCAGTGAGCTACAAATTCAAAGATTACTTTAATGATGTTTAAATAATTTGAAATCCCGAGTTCTTTCTGAGGAAGATTCTTAAGAGAGAGCATTATAAAAAGAATGTCTCTATAGACATAATAAAGTATTTCATTATTCAAGCCTTTTGCTGGAGGAAGCAAAAATTCCCTCAGTCTTCCTTGTTCCCTCAGTCTTCCTTGGAGGTCTATTTCTTGTAATGTGATATTTAGGAGCAGCTATGAGATATCAATAGTAATGTTTGTATCATTGTAGTTTTACAGAAAAAAAAAAAAAAAAGGGCGGGGGGGGAGGAAGCCAACACAAACCTGAACCACAAAACCTGAAATTTTTTTTTCAGTGTCTCTTACATGGCTGGGAAAGCAATGTATCTGGTAACAGTGTGAAACAGAAGTGTATAGTCACAACAGAAAATTCTTGAGATTGTCATATAAAAGCAAATGGCCCCTGAATTACTGGTTTACACTTCTCACATGAGAGATGAGTCAGGCTTTTTTGGCAAAACGCTTCTCTTCTGGGCAGGTTTGGAGGTGTAATGGTGGAATCCTCTTATTGCACTGTAGTGTGTATCTATAAGCTGATTAGAGATGTAGATTTTATACCTTTATTGTCCATTGCTTTCTCTATACAGGCTTTTGCTATTTGAATATCACTCAGAAAGCTAAGGGATAGAGCTTACCATTTCAAGCAAACGACTGAGTCTTAAGTAAGTGATTCCACATGCTGGTTGAGAAAGAGATTTTATATTAGCCCTTCACTGCATTGCACCCACAAATCATGCTTGTAAGACCTTTCCTTTCTGTTTTTGACTTATCATTTTAAATTCAACGTATCTATTTTAGCTGCGATTTAAAACAAACTGTCCCACAGTCTGATGAAGACTACTTACTTTCAGTGCCAGAAAAGGGCATATGTCACAAGAAACAGTCTGCACACGTACTTCACTGCTGCTTATTTGACAGATGACCTTGATGTGAATCTCCACTGGGGGCTGAGGCTGCTCATGTCCATGTTTGGTTCAGGTTGTCTTGTTACTATTTTCTTCCACTAGGGCAAAGGTACAAAGTTCTTCTAATTTTTGTCTCAACACTTCTCAGCACCATCCAAAAAGAACAATTTTGTTTTTCAAGGGAGGAATCTGAGGCCAGAACTCTACTTACTGTACACTCATTTTCAATGTTTCACAAAACAAACACCCAGCATCCAGATACCTCGGGCTGTACTAAAATAGAATGAGACTCATGAGGTACAAAGAGACTGAGGAAGCTACTGAGGAACCCATATTTTGCTCTGAAATACCAGCAAGAAAAAAAGTTGAATTAGTATACATACAGTCTTTGGGTCCCACATGTTTCTCACTTCAAAGCATAACCATGAAATAATATTCTAATAAATGATAGTTATATAGTCCGTTACAAAGAAGTGGGCCAAGTCTTTAAGACACGTGTTACAGCGTCCCTTCTACTTTAGGAACCACAGGACATTGAGGGATTGAATAATTAACTCCAACAGAATCATAGAGGAGTAAGACTGTGCTATTAGGGACTCACAGATTATGGCTCTGGACCATGAAGAATATAACGGAGTTTTCAATATTGAGCAAGTGCAAATACTTTATATAAAGAGTTCTGTGTATTCTCTTTCCTTTTTTCTGTCCTTTTCTGCTCCCTGCCTACAGACTTTCAGCACTTAAGAGTAAGTACAAAGTGATTTTTGACTATTTATATGCAAATTGGTAACTATATTACTTTAAACTGACTCACCTAATAAGTAAGACATTTTTATTCTGGGGGCACGAACAATGCAAAGAACAGAGGAATGCAGCTTTTAATTCATTGTTTCATGTAATGAATGTTTTATCATTTCTATACCTATGGCACCTATAAGCTGAAGTGTGAGGGCAACTGGCTTAATGAAAGTGTTTTATTCCAACCATAGTTCAAGTTCTTGGGAGGAAAGATATTCTTTTCAATATGCTAAGCTGGTTTTTAATTTTTTTTCTGAGTGCCTAAATGTTTGAGAAACTTGAGATACATATTATTTTTCTCAATTTTTAAGTAAATCCATCTTCTCCACAATCGTTTAGGATGCTTTTTTTTAAATGATACAGTGTGCATGGGGTTTCATACTGCGATGACATTAGAGACACATTCGGTGGCTGCTTAAAGCTTCACCCAGACAGCAGCTGAAAAGGGCACATTTCACACTATTGCAAAAGAAATTACAGAATGAGAGTGGGCTTCTGACTGGAGTAAAATGCTTCTTTAAAAATTGCCCTCACAACAAAAATCGGAGGCACTTTTTTAAGGCTTTGTATGTTGTTGCTAAGGTTTTATTATAGAGGTAGAGATTCATGCAGTTTTCATTGTTTCTTAGTGTTTACTCTGTTTCCATTTTGTTGCATACTTGTGTCATGACTCGACCCCTAGAAATAGCCATATTCTTCTGGGCTTCTAATGCTCTAACATCTTGGCTCTCAAAGCAAACAAACTTATTTAGCACCAAGTTGCCCTGCCTACAAAAAACTATTTCTGAAGGTTTTGTGAGTTGGACTTGCATTAATCTGAATGATAGACTCTCCTCAGCCTGTTTAGCATTATACCTCATTCAATAGACAGTTTAATGGATGATCCACAGCAGTACATTACATTTTTGAGCTCTGGGAATTACTCTGCACAGCCCAAGATTGGGGACTGGATTTGGTGGCTGAAATCCAAAAGCGTTTTCCTTTTTTTAAGTACCAAACATTGCCTCTTGCCAAGTGGGATCATTTTCCCATCTGTTGAAGGGTTTTCTGTCCTTGGTAACGATATTCAGTTTCTCTGGCTCCTTTAGGCTCACACTAGTATAAAATAGAAGTAACAGAAGTTAGCAGTAATGGCAGTAAGCAGCTGAAGTCAAAGGAATCAGACCTCTAGGTGTGAAGGACCAGGAGAAGGCCTGTCTGCATCTGGAGTGGCTTAATATAATCTTCATTGTCTCCATCTCCCTTTAATAAATGTTGTCTCATTTAAAAAAATGATTGGGAGATCTGTTGCTGTTATGCTTTCTTGCCTAACATGCCACCTACCTTTGAAAAGTTGGGAGAGGAGTTTGCTATGATGGGAGCCTTTAAGAGCAGTGTTTATTTCATATCCCCAAGGACTCTTTGAGTGTAAAACCCTGGTTTTCAGTGTGGAGGGTGCCAGGGACACAGCATGAAATGCCCATGAATATTGTCCAAAGGCACTGCAGCAGCTTGATAAGCCCTGACCTTCACAGAAGGGCAATGTGAGCCAAAGGAGAACCTGCCGTAGATGGGACATGCTGGTGACAGCTGAGCTCTGCCAGGCACAGCTGGCTGCCCCAGAGGTGGATGGGGTTGGGACACCAGGCACAGCACTTGGACATGCTGGGATTTGTTGAGCTGCTGAACTGAGTACTGAATTTGCCACAGCTCAGTCCTGAGAAGACTATTTTGTCTTGAGTCTGTAGAGTTTAAATCTCCACAGTGGTAGAATATGCATAGAAAAGGGCTAATGTCTATAAAAATGGATACCAAAGTGTAACAGATGTATATCTGCAAAATGTACAGGCTCCAAAGAAATTAGCCCAGTTGTTATTCCCCAATAACTGGAAAATGTATTTAAAAAAAAAAAATCATTTTCTGTGGATATTTTTGTCACAACACATTTTAGAACAGCTGTCATAACACTGGGAATTTACTTCCAAAAATATATTCAAAAAAATCCCTTCATCTGGCAGCATGTAACTTAAAAGCAGAGACTACAGTGCAGAGAGGCATAGTCCAAAAGCACATGATATAAAAAACTTCTGGTTATTACTGGGTTAACCAGCACTGTTCTGGAAAGTACCAAAAATTGCATGTAACTGTTTCAAAAATCACAGGGATATTTTGAACATTTCCACTGGGTCAAAGCAAAAATAACTATACATCCTTTTTAGGTGATTATATTCAGGAGACTGGTCTTGCTAGAGTGACTAAACACATCCATTATTGCAATTATAATTTAGTGATAATTACTCTGTAGAATTCCAGTGTTCTATTACCACAAGTGAGAGCCCACGGAGAAAGCCAGCGTCCGGCATCTCTAGGGCCTTGGAACGAGTGCCTGTGATGTTATAATTTCCAGACTTGTTACACTTAGTTTGGGAGAAGCTATACCTGCATTGTGTATGTTAAAGAGCCCTCTCTTTGCTGATTAAAATGAAGCACCGTCATTGACATATCAGATCCGATATATCTAATTAACATGGAAAATATGTTTGACCTACACTGGTTAAGACAGATTAATTCCTTACACAAGTTATAAACACTTGTAGGCCTCATGCCAAAACTTAAAAGCAATTTGTGTTTTATGAAAGTCTATTTAAGGTTCCCTTTCAAATAAAAAAAAAAAGTCCCAAACCAGAAAACAAACAAACCTCTTACACAACGCACAACTTCAGAATCCGAATATCAACCCTCTTGTAATCAGTATGTCACCAAATCCAGCATTCCTTCACTGAGCACGATGACTGAACTGAGAGATAAGGCCCAAATTTCTGTTTAGAAAATTGCACAACAGTGTAAAAGGCAAATGCGCTTAAATTTCACAATACTAGTTTATTTTCTGTTTTCTAGTTCTCAAATGTGACCCCACATAGGAAGAAGGGAGACAAATATTAGACACCTAGAAAATGAAGGAAATAACACCTGATGAGGAAAGGAAGTTTCTGATGAAGAGCTGAATCTCTTCTGGGTCAACATGAAGGTCAAAGCTGCTTGAGGTTAGTAGAAAATTTTCAGTAAAATTCAAAGGGCTATCAATTCAGGACAAGGTCTTCTTCATTGCTTTGCGGTGTACTTTGTTTCTGTTCAGTTTAGTGGAGGAAGATTAACAAATTGCTAGCAGGCTCTATACAACCCAATCCCAGCCAAGTGGTGGGCCAAATCCCTGACATTGCTTTCTGGTTGGCAGGGGGTGATCTTTAAAATAATTTATTGAACCTGGTGATGGTTTGAACAGCCAAGAGAAACCATCAGAGAAATCAGTGGCTGAAGAGCCACAGCTGAGAGGTATTTCTCCTCCTACAGCACCTGGTTGCTGACAAACTGCCTTGATGCTACGGAAGCCATGACCAGCACAGAAGTTTAGACAGACCTACCTGTTTGAAGAGTGAGAAGACATAAACATGAGGTAACAAAACTTTCTGTCTTTCCATGTTTTGGTCTCTGAATATCTTCATCAAGTCAGGAGAAGCCTTGCATTTGTCTGTTAAGAGGGTTCAAGACATACAGACTGTAGGGATGGAGTACTTTAAGATACCTTTCTGGCTCTGCCATCAACCAGCTTTTGAACCAAGGAAAGAGATGAAATAAACCACGTGTCTGTAATTACCTTCACAGGTAATCAGCCAAATACTTGGATTTTTCACTTTCTTTTTCCATGAGGGGCTAGCACCTGGCTGAGTAGCTCCACTTTCCATCCTATGGTTCTAGGAAGGAGGACAAGTTTGTCAGCCTGTCACTCTTATCTGTGGCCTGGTTTTGCCCGTTCCTAAAATGACAAAGTTTGGCTGTTTCAGTTAATTCTCAGCTCTTGCCTGCATAGCTGCTTGCTGTTACCAAGGTAAGGATGGGATATGAGGACAGCAAGCTCGGTGTTACAAAGTGTTTTTTTCCAGGCTTCTCTTCTTAGCCTACCCTGTTCTTAGCCCTTGTCCCTTCCCTGAGACCAAGATGGGACAGACAACTGCAGGAGGAAGAGGAAGGACTCTTCCTATCGTGGCAGGGGGGGTTAGAGGAATACCATGCTATAAATAAAGGAAGAGAGTTAAAAGAGGAAGAAAAGAGCTACTGCTTCTAGTGATAGTCGTTGACTCTTTTCATCATGCCCTTGCCTTCACCTTATGGGAGGACCTGTTTTGCTATCTTTATAAACTTTGGCCACCCCAAGTGTGATGTTGATGTTCTCATTGTGGCAAAAGTCAGCCTTGTCTGTACGGATAGAGAGATCTAAAACAGCTCTGCAATAGACCTCAATTTCCAGAAAAATATTGAGCTACAACACTTAGAGGCCTTCAGGTTATCCAAAAATAACTAATCTTTTTTTTTTTTTTTTCAAATGTTGATGTGCCTTTGTTCAATGACAGATTTCTGGAGGCGAATGCTACAGAATAAACTAATGAGCCATTTCTTGCAACACTTTCAGTTTGGGTTCAAACCGGAAAGCACAGATCCAAGTTCTACTGCCTTGGGGATTTTTTATTCAATGTGAGGTTTGGATCCAGCCCACTATAACGAGCCACTATACATGCAAAATTTTGAGATTGCTGTAGGTTTGGACTCTATCCACTGTCAAAGTTCAGAAGGTTTTGTCTGGGTGTTTTGACGTGGGCCTATCTGCATTTTAGTTTTGGAAACAGAAAAAAAAAACCCAACCAAAATATACATAAGAAAGAAAATCCCCTTGCAAAATATGCAACTTACCTATCATGTGCAGAAACAATTCCAGGACTCTCAGTGCTCCAGGTAGTTACTCATGCACTGACACCCATTGTTTTCAGGGGGCTCCATGTGTGAATAATTATGCACCTGGGAACAACTATTTGCAGGATCAGGCTGTTGCAAAATAATACGCTGCTGAAAACTTAAAAGGTAGCTGTAACACTTGATTGAATTGGTGTAGACTGTTAGTAAAGAGGCTGTCTGGATGCAAGCTATTGTCACTCTCATTTTAAGAAGCATTTTTTTTAAACGGTTACTTTTCTCTGCCCTCGGTTTCCAGGGCATCTCCTGCTCCCTCTTCTAGGAGGAGACAGCTTGCAAATGCATGTTAACAAATTCAAATGCTACAAATGAATTTTACAGTCCTCAGTGCTGGTTATTCTCACCTCATGAATCCAGAAGTGTCTATGAATTTGAAGGATTGTTTTGGGGGGATGATCTCATCTCCCAGCCTCACATATTCTCTAGTTTCGTTTTCCCCTGCAACTCATTCCATGCGCTCAGTTAGCGAGCCAGACTTTCCAGAAAAGGACAAACTACTATTGCTTTTCTTCCTCTTCCTTTCTTTATGTTTGCTGCTTGCGTTTATCAAATCATTGTGGGGCAATAGTTTTTGTCTAGGGATAGTAGTTATTTCTTACGTTTTTAATATTTTATGTACTTTTTATGTTCTCAAACGCAGATTTTTACTATTCCACAGATCAAATAAATCCCAGGCTTTCAAAAATGATACAATGGAAGCCTCAGCTTCACAAGCACAGCTGCAAATGAGGCTTTAATTGCCAGCTTAGGAAAAGTGCTGAAAATGTCTAGCCAGTGAAAATGCAGTAAATTTGAGGGGTCAGAGCAATAGAGAACATGCCTGTCTTCCACAGGGTATAACGTATAAGGCGAGGAAACATTCCCTTGAAGCATATTGTATGTGATGTGTGACCAAACATGTTCCTAGTTTTATTGTAGAGATAATGAAAAGTGAAACAATACTTCTTCCTTTTGTTATTAAATCCCCTGCTGGTGAGTGTTTCACCATCTTCACAGTGCTTATTTTGTATATTTTTTTTGTTTACCCAAAGTGAAAGGAGAATTGTTAAAAAAATTATTCCTGCAATATTTTTTTTATTTTTTTGCCTGTGTGAAGCTCAAGAAAACTTTGCAGGTGTCAGGAACTAGTTTGGGAAGTTCAAAAGAGTTGATGGCTCAATTATAAAAGCTCTTAATGAGATTTGCAAAAGAACTCCTCAAAACTTCCCTAAAGCCCCGATTTCATACTCCTGTTTCAAAGTATGGATGTCAGAGAGATTCTCAATAAGAGTTCATCAGGCCTTATTTCACAGTAACAAAACAACATTTTTCCTCCCAAGAGCTTTTCTTGGAAAGAAGCACAGTATTTTTTTACTTGAAAAAAAAACAAACAACCAAAAAATGGGTCATAGGAAAACAGAAAAACTGGAAAATTACAGCCCCAAATGGTTAAAGATTTACAAGCCTATAAGCAGCTGGCAAGAGGGTCAGAAACTGGGGTATGTTACTGCAGTTTCGATAATAGGTGGTATTATTAGCTCAGCCTGTAACTGGTATTCTTATGGGATGTCAAATATGGGATGTTACAGAAATATTTCATTATATAATAAATAGGCTTTTCTGAACTAAATCTCTCAACCTTTTGCAGCTGACTCATCAGTTGTTTCTGAAACATTGAGTCTTTGACGTTGCTACAGAGACTGCCAAAAGCTGGATTGACCAGTGCCAGCTGTTACGGTATTTGTGATATGATTGTATTCCCAAAGGGCACTTGCTTTATTTTAATTTTCACTATACCCCAGTTATGTATTCATTCAGGTTGTCTGCTTTGTGTACTTAAGGGCAGTGCAGTTCAGGAGGGTTTTGAAAAGAAGTGTCTCAAAAGTCAAAATAAATAATTACATTAAGAAAACATCAGCTGGAATTCTTGCTTTGGCTTGTTACCTACATTTAATATCAATCTAAAAGAAAAGGCAAAAAGCAAAAAAAACCCCACCAAAACCACAAAACCCCTACCAGCACCAGCAAAACAACCCACCACTCTAACAATAGTTTGGTTTAGTTATAACACAGCAAAGATGAAAAAAAATATTTTAACGCTGATTTTTACAAACAATAGAGAATATGATAACATTCTGTATTCCATTATGTTATGAAAAGCCTGTGTGATAGTTTTCTCACTCGTTTTAGAATTGTTTGGAAAGGGATAGAAGAAATGGAAATCACAAGGCCTGTACCACTTCTGTCTTACTAAAAACTGTCAACATATAACTGGAACGATCTTAGAGGCCAATGGGCAGGCACGCACTTTTAATGACTGTCAGCCAAAGAAGGCAGAATGAGTGACATAACATTTTGACTGTGTTGGATCAGTGAAAAAGTACATTTTACCATCAGTCTGTGGGATCCATTGTCACAGAATGCCAAACTTTACACAGGTTAAAAAAGAGAGTAGTTAATTCAGGGAAGAAGAGTCCAGCCAGGGCTATGAAACATGAAGGTAAAAACTCCACTTTAAGAACTCCTTGAAGACATCATATAAGAAGGATGTTGTGTGAGAATTATCCCAACATGCTTCTCCTGTTCTTGTATAGGAACAGGAGAGAGTAGGGTGCTCTTCTTCCCAGCGCTACCGGTGCGAGGTGGTGTGTAACAGTTCCGAAGTACCAAAGAAACTCAATAGCATATGATCATGTTAGTGCAAAGAGAAGAGAGAGGGAAATCGTTGCATGTTGGCACTCTTTGATTGGTAGCTTAATAATTAGGTCCTTGATGAGTTTGCTGCTTGTTCTTCCACTCCGTTTTCCTCGATAAGAGGAACGAAGGTCTCTTGGCCTAGGCAGTTATTCTTGCTGTGGCACCAGTCCAAACAGCCTAGTGATGGAAAAGATTTCCTTTACCTCCTTTCAGTTTGTACCTGTACTGTCTTATTACAGTTCCTGGACCTACCTCTGTTGGTATTTTATTGCTAGCTAGGCTTCTGCAGCAGGGGATATACACAGACCACATCAAAGAAGAACAAAATGTTACTTACAAGTGGGAACTACTACTCTTGCAGTAGTAACTCCTTCTCTAACATCTGTTGTTCTTCAAAGCATGCCCTGCATTTTTTACACTACCTATCTGTGAGCAGAGGTTGATTTTTTTTTTCCTGAAAATTCCCGCATCTCAGCAAAGCCAGCAAGGTGTAAGTTAAACCCTACAACAGGAAAATGAGAATTATAGATGGGTTTGCATGGGCATCTTCCAGAGAATGAAATGTGCTGTGCAGCTCATCACCAGGGCTCCTTGCTTCATTTCTTCACGTTCCTTCCTCATGCTGTTTGCCTGGCTCCCATGCCACGTGGGCCCAATGCACACACTCCATTGAAAATCAAGGGCACAACATCGATGAAGAACTGCTTTTTTCTTTTATCATCTGACCGCAGTTTAGCCATTGCATACTGTTTTCTGCCAGTCCTTAACAAAGAGATCCAATCAACAACATTCATTCTGCAGGTTGCCTACTTGGCCATGACTTTGAAATAATTGATCCTGTATTTCTGAGAGAAGTTATTTTCAATAATAATTATCTCATTTGTGTGGTAGCTGGGGAATTGACATGATTTATTTCTCTGGAAAAAAGTAATGGTTGATAAGCAAAGATTTGAAGATATTATTTAAAATTTCAAATCCAGTTTTGCCTCAAACTTTTCCATATCTTCCTGGCTGTTACAATCTTGGTGTTTAAATGTGTTTTATGGAGCCTCCTCCCACTCCCAAGAAGTTCTGTTGCATTTTTGTGACTGAGTGTTGCCATTCATTGCTTGAAGTAGATAACAAGAACTGTGCATTCCTTCAAATAGGAACATCCCCAAAGGCTTACTTCAAGTTCTGTTTTGGATTTAAAGTCAAAGTTTAAAATCTGATTATTGCATCTTCTTTTTAAACGTGCTTTTAAGTCTGTTCGCATGTGGAAAATGTTTTCAGTTAGAAAAACATAGTTAATATATTTATTCCTACAAACTGAATATGTGACACGTGGTACAAGAAACCTTTATATCTATGAAAGCTAGCCATATGAATTTTATTGCTCCTGCTGTTCCTTATGTGAGTCTTTGCTGCTGATGTGGCTAAATACAATTTGGCCCATTGCTTTGCAGCGGGCAGGGATTTATGAATGCATATCCCTTTCTATAGGCTCATAGAAGACCCTTTCTTTAACTATTGGTGTTCATATAAGGACCATGCTCTACTTATTTTTGTATATTTGACATATCTTAATGTCAGCTTGTTAAAAAGTCTGTTACTGTACATGGTATGGGACAAATTCTTACCTCATTTTAGAATCTCTAAACTTGGTCTAATTCTTTCAAGTTATATGGAGTTGCGTCAAATTTATGGCAGCAAGAGGAAGATAAGAATTCTGCCTTCAGTGCTCATCTATTCTGCACAAGTTCCCTTAACTTGCAGAAAAAAGTCTGAATGCTATTGATCTTTATTAAGAAAAACTGATTATTATTATTATAAATATTGTTGTTATTAGTCCTTTGTGTTCTGAATAGAGTTAAGCTGAGGAGGCCATGGTCACATGCCCTTTTGGGCCACTGTCTCCAGTAAAACTGGCCAGTGGGTTTAGACAGAATAAGCAGGACGAGTGCTAGGACAGGGGGAAGTCAGGGTCAGGACTGTTTGGATGAGCTAATCTTGGTTCCTTCAGCCCTCTTCACTGTGGGTGGTAACTGAGTTCCCCAAAGTGTTTACAGTTGAAGTCATCCTTAGACAGGTGGACTCAAAATGAGTCCTGCCAATTTTGTATTTATTTTCCTTGAATCCAATGTAGTCCACATTTTCCTGTTGTTGCTTCATGTAGATAGATGCCTAACAGAAACCTCCTTTTCCTGTATCTCTTTCTTAGGATTCCTACACTTAAGTAGCGTTTTATGTTGACTCATGGATGGTTTGTTTGAAAGGAAAAAAAAAAAAAAAAAGGCAAAAAGACACCCAACCAAAACCCCAAAAGATGTTGGGTTATCTGCATGGGGTGATACTCATATGGGGAACTAAATCTCTCAAACAAGATAATCAGGTGATGTCTAGATAGCATTTGTAGTCTGCATTGCAAGGAATCTTGCAACAGCATCTTTAGCTAGATCAGGTGAGACTTCTCCAACTGTGATTGCTGCAGTCCTATGTGACCACACCAGAATGTCCATGATCCACTGGTATTAATTATCTTAAACTACTTACAAAATGTCTCCTAATTACTATAACTACATACAAAAAAACCCACATACTGTCCTATGTGACCATTTCTGCAGCTGCAGTTTCTACTATTTGTAAGTCTCTTGTTTATGTACAATTTGGTCTCTTCTGTTGCAGGAATCACCTGAGAGAGCCTCCTTAGTGTCCAGGTTCTCCACTCAGGGTGTTAATGAACTATTAAAGCATACCAGTAGTGCTCATCTGGGCACAGTGGGAGCTGCCTGGGGCAATCTCAGGACTTCTGAAAATGTGCTCCTAGAGTGCTCCTGGAAGTACTTTGTAGTGGAGGTGGCCAGGAAGGAGTTCAGTCAACCACCATCTCTCCAGCCTGTCCATAGTCTCCCATTAGCCATACCACATCTATAACTATAGGACAAACTTGAATTCAATCCTATTGGATTCATATTGAATTATAACTTAAATTTCAAAGCCCTTGCCACATTAGAAGGAAAGTGCTTATTACAGGATCACTGGTAGCTTCTTAGGGCTGCATTATGGCTTCTCTGAGAGGGTTTGTGTAGACAAAAGAAATGCTAAGCAGCTCTGCAAGGGACTGTTTTGATATAGACTGTAATTTTAGCTCTCTTTGTATTAAAAGTTGGAGATGGCTCCTACACATTCTTCTCACTGCCCAGAAGTTAGGCAAAGAAGAGAAAGGCAGTCAAGCTTTAGAGCAGAATAAAGACAATAAAAAAAAGCAGAGGTTAGAAAATAACAGAAACACCATTTGAGAGAAAATGAAAACAGTTGCTACATAACTTGAAGGCATTTCAGCTTCTCAACTGGTTGCACGCGTAGACAGCTTTGACACAAATATTTGCATGCTTAGATTTATAACAAAATGTTACCCACAAGGGTGACATGCGTTATTGTAGACTCAGGCACGGAGGTAACCAAGCCAAAATAGCAGGAATACAAGGCATTCCGGGGGCACATGAGGAGCACATGTGCACAGCTGTGCTTACCCACTCTCCCATATATACACAACCACGCGTATAATTCAAGTGTATGTGCCCTGGGATCTTTCCCAAGCTCCTCATACCCTACAGGATGTATACACAAAGATGTATGTATGAATATATATTTTTAGAGAGAGAGGTATCTCTGCATTGACTGTACATGAATATGCATATGTCCTACAGCTGGCATGGGAATACTTCCCAAAATGTAAGCCTTTTGAACCCATAATCTCTCTTACTGTGTGGCAGGGACAGCAGTGGCCACCAGTATTCCCAGCTGCCTGCCTGTGGTGTTGCCCTCTTTCACCAAAGGGAGAGCGATGCTGCTATGTTTTTCTGTCTTTATATATTAAAAAAAACCACCGTACTTTGTGTTGGGAGTGAGGTTACCTGAGAGGTGTCAGCTGGGAAATTTGGAATAGCATGTAAAATTTAATGAAATTTAAAATAATTTAAACCCCCAAAACGTGCAGGAGGGCAAGTGACACTATACGTTGGATGTGTCTGTGATATATGGTTTCCAACATGTGACTGTGTGTCTCCAGGCTGAGGAGCTCTTGGCAAAGCTGGTGCTGGGTTGGAGGTGGGCCAGGTACCCGGTGCCCCTGCTGTGGCCCAGGGGAGCCTTTGAGTCTGGGGGCTCAGCTCAGCCCCGCAGCGAGGGTTGTGACAGACACAAAGCACAGCCCCACCTTCAGCCTCCCCTTCAGCCTCCCCAGCTGCTGAGCTCTCAAAATCTGGAATTTTGTTTCAGGGCTGCCCCCTGTAATGCTGGGAAGCTTATCTGCTGTGGTTTATACATGTTTTTCTAAGACACAAAAAAGGATTAGTAATTCTGTAGATTGTTTCTTTTTCTCTTTATATTCTGGTCTTTTGGCTTCTTTTCTTGTTTTGTTTGGAGGTGGGTTTTTCTTGGGGTATATCTATCTCTCCCTTTTCCTTCATGCTTTTTAATTTTCTCTTTTTCATTTGCCGTGCTCCTGTAAGGGTCGACAAGAGTGAGACTTCTAATACTTAAACCCTAAATTTGAGGTCACTTAGTGAAATATTTACTGAGCCTCAGAGTCTGGTCTGTTTAAAAATTCCTCTATCATGACAAGATTTTAAAGCACAGATGTCACTATGCTGTTTATTAAAACTTTCTCTTGCAAAACTTAAAATCAATATAAAGACTAGTCATCTACATCCTAAGTTTTACTAGTAATTTATTCCATGAAAAGTTACCTTAAAAGAAAGTTGGGTTGGTTTCACCTCAGTTAGCTTAAATCATCTATAGTGTAGATGTTTACCCCAAACATGTTACCATAACCTCCTTTTATGGTTAAAATAGTGAGATTGGCACATTCTTCCTGAGATTTATTTGGCTGATTTTAGACTAGGAGATATTGCACCCTAGAAGATCGGGTCTATTGCATGACTTGTTGCGAGGTGACTCTTGCTCCTAAATATTACAGCTGCACAAAACTGAAAATGAAGGACATCAGTAGTTTGAAACCCAATCCTTAAAAATTAACTGTAAAATAGAATTTAAACAGCTGGTTTGATCTGATTGCCATCATGCAGTTTGATTGTTTTACACTTGCTAACAATAATTTCTGCATTCTCTTTTTGAGTTCCAACATCAGCTACAGAAATATATAACTTCTTTTTCTCTTACCTATTTCTTGCAGTAAAGAAACATGTTTGGGCCCATTATGCTCACTGAAAAAAAAAAAAAATCAAGCATCAGTTTCCTGTGATCTGATTTACTTTAAAATCTTCGATGAATAATTGTTTACTGTGATTTATCTTACTTTTATAAACCTTTGTCTAGTTAACTTGTAACTCATCTTAATAGAACAAGCTCCCAAAATCTCATTGAAAACAGTTACAGAGAGAGGTGTGATTATCAATAGAAGTTTCTAACCAGTGGTTTGACTGACAGGTTCAGGAACCATTCATCTTCTGTGTTTTGCTGGACATCCTTCTTGCTCTTTTCCTAAAATTTTGCTTGAATGGAATCTTTTTTGAATGGAAACAATAAATTCATTTAAGCTCAAATGCTCCAATATACATATGTGCATAACACACCCACCCTGGGCGTGACTGGAGCTGAGAATGGTTCTGTGTCGTTCCTATGATATTTTAAACTGTTAAACTTTCTTCCAAACTTCAAAAAATACTGTTTTTTCCTAAGTCTTTCACAAACTTAATTTTCTATGGCAATGTTTGGCCACATCAAGTATAGTGTCTGCTGTTTGACTGTTTTGGTCAAGCTGTAATGATGGAATAAGAATATAAGAATATGCTGTCCTATGGTGATGCTCATGGGAGAACCACCACCCGCTGTCACAGACAGCTCAGGTGACGACCATGGCAGCAGCGTAAGACTCAGACAAGGAGAGCAATTTGCTCATGGTCTCTCAGATGGAAACTTGATGTCCTTCAGCTCTACCTCTGTGTGAGATGTTAAAGATGCCCTGATTATTAGAGCTGGTTGCAAATTTTCCAGTGGAACACTTCTCTGTTGGAAAATGCTGATTTTACAGAATTGAAACATTTCACAGGAACATATTGATTCCATTGAAAGTTTCAATGGAAAGCAGACAGGCAGGCTGTCCAGGAAGCCTGTGCTCCTGGTTTCGTGCCAGCCTGGGCTCCCCTGGCTCCCCACTCCCCAGGCAGCTGCTCCTCCAGCTTCCTGACACCCCCACCAGGCCTCTGCCTCGGGAGTGGGGTGGCTGGGGGGAGGGAAACATGAAGTGGGGGGCAGTAGCATTTCTTTGGAAGCTTTCTTTCCTTTACAAAAATATGAATTGTTCAGGAAAAATTACAACAACTTATTTTGCCAGGAGAGAAATTCTATTTTCTAGGCTGATTTACCAGCAAGGTGATACTGTCAGTCCTGTCTTTCTCTTCGCTTGTGCATCAGATATTTACAAATATAGTCTTAGGTGGAAAGTACTCAGTACATTCACACTGAAATAGTGATGCAGCTGTCAGTGCCTGAAGATAAGCATGAAAAAGGACATATTCACTGTGCAGACTGTCATCGCGATGAAACAAATTCACAGTTTCATCTCTGGGTGAACTCAGAGTTGTCCCAGTGGAAACATACTAAGCAAAGCAGGTATCTGTCAAAATGGATACACATATATATGTGTGTGCGTGTGTAATTTATGATTTTATTTTTTATTTTTTCAAAATTGCTCAGGTGAGCAACTAACCTCATTTTTCTCATCTCAGGAAAACAGATTAAAAAAATAATTGGAAATGTCTTTTAAACATTGTAATACACACCATAAGAATTTCTAAATTCTTAGAAATAACTGAAAGAACTATTTGTACATTTTGGCTAATATGTCTGCTGGCTTGAGCTTTGTTGTCATGGTCATAACTGGAGTTTAGGATTCTGCTTTGGGGCATGTGTGACAGACACCCATAGAAATCAATCGTCTCATCATCACCTATATATGCCTTAGGCTGTGTCTTCGTGTTGGTGCTCTTGGCATGTGCAAGCTAATTGTCTCATTAACTTTATATGGTCAGTAAAACTACTAACACGTAACTAATTGTTTGTAAAGTATTTTGGGTGATTTGGATTTAAAAAATAAGTAAATAGGGAGGCCATATAAACCCAATGTTTGTTCTGTGTTTTACCACCTGTGGAGAAAGGCATAAGCTATGAGTGTTTATGTGCACATGCTTACAAGTTTTGACTTGCACCGAGGTGTCACCCTGCTGATCATTTCTGTGCTATTTCCTCAAATTTGGTAGGTGGCACACTTACAGTACATCCAATCAGGGAATCAATAAATAATGAAGCCTGCATATTAAGAAAAGTTTAGCAAATAAGTGCTCGTAATGAAAGTCAGCATTGTGGGGGTTTTTATCCCTGGTTTCACTGGCAGCCTTGCTTTTGATCTGGGAGCTGTTAGAAGCCATTGCACCACAGATGAAAGGAGTTAGAAAATTCCATATCATAATGCAGTTAGATCAGTAATTCATGGAGCAGGTAATTCACAATGACTTGCCAGTCCTTTGATTGCACACGGTTTATGACTATTAGCAGTTTCCCCTTTCAAATTTGTATGCTTCCATACTTCCTTTCTGACCTCTTTTTCATCATTTATAGTCCAATTTGGTAGTGAAAAAACATAACTGGTGCTCAAGTGCATGGCTGTCATTCAAACCCCAATGCGTTACTGAGCAGTTTGACATTTGTGACTATGAAAAAAAAAACATTAAGCAGGTGTACAGAACACTAACCAGGTCCCTCGAACAATGCTTTATGGGATTCACAACTTGCCTCTAGGCTATAAACCTGATTCAGCCTGAGTTTTCAAGGTAGATTTAATCTTGATATTTACACTCCCAAACGTATCTTGCATTAGAACATAACTGCAATATAAATGACACAAACACATTTCGAATGGAAGGTGACGGGAAGAGAAGTGTTACTGTAAGAGCTTTGCAATGACTTGTGTTCTTTGAGGTTTAACAATTATCTGTCCTCAGTTTGTAAAATCAAGGGCTGCATCCTCAGCTTCAGTAAATTGGTTTGCACAGAGGGGTCCTGGCTCTAACATTTTCTTGGTAGAAGTATAAGGGAGTAAGGTTCAAATTAAAAGAAACCAAAAGAAATGCTGTTTAATCACTTTTAACGTAGTCATCTGCTATACAGGTGTGCACATATCACATTTTATTTCAGTTATATTTCCCAGGTTTCTGGGAACTGATGTTGCAGCTTTACAAAGGTAGAGAGATTTCTACAAGTTGGATGAATAACATCAAGTAAATCTGTTAAAAGAAGTTACTGCTTTGTCTCTAAAGGACTAATATGATCTTCAAGTTGCTGAAAAAGGAGCCCTAAAAAAAAGAAAAAAAAGAATTGCAAACATTTAAGGAGTGAGGTAGAAATAAAACTATAAGTCTGAGAACAAAACAATTCTTTAAGTTGCTCAATTAAAATAATCTTTTTCTATATATGAACATAAAAACTATGCTCAAAGTCCTTCCATGGTCTCCCTCTCAGCTTCCAGTAGTCAGTGGGTTAGGGACTTCCTTCACCAGAGGTGCATCCGGATCACTGTGCTTAACAGCCATTGATAGACATATCCTTCATGAATTAGTCTAATCTCCTTTTGAACCCTGTTATACTTTTGGCTTCTGCAGCATCCTGTGGTAATGAGTTCCATGACTTAATTGTGCATTGTAATGAAAAGTGCTTCCTTTTGTTTGCCTGAAAATTGCCCTTTAAAGATGTTAGTTGGGGGCACTTGCCTACTGTATCTGCTCTCTTTTGTTTAGTAGATGGAGCTGGTGAGTCTGTTCATAGTCTTAACTAGGTTGTTGTTTCTTAAGATGGCAAATTCCATAGCTACAGGAGGTAGAAAATGACATTCTGAGTTTGCTTCATTATTGATGTATTTAAAATATGAATAGCAGAATATACAGGTAATTCAATTGTGAGTTCTTAATTTTGATACTATGCCAGGGTTGGTATATGGCACTTGTGAAAATTAAAGCAGTAGTGCCCCAGGAAGACTCTGATAAACGTTTTCAACACATGGGTGTGCACAGATGTATGTACGTACATTATCCTACTCTTTTGAAACTGATGTGTGCTCATGGTCCCCTGTGTAGCACTTTTTGCAGAAATGCAGAGAGAAGGTTTGTGGGGAAATTGTGGCAAATGCATGGGAAGTGTGGAAAAGATCACGTAGAAAAACTGGTTAGAAAGTGAGCACTGGCAGCAGCTCATGAGCAAAATCAGAGAGAAGGAAGTGCACATTTCACTCTCTCTCATTTCCCTTTCTTCTCTTTTGGCTTAGATGGTCTTCCTAGGTGTTGTCCATGCCCTCCATGAAACAGCTGACACATGGCCAGTCTTGTGTCAGCAAAGAAAAATGCGAGTCGACTCATGCAATTTTCTGCTTGTGTGATGATATGAATTTATCTTGGCCTGTTTTTTTTTTTTCACGTTGTCCAAGAAACAAAAGGTTTTGTTCAACTTTGTGGGGGGGAAAAAGTAGGCTGTTTCCTGAATACAGGGTATTTTTCAGTTTTGGATGAAGGCTTCCCCAGGTTTGCCTTTTTCTTCCTCTTTTAACAGGGAAAAATTTAAAAGGAAGAAGAAATAGTAAAAAATACTAAATTTAAAATTAAAAAAAAATGGAATGTGAAGAATATTTAGATATTTGTTTAGAATCCGTTTAAAACAAAGCGCCAAGCCTTACTGAAACATGGCATTTTGATAGTTTCTGGAGAAATTATGCACTAAGTAGATTTTTCTCTTTTTAAATATATGACTTCCAAATGTAAATGATGTAATTAGGCCTACCAAAAAATCAGTCTTGGCTCTTGGTCTGTCCATGTCAAAGCCTTGTTGAACAAGCTGGATGAAGGTCACTAGGCACAGATCAAGCAAGTCCCAGTTTGTTCCTAACTTGAGAGGGAAATAAATCCTGTGGGGTTTTTGAATTTTTTTTTTTCTCTTCTTACCCAATTATCTATTCAGGAGGGCATAAGCTCACTGACTGCTATTGTCAGAAGATTCTTAATTTTTTCTTCTCTTCAAAGCAAGTAATATTTTTTTCTTAATGTTTATATGTCTCCTAGAACAGCAAGGCCAAAGTCCTTACTAGTGTTTGAGGTGATTCCACAGAAAAATAGGAGAATGGGTAATTTTAGGGAGACCTTGGTGCTTAAGACCTTTCTCTGCTTCACTGAACCAGTTTTTGGGGGCTAAGAGTGGTGGGTCAGAACTGGAACAGCTGAGTAATGAGCTGCACGGAGAGCTCTTTAGCTCACTATCTTGGGATCCTCTTCTGTCAAAATGAACTCTCAGTCAGTGAAATGTCTGATAAGTACCAGTTCCCTGAAGGCCTTTGGGCTACTGACATAACACAGTTAAAATTTGGCTCTGGATAAGAAAGAGATCACCTTCAGGATATAAACCACTGGCATCCTGTTAAATCTACTTGATAGTTACTTCAGTGGATATTTTCAGGATTGTCTTCTAACAGGAATGTTGGGGTTTTCAATGAGTTATACTAGAATAAAATCAAACTATTATAGCCTTGCTAACTGAAAAAAAAAAGTTAAACAGCAGAAGTGCTTCTGCAATGTCTCCTTTTCCTCCTACCTTATTTTTCAACTTTGTCTGGTCTTGCAGAGTTGATGATGAACATATTGATGAACATCCTTTAATTTGAATCTACAGGTTGTTTTTGGAGACACAGCAGAATCTTCTCAAAATGAAGCAAAACTCAAGACCAGTGCTCTCAATTAGGAATTTAACATAAAAAGCTGGTACTATTAAGACTTCAATTTAAAACAACCCCAGTGTTTCAGCAAAAGAGATGATTTGAGGTTTTAATATGAAGACTAGCAAGACTGATTCTGTTACGAGAGTTGAAATAAAAGGTAAGCGGTGTCTTTTATCCTGGGTACAGGAAACTTTTACTTAGTTCAGCAGAGCAACTGCATACTCTTGGAAAAAAAAATATGCCTTTCCTCATGGCAAGCTTAAAGAAAAACATTTCCTAAGCCTAAAAATTAATTTTTTTTTTTTTTTTAAGGTAAAAAAGCCTAGAAGGACTAGTCTTCTGTTCAGGGTATTTGGCTGCTCCTTGCAGGTGTTTGGGTTTTAAAATGTTTGGGCAGAACACCAATAATTTGGTTTACAGATTAGAGGGTTGTCCAGTTTCCTGCACGTTATTGCAGTGTGGAACAATGACATTACAACAACCCACGTCTGCTATTAACCTTTTTTTTTTTTTTTTCCCTTGGTCTTTTTAGACTGTGTGTCTCTTCACAAAGCATTGAAATGTGTCTTGGCCAGTTACCTCAACTGTTTACCTAAGTAGCTACAGGACATCTGTTTCAAGATAGGTTACAGGCACATCACATTTCACCTTCCTGAAGGGGAAGAGGACAGGAAACTTAATTTTGAAGCTCAGCATTGCCAAAGCTTTCTAATTTCCATAAAGATGCCAGACGGTGACATCATATCTACCGTGTGTCCCTTTGCTTTATGGCTGGAACTTCATGGCATGGTGGAAATGTTGCAGGAGAACGATTGATCTTGACTTTCACCAGGGCTGTACTAAGCAAAAGTAACAAATGGTGTCATTGCTGAAGCCTGTGAAAAAATATTTGTAGTCATGGTTGTAGCTGGAGCCAAAGTCAGCGGCACTGAACCAGAACCTACATAGAACCCAAACTTTTCCAAGGTCACATGTTATTTTATTTATTTGATTTAACTTGACTAAGTAGGGTTTTGATCATTTAACCATGATCCCTGTTCAAAACAGTCCTGTGGGTTTGCAAGAAAACAACTCCTCAGTATTTTTAAATATAATTTCCATTAAATATAATTAGTAAGAACAAATGTTTTCACCTACTGCATCAGGTAAGGCCAATCTGTGATCCTGCTCTACTTAAGTTTGTTATAGTGAACACAGGTTAATGACCACATAAAATAATTAACAGCAGCCTTGTGTAAAAACAAATACATTCAGAAATAATGCTGAAAAATCATAATCTCTAGTGTTCCTAACCAGAGCAGCATTTCTGCTGGCCAAATCCTAAAATATTGGCTTTTGGGCCACGACTGTGATAGGCTGCCCTAGAATTGAATCCACTTGCTTCAGGGATGTGTTCTTAACCGAATGGTGCATGTTGGAAGTGATTATTAGTGATTTTAATTAGATCATGGCAAGCACTGTAGCACCTAGATACATGAGGGTTTCTTTTTTTTGCAGTTCCACTTCTCAGCCATTCAGTCTGTATAAAGATGTGGCTGTGTTCTGCTCAATACCTGACACATGCTTCTCTGAAATGGCTCCATTTCAAGTGGAAGTGAAGCGCTCCCTGTACAGAAGGCCTAATTTACAAAATTACTGAACCCTCACGTTCCTAATGGAAGTCAAGGAGGGTCATTACTCAAAAAGCCCTTCCTGGACATTTCCGTCTTCTAGTGGAGATTCTTTGGGTAGAAAAGGGCTATGAGGTACGTGTTATGTTATCACATTTTTACTTTTTACGCTAAATCACAGTGAAACTCCTAATGAAAAAAATGAACGAGGAATAGTGCAACTTGTAAAATAAAGCTTTTGCTAAGCACTGCAAGTCTTCCCAGCTTTACAAGAAAAGCTGCCATGAGCCATCTTTTTAATAACTTTAGGAAATATTATGTTGCAAATGTTACAAACATCTATAAAGGCACACTAAACGTTATGTCAAAGTTAAGGGTCTGACTTTTTCAACCTCAAAACTAAAGACGCTTTAACCAACATTCATTCATAAAAGAAATGTTGATAGACCCTTAACTCTTGTGAAGCCGGTGATTACTGGCATAAAGAAAAGAAACAACACATTCTGAAATATGTTACAATAAAGCTACATACCACATAGTTTATAGATTTATAAGATTTAGATTAAACCAGGATCTTTTCCTGTGTTTATCAACAGCATTACAAAAAACAGAAAACATCCAGTAAGCGGACCTGGAATACCACAAACCAATCAATAAAGTTTAAAAGTTCCAGTGAATCTAACCTATAACAGGTCCTTGTTTGGAGAACATGCTCAAGAAACACATGTGCCTTTAAGAGGTCTTGAAAGAATTTACACCCATGGACCATTACCATTTCCAAACACCCTGCAGCTTTACCAGCCCAACATGTGCTGACTGTATATCACCATGACCCTTTCACTAAAGCTCTTTTGACTGGAGTGCTTTTAATACCCACTTTCTCAGCTGAGCTCAGGAGTGATTTGTTTTACATGCCACATTAATCCTTTCCACATTTTCTGGATGAGGCAACCACAATTCCACTTGTGAGGTGTTTCTAAAACATAGTTATAGGAATAAAGCAGCAGGGTCCCAGACTTGACAACTTCCCTTCGGGCGGCTGACAAAGTGGGCTATCGTGGCCGGTGCTGGAGTGAGCAGTTGTGCCCAGCAGCGAGGGTGGGCTGCTCACCGTGCTTAGTCAGAGGCCCAATTATTGTTGGCAATTCAGCCACAATTAAAACCCTATAGGGATCTTTGTAGATTTAATGTCCGATGGACGCTGATGCCGATTAATAAAATCCAGCTCGTCTTTTATAAGCTTAAGATGAAATGCAACAGGGAGAAGCAGAGCTGAAAGTATAAATCGCAGCTCCGTAAAACCCAAGAAGTTTATGCCTCACACCTACGTGATTGGAGGAAAAGAGCTTTTTATAAATGGGCAATTAGTGTTCAGTGTACTGGCTTTTATTATGTGGTAATTTTACAGTTTTCACTTTAAAGACACCCCCAAAAAAATCAAAGGCCAAATGAATTTCTGTTGTATGCATTTATGAGCTTTCTGCATTTATAATGTTAGCTTAATGTTACTAATGTAGGGTTTTGAAAATTTAGTGTTGTCAACAAGGCTAACAGAGTGGACCAACCAATTATAAAACTGTTTTTACATGTCAGCGCTGTGCAGATTTTATTAACAAGTTAGTATTATACTCCATTTTTTATGTGTTAAATCGAACTGTACAAGTAACTGGAGGACTAAAATTATGTTTCTACCCAATTTAATTTATTGCTCTTCCCCCATAAATTTTACTTGCAAGTTCAATGGTCTGAGCTGAACTATAAATTAGAGTGAGGTGAGTCTTATATATAACTTGATTTACTCCGGTAATTTCTGAATGAAGTATCTGAATCCACAGGCTTGTCCACAATTGTCTTTAGAGCAAATTAGAGCAACGGATTGAAAAAAAGGAGTGGCTAATTCAGGTTTTCCTGCTGAAGGTTACACCAGGCTACTCAACAAAACTTCAAAACAACAAAGTACTAATGTGCATGAGAAATAGTACAACAAGGGTACTAATGTGCAACCATTCATACCCCGTGGCAGGTGTCACCAGGTGGTGCCATTTCAACCTTCCAAACTCTTTTTTTTTAAATTTTTGTTTTATTTAAGCATGCAAGTAAATATTCGCTCATGGGAAGATACAATTATTTCTCTAATCTGTGTTGTAGACAGTTGTGTGTGAAGGGAGCTGTGTTATCACAAGGCAAGTTTGCTATTTGCCTTGATCTCCTATTAAAATCTGTTCTTCAGGTGCAACTGTTGCTTGTAATCCCAATTTTAGTGATGAGCTGAGATTCCTGAACAAGGGAATTGCTTGCATGCTGTTTGATTATCTCTGCTCCAGGAATTATTTCTATGTGTAAGTAAACCAAGTTATACTTAGAATATAACCAGAGGCCACGTATCTGATTTCCCTGATCTGCCAAGACATCTGCAACTGCTCTGCAGGGGGACAACAGTGATGTCTACACAAATTCTCTTTAATTTGCAATGAGATATTTATTGATCTGACTTTTCAGATATGCTAATTACTTGCAGCTGGGAGCTGTGGGCACCTAGCATTTTTATAGATCTCGTGTTTTTGGTCTGACTGCTCCCCTGAGCATCAAGAACTTCTCTGCCAGCTTCACCAGCTGTTACTTTAAGATCGTGTTGACTATACTTTTTCAGTGATTTTTTTCCTTCTCTGACTATGCTCAGTAGCACAGAAACATCAGTATGTCTTGTTCACATATTCTTCTTTAGAGAGAGAGAGGACCGTAGTTCTGTTAAGGAAAAGTGTTTAGAAGAAATTTCACAAGTCCTTCCTTCCACATTTAATCCAGATTCAATATAATGGGTATAGAAGCTCTGTCCCTGAATTCACTGTTCCTGCTTTGTCTGACTATTTCAAATACTTCTTGAAGCGTGCTGGGGAGGAGAGGTATGGGTGAGCCCCTGTTTATTGCCAGTAGGACAACGGGCTAATGTGAAGTATCCAACAAATAAATTTGGCTGTCATTAAGGAGTTATTGAATCTAGTGAAGAAAAGAGAGAATACACCACTTATGGCACTTTCACCCACCACTCACCCGGCACATGTGTGACCTGAGGATGAACATTCACTCCATGAGGGCAAAGCTGTACATGTTGTACCACAAGCCCAGAAGCTCTCTGAGTCATTCTCACTGAGCTCAGGTTGTGTCTGAACCTCTTAATCTTCTGGATTTGAGGAAGACTGCACATGTAGCACGGGTCTGCACCTCAGAAGGAAAAGGACCATCTTTCATGTTATAACCAGCCAGCTGGATATTGTCAGCCATGGAGTGTCTATGTTGTCTGAAAGGTAACCTCTCTGGTACCCTCTAAAGGCTTGATTCTTCTCAAAAAGAAAATGAGAGAAGTTCTGGCAATGATTCCCATGGGAACAGGGCAGTATGGCCCTTGTGTCACCATGCTCCTTACAACTGTACATGTATTGCGCTGGAGTCCTTGTTCATTTACTCAACTTACATAGAGCTTTGCACTGATACAGCAACAGTCTCCCTGGTCTTGGAGCTGGCTGGTTCAACATGAGCTTGGCTCCTCTTTTCAGAGTACAGGCCTTTTCTTCACCCTATAGAATCATAGAATTCCCTGGGTTGGAAGGGACCTTTTAGATCATCTAGTCCAACCATGAACCTAACACTGCCAAAAAACACCACTAAAGCGTGTCTCTAAGCACTGTGTCTACCCATCTTTTAAATACCTCCAGGGATGGTGCCTCAACCACTTCCATAGGCAGCCTGTTCCAGTGCTTAATAACCCTTCCAGTGTAAAAAATTTTCCTAATATCCAACTTGATGTGCACTGGTTTGACCACTATACCTGTTCCCACATCTTTGGCTCTAAAGGAAAAAGAGTTTAATTCCATTAATTCCCTGAGTTTCCACTGACTTTTCTTTCTTTTTGTTAAAGAGTCTCCCTGTAAAAAAAGAAAGATATTTCATATACGTAGAGGGAAAACAAAGCAACCCTTGTAAGTCCAACTTGTTAAAATTATTTGTAGCCACCTATATCATGATAACATCACTTACTGCATGTCACAGAAAATACTGGGCTGTAAATACTATCCAGACAAATATCTTTTCAAGATGATGGTCTACATTGTGTGATACAAATGAAAACTGTGATTCCTTTAGTAAGACAACTTCTGGAAGCTTTGAGTGTGTGTGTTTGTTTTTTTTTTTTTTAATATCTGGCCCCAAATGGGAACATTTTAGTAAACAACTTGTTTTGTGGAGCGAACAGAAACATACTTTCATCTGTTCGTCTTTGGAAATTATTACTTATGGACTTGGATTGCTTTTGTTTTTATTGTTTTCAGTAGCCATTTAATAAGAGCTTTCTAGCTGTTTGTACCTCAGGATACAGATTTTGGTTGTGAAGAAGACAACAGGAAAAAAAAAACAGCACTTGAGCTTTTTAAAAAACTTCAGATAGCTTTTGATCCCTTTTTAAGATCTCATACTTGCAAAATTCTTTTATATGCCAGTGCAAAAATCAACTCAGCTGTATTTTGTGTTGGTATATAGTCTGAGCCACAAAAATTGCCTACTTCTCTTTTGCCTTTGGGCAATTTTTCAATCTTAACTAAACCAAGTCCATAATGTACGCCTGCTGGCCAACATTCCAGGTAAATGAATAGCTTTTAAGGAAAAATGATGCTGTTTTTCAAAAGCTTGACATTTTTAAAATACAAGTCCAGAATTGAAACCTTCAATAATTTTTCCATGCCTATATGTTGCAAGCAGAAAAATGTTACACAAATGAATACATCTGGGATTATTTTCAAGCTGTTATTTCCCACTAGGGAAAATATTTAGAAATAAGGCTCAATTTTTTTGTGCTGAAACTACAAAGAGGCCAGCCATCTTGATGCTTTTCCAGATTTTTTTAATGGTTTTCCTGATATTGTATAGTGACTTTACTGCCCTGTTTTGTATGCCCTTATGTTCACCAATAGTAAGCATTTATGTTGGGCTTATTCCAGTTTTTAAATCTGTTTTGTGGCATTTATGGCCTAAAGCTAATAAGGACATTCAGTATTTTCTTGTAAAATATTGAAAATACCTTTTACCATGAAAATAAAGGGGAAATGTTTTTAAAATTAAAAAAGAAAAAAGAAAAAAGTGGCCTAACCAAAGGCAGGAACCATCTTTATTTTAAACTCAGGCTGGCTTTGCCATTGCACTAAAGTGCTGTCTCCTAGGTATCAAGGAACTGGTAGAAACTCATCAAGCCCCAAAAAAGCCTCCTACCTGACCTCAGCTCCCTGGGCATCAGAGGAGAGCCCAACAGAGGTTTGATGGTACCCAGGTACAAAGTAGTACTACTCACCAGACTAGATGGAAAACTTCTAATGAAACGGATCTTTATAAAAATGCCAGTTGGTTGGAAATGAAACTTCCCCATAGAAGAGGGTTTGGATGCATTCTTTTGACATGAAAAATCTGGAAGAATTTTTCATTGATTAAAACTTTCCATTTTTATTCTCTTTTTTAAAAAAAAGCATCCTGGTTTTCTGTCTTGGGATTACTTTGCATTTTGGAAAACAAACCAACTGGAGCAGAAAAAAAAATGCAAATAGCCTCTCACATGAAATCTTTTAGGATGAGATAAGTACAATGCTGCTTAGGAGAAGTCTTTTAGTTAAAGAAATATCTTGGGATTTCAACTTGGTTTTTCTTACACCATCTTTTTTTCCTCAGAATTGAGAATGTCGAAGATTGGATCCTGCCCAGCGTGTGTCCACAACAAAGCGTGCTTTCTGGGACCCGTGTGAGGGCACGGCCATTATACACATTTTAGACTGGAAGCCCAGGAAGCACAGAGCTGCCTTGCTAACCAGGTCAGTGGCAGAATCATTATCCCTAAAGCCCATTTTAAAATGCAAATATCAACCAGTGCTGGTGGGGTGATGCTCAGGACCTGCCCTGCTCCCCGCTGCATAAATGCATGGCAATCTGCTACTCAAGCGGCGACGCTTCCTCTCCGCTTATGTTTTCTCTGTATAATAGAGGGTTAATTTGAATAAATGCCTTATTTACATTCGCAACGGTAAAAAATTGCCTACCAAGACCCTAGGTGCCCCAGCATGCTGCTCGGTGAAATCACGGTAACATTGAAATCATTATTCTGACAGGAACCCAGCCAGACGCCTACAGAAGCGCTTTTCCTCTCCTTCGCTCTGGGAAGCACGGCCTGCAGCCCTCTCCAGAAAGCTCTCCAGCTCCCCATTCATTTATTTATTTGCTGCATCGCCAGGTCACTAAATTCTGGTTTCTGCGGCCCCGGGATGAGGGGGGAGAGCTCTGCCAGCTGCCCCCTCCTGCGGAGCCAGCGGTGGAAGAGGGGGGGGGAGGCAGCTGCAGCTGGAGCTGAGCCCTCTCCCCAGGGAAGGGGGGCCATGGCCACACATCCGACACCACCGGGGGCTTCCTGGCCAGCCACCTCGTCCCCGTGTTTACAAGGAATTACGTGTATTTTAGAGGAAAACGGGACAGTCGCTGGCCTGGGTCTGTTCCCGCTGCTTCATGCGGGACGTGTAGGATTTGGGTAGAATCGGGGCTTTTTAAAAAAATTTTAATTTAAAGTGTCGTTGCCCTGCGAAATAGGAAAAGGAAGAAGAAAAATGCGTCTACGATGAACATCACTCTGACAGTCGCATCACCTACAAGGCATTGCAAGCCAGTAGCTAATTATTGCCCAGCTCTCCTCCCACCCCTGCTTATTAGGAAAGTTTAGATGTTAGTTCCCGTTTGCTGTTCAGAATAGCACAGATGGAAGGAAATGAATATGCCATTTGCTTTTTGTGACCTCAGGGGAGCGGAGCAAAAAATGGATGTGAAAACACTGCCAGAACCCTGAAAGTTATATTCTCTCATTCATTAGTTTTCCTGCTTCTCTATTCCATATGCCCTCCTTTCCTTCAGCTCCATGGAAAAGTATTGACGAGCCAAACGAGTAATACAATTAGAGCTTATGTATGACCTGAATGGTGCGTGTGGCTTGACTGGCCTGTTAGCCAGGGTGGCTGCCGTGCTTCCAGAACCACTGAGAATAGCATGGACTACGGGCATGAAAGCCCACCACAACTCTCTTTACTCTCCAAAACGTCTTTTGACGTATTATTTGTGGATTAGTGCACGCGAGCCATTCAGTAAAGCAAGAAGTCGCAATGAATAAACAGAAGGGACCAGATTCTTCCTAAGGATGTACACATGGTTCTCATTTTGAGGCCTGAACCAATCCACTTAAGTTAATGTAAATCCTTCTCTTGACTTCAATGGGAATCTAGCCTTTCTGGCTGGCTCTAGTGAAGGACTTAGGCACCTAAGACAGGATGTAGGTGGAACAGTATCCAAAAGTGCTCTCCAGCAACCCGTGCTTGGCTGCTGCCTAATCCTGGAGGCGCCTAGTCCTGCGAGGCACCTCCCTTTTCGATTTTCAAGTTCTGTAGGTGACAGTAGTTGTCCAGATCATGTCCAGATCGCCCTGGCCTGAGCAGCTCATCAGTTAGTTCTTTCCTCCGACTGGTCTAAAGCCAGGAACTAAGCAGAAGACGCCTAAGACTTCTGAGGGCCACATCTGGCAGGAGTTTTCAGAGCATCCTAGAATACACTGATGGATCAACTGCTCTTCATATCACTCTGCTTTAATACTAGTATGCCAAAAGGCATTTCTTCCAAACCAAATCTGAGAAGAACAGAATGCTATTTTTTTGTGAAAGCAAAAGAAGTAGTTTGATGTTTGTTTATTCAAGGTATCTTCATGTCCCTTTTTTTTTTCCTCTTCTATATTTTTAAAGGACATTTTAAACCCAGATTTGACCGGGGTGAAAAACAGTCACCTTATCCCCAGCCTCATGCCTAGGAATATCCGCATTCCCTAAATCACATTGAATGGAATCTATGTCAAATGATTAAATGCAGATATTTTTTCCCCACATCTAAGTTTGGAAAGAAAACCTCCATTCTATATTAAGATTGCCACTTATTAACAAAAAGGAGCAGTATTTGCAGAAGTAGGCTGTATTTTGCACAGGTTAAACGTGGTGCTTTTGAGGCACAGAGGAATGCTGTGTGTTATATGAACACTGCAAGGTGGAAGTGTTAACTCCGTGTCAGACATTTGGCAAAATAGAAATATAGCAACAGAAATAGAACATTTTCAACACATCCTGCTTTGAAAATAAAATAACTTGGCTTCTTAGTGGTATTTTTTCATTAAAATAGGGGCTTTGCTGCAGCATTTATGTGTCAGGAGGAGCCCATTAGTCTATGATGATATTCTTTTTCCATTGACATTATCTTTTAATTATATCATTCTGAGCCACGTCGCTAGTGGAGGATCGATTTTTACAGCCCAGTTTACATATCGCTTCAGCATCTAATCCTGAGGAGGTGTTACACACTTTGAGGTTTCTGCTTCCCTTTTTTAAAATAATTTGGAACTCATGACTGCTTAAAAAGGCATCAACAAAGGTGCCTGTCTTTCCTTTGAAGTCATTTTTTGCGGAAATCACAGTCACTGACCAAAAGGTTTCAAAAGATTAAATTGTGCTTATTTTACGACATTTTAAAACAGCAGGGTTAAATGCTGGGCCAGCTGCCAGGCAGTCAGCAGCACCCATACTTTCATGTTCAGCAGCCAGACACATCTACAGCAGTTATTTCTGAGTAGTTATTCCTGAAATATGTCACTCAGAACAGCAGAGGGGTTTTAAGATTTGCGTGCTTTGATGATGGGCTAATGAAAATGTATTTTATATATATGCCATGAGTGTAATGAATTTCAGAGGTAAAAGAAAAAAAAAGAATGTAGTGGGCAAATTAGAGATTTGTAATTCTCTTTGTCAACACTGGCTTCTCCCTACGGTTGGAATGAACTTGGAGAGCCACAAAATCATGGATACTGGACACTCGTGCCCCATAGTGCATTATCCACACGTGGCAAAACACTTCTCTTTGCTGCTCACTCCTTTACACAAGGGCTGGAATGGACTAAGGCCCAGTTTAAACACCCAGAACTGCTCAGAAAGGGAGACATAAATCTTGCCATCATCTTTGATGAGGAACCAGAGGAGAGGGAGGACACTCACACGCTGTCTGTCCTGGGCAGCAGCCCTCTGGGCTTAGTAGATCTTTTTTTTGAAGTTCAGCTCTGTTGCAGTCAGGAAGTGACCTGCTCCATTTTATAAATTTTCGTTCTGGTCTTTGCTTTCTAATCCTCCTGTGCTGCCTGGTTTCCCTTGCATTGGTGTGGGGGGTTTTTTGGTCTTTTTTTTCTTCATCTTTTTTTTTTTTTTTTTTCATCTGCCTTTTTCCATTTTGAGGACTCACGGGCCAGACTCCCTGTGCTGGTTTCCGTCACTTTGTATTGTGCAGGTGTTGCAGAGCACGGGCTTAACTGGCCCCCGGGGGATGCTCTCCCCAGCACGGGGAGCCGTGCAGCCAGCGCAGGGAGGTACAAACAGCTCTTGTGCCAGTTCTCCCCGTGCTGGCACCAGGACTGATGGAGAGACCCACAGAAGAGTGTTCTCATCTCCTAATGGGTGCATCTCGTCAAAATGAGCCGGGATTAAGCAGGTTGTGCTCAAACTACGTAAGCTTCAGAAGTTTATCCATGTTCTGCTGTGGCTTGGGCTGACACGGGAGCCACCGCTGAGTTGTGTGACCATCTCCTGCTCCCCATCTCCTGCTCTGCGAGTGGATCTTGGCACAAGGCAGAATATGGGCCTTTTATTCTTGTCCTGCTGGCTGGATGAAACCCCACTGTCTACAGATCAAAGGGGTTTGATGGACTGCCAAAAATAGTAACCTATACGTAAAACATGTGCTCCATTTATAGCGATCATTTGGAAAGTTTCCTGCTACTGCAGAAATGCAGATTACATTGATTTACTGTCCAGTACTGCAAAATACTGAGAGGCTTTTCAATGACTTCTATTGTATGCATTTGCAGAAAGGCTGGGGAGATTTCTTCTTCCTTCCTTCCTTTCCCCTTTGGTATATAATACATAATCATGTGAAGTACATCTTTCTGAATTCTTGCATAGCTTTAGTGAAGTGGTTTAATATCAACTCAGTGCTTTGAAAGACGTTGTCACCTGAGCTGATGTCTTAGCCTTTGAAAAATGAAGTGTGTCTTCTTTTGATGTAAGGAACATCTCTCCAGTATTTATGGAATCATTTTATTTTACCTCTCTGTCTACAGGCTTCCTCTTACCTACGGAATATGACGTGAGTGTTGTTTTGAGGCACTTGGATGGCTTTTGGGGGAACAGACCAGGGCTTGACATAGCAATTAAACAGGAGTGTACACACAAGTCTTTTGAGCACAGGTCTGAATCTGCACTTGAGCCTGTCTATGCTGTGGCCAACACACCTTTTCCAAGCCCCATCCATGTTCTGGACAAAAAAAAAGCTGCTTTCTGAGTCCTTCCAAGAAGGGTCTTAATATCATTGAACAGGCATAAAGCTGCTGCATTTATAGACAGCCTGAGCTCAGGGTGTTGTTCCAACAACTGCTACGTTGAGCAGTATGAACTGATGGAGACAAAAGTAAATCATGGAGTATAAAATCATAGAATCATAGAATGTTTCAGGTTAGAAGGGACCTTAAAGATCATGGAGTTCCAACCCCCTGCCCTAGGCAGGGACACCTCCCACCAGACCAGGTTGCTCCAAGCCCCATCCAGCCTGGCCTTG